>VZTJ01001072.1:63101-108555 GCA_013397795.1 Orthonyx spaldingii
TTCTTTCAGAGAGGCAACTAAAGCTAAAAGGCAGCAGACAAGTATGGCAAAATGGATGAGGTTAAATAAGAGGAAGAACTTAGTTTCAAGGTGCTCAAAAACGTTAAGATTTTTCTCAGCCTACAAAACTGGAACTGGAGCCTAAAAACATTTATCACTGGCTGTAGCACTTTGTATGGGAAATAGCCTAACTGGAGTCAATGGAGTTCCTTATTAGCATGATGAAGTAAATGTGGAATAGGGTGGCTAAAATTTGCAGAACAGGAGCACAGGATCTCATTTGAGATTTAGGGATTTCAGGTCATAAAACATAATGGAATCTGAGATTTTCATTTTACCACTAAACCCAGAAACAGAGATCACATCTAAACCAGATCTTTAGGAAGGACTGGGTCTGAAAAATGCCCAAAGGTTCCCCGCAGAATGTGTGTCCACACCTTGCCACACTGATGAAGATCACACACCACACCACGGCCTATCAGTTCTCACAGTGTGATACTTGCAGTGGAACAAAAAATGCAAATGCCAAGGCACAGAAAGGAACCCTTAGCTCGAGAGTAAAAAAGAGTTGTTTCAGCTGCACCAGGTGTGTGGAAGGAAAACAGCAATGGCTGCTTACATCAAAGAAAGTCCCTGCGTGTTCCAGGATGAGCTGGCTGGAGTCAGGCTTGTTTTTGCAGTAGGTGACATACATCTGAAATTTATCTGCCTGTGAAAACAAACATCAAGGGGAAAGCAAGATAAGCTATTTCTCTGCTCCCACAGTGTTTTGTTAAGGCACACCAGGGTAAATACAGGTGACAACTCCCTCCCACACACCCACCACCACCACTGCCCCCCACCCTGCCACCGAGCAGCACCAGAACTGTAAATTAAGAACAGAAGACTTTAAGGTTCATACCTTACCTGAGCGGTTCTGAGGGCTGTGGGAGGCTTTCTTTAACAAATATCACAGAGGGAAGGCCTAAAACCTTAATCCAGCTGTAAAATAATTTCTATGAGCTCTAATGATGTTACACAAGAGTCTGAAGGTCTCAAACCTCAGTCACGAAGTGTTGACTCTATCACCTACTTGAAGATAAAGTCAGTCTAGAAACTGGGGAAGCAACTCGTAGTTTAAACTGGCTCAAGCCAACATTTTTTACTTGAAATGTGTGACACGTGGCCCAGACTTGCCTGTCCTACCTTGGTTCAAACTTCAATGGCTCAAATTTTACATTGTGTTAGGAGTGTTTTGCATTTATTTCCTAATTTGTTTACTTTTAAGCAGAAATTAAAAGCATCTGTGCACTCCCACCTCTTATTACTGTACTCTGGTCTCAAGAAGAGGGAGGCAAACAAAAGAGGAGGACATTTCCCTTTTATTGCTCTTGCATTTTTTATTCCAGGTATCTAAAGAACAGGACCCTGCAATTAAGCAGGCAGCTTTGTATAGATACAGATAGATATAGATGTCTGTGACCATACACACAGCTCTGGACTTGTACCTTTGCTGAGATGGTATTTTAAAGGAGCCATGAAGATTTTGCACAGAATGATACATAAAGGCATTCATCTTTCCTAAACAGGTAACCTGTTCTTTGTAAACAATATTCCTGAATCCATTTCACCAAGACTTGTGACATGTTTTTAAATTAAAAGCCCATCTGAAATCATCTAAACATGCTCATTTTTTGGACAAGTGAAAATATTCCACAGTTACTCTTAAAATACTAATTCCTAGCTTTGATATGTGAATAAAATCATCAGACAAAACACAAAGATGGTTGACTTGACTGGTAAATATTTTGAAAAGAGAACAGATTTCATATAGATAAATTACTGTAGCCAATTCCCATAGCCTCCTATAAAGACTCTTCACATCAAGATTTCAAAGCCCTGTTGGAAATTATCCTGGCATTGCATAATGGTATGAGAGACCACAGTGGCTCAGAAATTTGACACTAATTTCTGGAGAAAAAAGTCAATAAAATATGTTCTTCATGTGTTTGTGGAGTTCTCATGGCATGACTAAAATTCTTTAAGGAAGGTATATTAAGATTTTAAATGTCTGTCCTTCCAGGGCCTTTCACCGGGAAATGAATGTCACCCCTAAAACCAGGTTTGGTTTGATGAAGTTTTGCTAAACAGAAACCAGCAGAGGTAAATAAAAGCTGTCCTGGTCAGTGCAGGACAGGAGAGAGGCTCTGGAAAGCCTTCACACTATTGCTGAGGAGAAGGGTGGAACCTTTCACTCTGGGGCAGGTGAAGGACAAAGCAGCTGTAGTTCCAGACTAGCTCCTAATCTCATTTTTCACTGGGGACATAACCCTTGCACCCATTCCCAGCTTGTCCCCATCTGTGCTGGAGAAATTAATTTGAATAAATAATGAGATGGAGCAGCCTCATTACCCAGGTGACGAAGCAGTGGCCCACATCCTCAGGCAGTTGTTCATATTTCTCCAGCTCTTTTAGAAAAATGCTGAAAAAGGGAGACACCAATGTGATTAGTTACAGTCAAATACCCAGGAGATGCAAGATATCCAATGAGTTAATCAGTGCTAATGATCAATACTTGTATCTTCATTATGAGGCTACTCAAGTGCCCAGCCAGTGGAAAAAGTGTGTCTTGCCAAGGTGTGCTTTTTTTTTTGAGTACAGTCATGCCTGACTCCACTAGAAAGGAATAAGAGGCAATCCCCAGTAGGGAGTCAGTGTGTTCAGAACTGTTATATTTGAACACGAATTTCAAAGAGTTGATGTGTAGTGGTTCAGAAGATGAGCAAAAAAAAGAAGCCCAAAGCTCCCAGCCTTCCAACACCTGACTCAGCACACTGGACAAAGGCCAACAACTTAAAAAAGCATTTCATAGGTAAGTAATAAACTTCCAAAACACAGATATTTTAAAATCTCTCTCAACATATTGTGCCACAAGTGACACCTCTGTTTGCAGATAGAGCCCTGTACAATGCCTGGGTGGAAAGAGGAACGTGAAACAGAGTTTATTCATCTGCTCCTCCTAGGACATGCTTTCTGGACCCTTCACCACCTTTGTTGCCTTTCTTTGGACACAGATTCTGAATGAGGCTGGAGGATGTCAAAGGAGAGGGCTGTGCAGGACACCGGTGGAGGGGAAGGGGGATGTTTATTTTAGCATTGCTAGAAAGAAGTTTTAGAGGATAAAGGATTGCACAGAAGCAGCAGGCTGCAGGAGGAGGGGTCAGGGAAAGTAGAGATGACAGCAGTGAGCAGCTGTGGGACATGACTGAGGGCTGGAGGGATGGCAGCTGGGAACAGGGAAAAGTCAAAAAGGAGGGTAATCAGATGGCATCAGTCAGGGTCACCAAAGCAAAAATATAGCACCACAGAGAGAGGGGAAGTGTGAAGGCAGTTGGGTGATCATAAGATAGTTTTAAATGGAAGATATTTGTCTCTATGACAGGGCAATTCTTGTGGGCTGGAAGTCAATTAATCTATTATTTAAAGGCTTTTCTAATGTAATATGTAGCTTGGATCCACTATCCTGATATGCTTTGAAGCTGCTTGCACAAAAGCATGCATATGGCACGCTCTGCTGGGCCATACTGATGTGAAGGCACATTTACTTGGCTGGAGCACTTAAAATGTCCCAGGACTTGAACAGGGAAAGGTTCCCTGATTTGTTTTTAAAACCATTTTGGTTTTGACCTGTAACCTGAAGACAGGTTTGAAATTCAGACTGAACTTGTTGGATTCAGCACTCCTAAATGTTAAGTTTGTAACTGTTGTTGCATTCACATGGAAACAATGTCCTCTACGCTGATCTGGTACACAGTCTTATCTTGACAAGATGGAGTACTGTTAATGACAGATTAAATACAGAAAGTCTCTGAGAAGTGGCAGAAAGCTACTTATTGACCCAGCTCATGCCAACAATTCCACTTTTCCCCCTTTGTGTTTTCCAAGAGCATATTTTTGACAGGCAAGCACCCAGACTAGATCTAGTGCTGTGAGATGGAAATCAGGTATCAGACTGGCACAGCATCAGTATAATATGACTTTAACACTGTTACTCAGATGAAGGTGAAGTTTCGACCAAGTTGCAATTCACTTTGTAAAAGAAACAAAACAAGAACACAAACATTATTTTGCAAATCTGGACCAATTACTTTACACCCTGATGTAGTCAAGGTGTTTTCTGCAGACACCACACAGATGCATAAATTAACAGAACATTAACAGAACTGCTAGGAAAACCTACTTGTTATGGAAGTCATAGATCTCCTGAATATTGCCAAAGATGATGTGTTCTTTATTAAGGATCCCGGCTGGTATTTCTTCCACTCCACTTGTCATTTCCCAAAGGTAAGTCTGGAAGACACCAGAAACTCTTCATTTTGTGAATAAATGCAGTGGAAAAGAATACATCTCCCTGTCTTATTGCCAAAGGCATAGGCTGAAAAGGAACTATGTTCTTTGAGATTAAATAAACAAGCTAAAAAAAAAATTAAATTCCAGTGTTACAGAAAGCTCTCCAGAGAAATTCAAAGTGCTGACACTTCAAAGTTGTCTAAGGAAAAGGCAGGAACATGCCAACAACACCTGTCTTTGCTGTCCACCCGATGGTGTCCAAAAACTGCAGGCAGAAACAGCTGAAAGATAAGCCAGATTTACCACTTCAGTAGCATTAGATACATAAAAATCTCTGTCAGACTGTGGCAATGTGAAAGCTGACAGATTTCACTGAATTACACTCTGGTTTTTGCCTTGAATGTCACCATCCACTTCAGGAACACCCTGCTGTACAGCTAGGCAAGGTATTTGACTGTGCAAATCCAGAAGTTTCTCTAGTATGAGATGATTCAAAGGAATAGATCTGAATCCTTAGGGAAATGCTCCATGAATCAGTGTGCACAGCCTGTGCAGTGAAGGGAACATCCCCACCGCAGAGGAGAACGTGTGCTGCCAGGAAATACTGGAGATCTCCTGGCCCATAACTCACCTCTAAACATTCGTGCAAATCCCTGACATAAGCTTTTTCTGTCTGCAGCAGCTCAGCCATTATGAATCTGAAAAATAAGAAAGGATTTTAGGTGTTTTGGATGCTATAAGCATTTTCAGAATTAAGAGAAAACAAAACAACTTCCTATTGTCTTAAGGAATAAGGATATTTCCACCCCAGACCTTCTGCTGCCTTACTTTGCACCTTCCAGGTCTGTGACCAAAATGCCACTTCATATTCCAGTCCCTTGTAGGGTTATTTTCTTTCCTTTTCTTTTCAAATCTTTTCTGCCTAAAATCCTATTAAGTTGTGTTTCTACAACCCTGAGTCCATGGGATTTACCATCTACATGCCCATCCTTAACTATCTGCTGATTCTCAACATTTTTTTCCACCCAGGGTTAAGGATTGTGATTTACCAACAACATTTGCATCTTTGCTGACATTCACTGGGAAGTTACCCTAAAACTCTACTTTCAGAGGAAATACAGATGGATTTGGGAGACACCACTACTTTGAAGACACTTCAACAGCTTAGTATCTGACCAGAGAAAATCCAAATGCTGAGAAATGCAATAATGGCATCTGTAGTGCCTGAGGCTGGGCCCCTCAAAGTTGAAACTCCCAATGTTTTGCAAATTTGCTACAGGCAGACCAAGTGTAACATTTCCTAAAGTATAAGTGATCATCAATCGTGCACTGTAGTGACAATTTCAGAGGGCTGAGAAATACTTTCCCAATATTCTTATACAAAAATAAGACAAAATACTGTGAAAATAGACTGTTTATATTAAGTGCAACAAGCACTTCTCAAGTATTTCTTCTAGTATGAACTATTTCCAGTTCTCTCAGTCCTACACTTGCTGAAATTTGAACCTAAACTTCAAGTGAACTCTTGGATCACTGACATTTAGGTAATACTTAGACATCTAAAGACACTCTTTATATTTCCCTGCTCATTTTACTTGTTACATACAACCAGAAAGAAATTAGAAACTCCACAACATCAGGGTTAATCCAAGTGCTTGATTCACTACTTTGCCTTTCCAAAAGCAACTTCTGATTGAAACCAAAAGAAATTCAACCTTTATGTTCTGAAATTCTCTAACCTACAAGTAACAACTTCTGCCCTACACCTGCAGACTTATCTCAGTAGCTCTGCAGCTGGAAGGAGTTATAGGACTGTCAGTCAGTTCTGGTCATGCAAATATCATGGAATCATTCTTTATCAGATGATGTGCCATGGCAGACAGAATGTTTGGGAACATACTCTTTCTTTCTGGCCGACTTCCTTTTTTCTTCATTGACTTCATGGTTTGCATCTCGCAGCTTTACCTCCCGGTCTGAAAGACTTGCTGGAATGATATCTAGTTCTAGGTCTTTATTATCCTAGGAAAAAGAAAAAGTACAGGGTTTAACTTCATTGTAATCCTACTGTTGCACAAAGTGTAGCATGTTCATGAGATCAAAGAGGTAAGAAGGGACAAAAGCAAGATAGTATCAAAAAGGAGATTCGGATTGAGGTAGAAGTACTGTGAGAAGGGAGAAAAAGGTGAGAGAGAAATCTTAAACAGATATCAATGATATTCATTGTAATCTTCACTGTTACTCCTAAATAGGAATTCATATTGATAAAAAGTCTCAATAACCTTACTACTTCATATCTAAATTAGTTGCCTAGTATGGGACTTCATAAAAAACAGTCTGATAAAGTGGAGCACTATGCAGAGACAACTTTCAATGGCCATTTACCATGGAATACCTTTCCAGGCTGTGGTTAGAACTCTGTGTAAACCAGAGACCCTACAAGTGACAGTGCAGTTAAGAGTATCAGGAGGGTGTGAAGGAATTTATTCCTCATTTTTGATACTTAATTCCAAAGAGCTGTTGACTGAAAGATTTTGAAGTGTTTCTGCTTTTGGCACTCTCCCTTAATACTATGGCCAGGGAATAGCAGGGGATCCTAAATTTTGCTTCTTATGATGCTCTATTTTACCTAAAAGAGTTCAGAGATGAGGTTGGGGATCAATTACGTTAGTTAAAGGATGAGAGAATGAAAACTTAGAGTCAAAGTTTGAGTTTGACACAAAATAATGGTGGGGGAGCAGGATTTATGGTTTATACCAAAATTAACAGACTTTCGTTCAAATAATGTGTTTCCCCCCAGCCCCAAAATCTGTGTGGCCTCCTGAAAAATGGTGCAAACATTTGTTTAGAAAATCTTTCTGATCTTCATCTGCCTCCTCCTCACATCACTGACCCACCACAGAAAAACCCTTTAACCCTTTCTCTCCAGCAGCAGTTCTGAGCTTGGCCAGGTGGGTTGGCTGAGTTTTCAGTGTTTCTAATGGGCACACGAAAACCTACAGCATTCATACCACAGACCTCACCTTCCTCTCTGACTCTGGTATAAAACCCTGACAGGACATGGTCTTGCAGTACCTCTGGATTGATCCCAAGGGCTTTTTCCAGGGAGTAGCGGTATTTCCCCATTCTGAGAGAGAAGTCCCGGTAGCGCTTGTCAACGGTGGTGACCCATTTCCTAATTTCAGTGGCGTGTATGTGTCCTTTTTCTACAAAGCTGTCAGCCAGCTGGATGAGGAGCTTCACTTTCTCCTTTGTTTGCTGCCCAAAATATGGTCCTTGGTTATGTTTTACTATTATTTCCTTTGCTTTTAACTTATACAGCAGTCAAAAGAAGATCACAATTTTTATACATCATTAAAGAGTGTCTGTACTTCATCTTACACAGAATCAGACACTTTCAACTTTTTCAGCAAAATATGAAAGGAATGACATTTTTATAAGGACACTTACGAAGCTGCAGAAGAGAGAAAAAGTCAAGTTTTTGAAACCACGCAGACACAAACACGTAAAACATGTTGGAATTTAGACATGCCTCCTTCCCATAAGAAAAAGCTTATTTTTTGTGAGCCTTGGAGCAGAAGACAAGATTTGAAAACCATGCCTCATAAAATACACCAAGTTTCTCTGAGTCTATACCTGGTGGATCTGCAGATCTGTGTAGGAAGGTCATTAACACACCACATATCAGCCCAGGAAGTGATTTTGAGTCATTACTACTCTGTTTCGAAAACAAACAGAATTTAAATCCAAGTTCACAGTCTACTACAAAATCCTCCATCGAAATTTTAGTTCCAGTTAGAACATTACCAGCTAAAAGATGCCTGAACTCCAAAGCACACACTGAGCCCCCAAACCTTCCAGAGGGGCTCTGACTGCCCCTTAGTCAAAACAAAGTTATAAACTAGTTATAAACTTTAGCTCTGATTCCAAATCTGTCCCAGGAAATGAGGCACTGGCAAGCTCGTTGTCAAAGTCAGAGAGGATGTTCCACTATGCCTGAAGCAACACACGCTGTCAGATACTTGACATTATCAGCGATCTGACCACAAATGGACAAACACATGTCAGCAGATTTTCAAAAACAAAACTAAATTCAGGAAGTTTCACCACCATAATAGATGAACAGCTGAATCAGACATCATTCTAACAAATTAAATGAGTACCTAAGCAAGGCTAGGTATGGAGATGTAAAAATCTAACTTCCTGTTGTATTTAAAAGGTGTTTCATTCCCAACAGCTACTGGTGATTTTGCATTCCAAACAACTGGTTTGGCCAGAAAGTTACTGGGATCAGGGGAGCTTTCAGCTACAGGTTAATTTGAGAATAACCAGTCTGAGAATGACATGCATTTACCAGATTGCACAGTGCAAATACTCTATGTGAGCAGCAGGAGCAGTAGGTCAGCCTGAGGGAGCAAGACTAGATGTGCCAGTGTAAGAAACAGCCAGTAAAGGTTAATCATGAACAAGGTCTAAAATTCAATCCTAGGTTAAACCGAGAGTCAAAATGGTTTGGAAACTTCGTTATGAATTTGGATAGTTCTGATAAAAATTAAATTATGAAAAAGAGTGTAGTTTCAGGTGGAGTAGTTATGGGTGGTTAGAATTCAGAAGTTGTTAAAAAAATGTCGTATGTGTCCTGTCTGATGAAATTACCTTCCATCCACTGCTAGTTATCTCACATTTTCAGAAATGTGCAAGCTAAGCTAAAAGAAGGGGACAAGAACACCACAAAGCCTGTGAATCAAACCCATACAAGCACGGACAGCCCAACGAGGAATTTAAGGATTACAGAAGATCAATTTCAGGACACAGTGAAATGCAGCTACATAATACCAAACCATGGTCTTCCTGCAGTCCAACCCTGCAATTTACATCCTTATCAGAGACTGTTAATGCCCCTGTGGATTCACGGTCTGTGAATTACCTATGGTTTGAATTAATTTGTCTGAAGCAGATCCAATCACCATTCCTCTGTAAACCTCACTTGATTTCCCAGAATTGCTCCATATAAATTAATATCTTCTTGGTAATGCAGTTTTGTATTCAAAAATGTTCACCCCAGAGTTTAAAGACTCATCTCTTTAAAGTACTTTGTTGGGATCAGCAGATTATTTCTAATGAGATAAATGATCAGCTATGATCAACATAGCTGGAATTAGTGAGACAAATTGTGGTTTTAATGACAGAAGATAGAGACCAGGATTCCAACGTGACCTTGGATGTGTTCAGATCAATTAGTCACTCTATACCATTCTGGAATGATTGTTTGAGGATGGAATGTCTCATTAGGTTGCTGCAAACTCTGTATGCAAATGGACTTTCTCTTCCTTCTGATCAGAACAAAAATTTTCTATAACCAGTACTAACCAAGGTGGAGAAAACCTTCTTTTTGTGCCTATGTCTTGCTAAAAGTTCGCAAAAGACATTTATTTTTAGGGTTAGGATTGTTAGAAGGCAACTATAAGATCAAGGGAATATTATTACAGAGATTTAAGGCATTGAAACAGGACCATAAATGCAGACTAAAGCAGATGGCATAATTAGATTAAAGTCACTGTTTACCTTGGCAGGTACTCTGAATTCCCCATATTCCTTCAGGAGTTCCTGAGTTTCTTCTGCTGATTCCCCCGTGGAGTTGTGAGTAGAGAGGTAATATTCGCCTGTTTCTTGGATCCAGTCTAAGGCCTGTGAATGTCAAAAACACCAAAGGAAAAACAAAACAAAAAAACAGTCTTTGTATTTCAAGAAGTAATCCTCTGACAAAAGAATACCTCTGCCAAACAAAGAATATCAAATGCGTTGGCACTTAATACTCTGTATACTAAAATGCTTTCTAGGAACACATAAAGAGAATAAAATAATGAAAGCAGGTGGGAAAGGATACAAAATGGTACTCTGTATTTCCTAGGATAAAAAGGAGTGTAGGGAATTCTACCTATATACAGATAAATCTGCAGGGAAAGCAGTTTTCTCATTCAAAAATAGCTCAATAAAACAAGTTTTCTCTTATATTTATTTTCAAACAAATGAACAAATACAGAAATTAATCTGAGGAGACAAAAATACTGAATCTTTTTGCTGAATTTTGGAATTAAGTTGTTTTAAAATCTGTATTTGCCATGTTTTCAAAAGTTACAGTGTTGAAATACAACTTGAGATGGCAACAGGAGCCCCACACAGAGGCATTACATGGATACAGGGCATTGTACACACTGCCAGGACAGAAAGACGACGTGGGGTTTTCACACTACCTGCTTGGCACTGCGCTCAAAGACAACATATTGCTGGCACTGATCTAATCTCCGCTTCTTCAGGGTCCAGAAGTGAAGGACCCGATTCTCCCTCTGCAACAGCTCACTCAGAATGGCTGTAGGGCAAAGGAAAACATCTGCATGATAGGGATTCCTTGAGTGCATACAGAAATAACCTACGAAATGCTGAATTCAATCACTTTGCCTGGACCTTGTTCCCAAAAGCAGAGAGCTCAAGATCGCACTTCTTAAAAACAAGCATTGATTCAAGGGAGCTGCTTTAAAAAACCTCAGAAACCCAAACCGCATACACCAGAAACCACCACAAAGCAAGCGCAGTTGCAGAGTGACCCAGTAAAGGAAATGATGCTAGAGCAGTTTGCCCCCTGAGCACGTTCACAGACTTTAGGAGGACCATGCAGCAGAGAGGGAGGCAACCCAGACCTTCCGTGCTGTCACTGCCTGGCGCACCAACCTTTGACTTGCTGCTCGGGCCCTCGGGTGTGGCTCGCCACTCCGGGCATGCTGACGTTGTTCCTGTGGATGTACTTGAGGAACACCTCGGCGTTCCTCCGGGCCAGGGTACAGGCCTAGGGAAAACAGCCCCCACCAAAAAGAATCAGTAAGAACGAGCAAAGGAAGCAAAGGGGACCAAGGCAGTTCTTGCTTATATTGCAAGGAGAAGTTCTCTTCCATCTGGGGAGATGAGAACTTCAGCTAAGAGTCAATAAGCTCAGCTAATAAACTAATGGTCCCATACATGTATTAAAACATGAACAATATTTAATACATTGGCTCATTTTATATATTAAGGCAAATTAATGACAATAATAAAACAACTGCTTGTTAAGAACTGGCACCTCACACATTTTCTGCCTAACTGATCTAACCCACCTCTAAAGAAAAGTATCCATTTCAAAAAATGTACAAATCTAGAGGCATAATTTCTTAAGCCTTGACTGCAAGTGTAGTTTCATGTTGTGTATCAGTTTTAGTGGCAGGTGGGAGGCTGGCTGACAGTTCACTTGTCAGCCTGTCAGCTCCCCAGTTCTTCCAAGGAGCACCTGGAAGGCAGGAAGAAATCTCTGTCTCCATCCTGGTGCTGCCTCACAGAGACAAAATTGCTTCAGTTATCATTAGTTCTTCAGTTATTGGCTTTGAGGTCAAAATTTGAATGGTTTGTACAAGCCAACACCAAAATGATGTATAATACCTGTCATTTCTAATGCAATCTTAGGAACTGAACTTTGAACCAGCATGACAACTAACATCCTGCAAGTGCAATGCAAACACCACCTAATTGGTCCTGATGACAACTCTCTGAGATATGTATTGATAACAATGCTTTTCACCCCTGCTATAACAAAGTAAAACTGGCCTAGTACAGCCAGTAGCTGAACTGGAATTACGCCTCAGAGCATCCTCTCAAACTTACCAACACCGCTCTAAATTGTCTACTAATGGAGAGCTTTCCTGATTTATTAGAGAACTAAAATCAGACCTTGAGAAAGGCCTCCTTCTGTTCCAGATGTTTGCTGATCAGAGGGATGACGTGGTCTATCTCAGCTGCTGGTCCCAGTTTATCTCGGCCTCCGCACCAGTCTTCATCCCGTCTGTATTCCTGCTCCAGACTCTCTAACACGCTGCACACCTGAAACATGCACACAGCACAACAACTCCGTTATCTACAATCATAACCAGGAGGAGCACATTCAGCAAAAGTCTATGACCAATGACATTTCAAATCTAACCTTTTTATACTATGGGTCACAGCATGGGGGTAACTGGGTATAAAACAGGCCCTAGACAGAATGATCGAGGTGTTTTTCTTATTCCCAGGGATCCTTACTGTTTGGAATACAATTTATCCAGTTTAAGGCTGATAAATCATTCTTCTCTTCTAATGAATAATGAGAGGAAGTACAAAAGGTTGAATCAAGGCAGGGGTCAGTCCAGCCCCAGTGGATCATTCAGGAAACAATCCCTATTCTAGAATGTGTTTAAATCCTACTGAAGTCAAGGGACTTAACACACACTTAAAGAAAAGCACATGCTTAAATACTTTCCTGAAACAAAGTCTGAATCTGGAACTAATTCTCTTCAGCTGCATTTCAGTTGCTCCCTACACAGCTTTTTTTAAGGCTGATGGAAACCAATAGACATTAAACCAGTGTCACAATCTAGGTGGATACAGGTGCTTTACTGTACAGGGCTCACACACACATCTTCTATCTTGGTAGAATAGTGGAACAGTGGAAATGAGGTAAATAAGCTAACACAGCCTGGAAATTATGCAGTTGCCTCAGACAAGGCTGAGTCTTTTATGCTGCAGATCCTGAGAATACTCTCAGTGGCCTGTGCAGAAAACTGACTGCAAAACTTTTCCAGGACATTTGGAACTTCCCTCTTCTTTGCCAGAGGGCTCATCTACAAACTCTACTGCTGAGATGACTCAAGATCCAGTCAGTTCTTGCTGGGATCCAGGTAGCCATGTCCACCCTTTTCTTGCTCACTCCTGCGACTTTTATATGAACACAGTTATAATTCAGGGGATCCCACATGACTAAAAGCATAGTCTAGAGGAGACTCCAGCATTATCCATCAATCATCCCCACTATCACAGGCCATTTTCATACAACCCTGATCAAGAGCACATCAAAGTCCACTTTAAAACTGGTGTGTTAAGGTCAGTTCATAACTGATCCTGCTGCCAGGCTTATGCACTTTGCATTATGCAAGGACCTTATGCATCTGGCAATCTGAAATCATCTGGCTTGAATGCAAACCAGCATTCACCATCACACATTTAGTGGAGAGAAAGTGCTCCATGTGTTATTTAGGCACAGAAAAGCATTTCCATTTTACTTCTTGAAAACCTTGACATTCCATCGGACTTTGGTGATTTAAAGAATGAAAGTAAATGGACTGCCTGGGATTCACATCTTTCCAGAAAGAATTGTCCCTGCACACGCAAATATCATCTTTCTGTTAAGATGATGAGAGAAGTGAATATAAAATGGGCTGTCAATGAAGTCAGAGAGAAACTGGGCTATTTGAAATCCAGGGCTTCACCGCTTACATCAAGAACAAAATGTACTTGGGGAAGACAGGCATGAAAAACTTTGGCTGGATGTGACACTCTCTCTGCTCCTTTAGTTGCTTTTTCTAGATACTCAGAGCATTCAGGATCCAGTAAATTATTCACTCCACTGTCAGGCAGTCAGGGAGCAGACCCTTAAGGACTGTAGATCAGCCGTGCAGCCCAAGAGGAGATGACAGGCTTGCAGCACGAGTTCATGAGCATTCGAAGACTGAGCGATCTCTGCCCTACACATTTACTGAACAGACACCACCAGTGAGTGAACTGGTGGGCACTGCAGTGTTCTTGTCTGAGACTTGGAAACAGGAAGAGGGACTGAATTGATAAATTACTGGCTATGCATATTTTGGCCAGCACACTTACATGTCTAAAGCTCTAATGAATCCCCTAACAGTTTTCATTTCTCACACTCCTCCATCAGCAGTAATTCATTTTGATCTTGAATGCATCAGGGATTGTAAATCTGTTTGAAACTCTTCACAGTGAAAGACATTCATTATAAGGAATGAATTCCTCTTAAGCAGTCTTAAAAATACATTAAACAAATGACACCAAACAGTGGCCCAAGGATCATCTACAGCCTCCACATTAAGGAAATGTACACTCTTTCCCTCATGACATATCTAGTTGTGTTAAAAATCTTCCCACGTCTGGTTCTCTAACTGAGGACCTAACTGTGTGATAATAACAATAGAAAATGCCACGGCAATCACTGCTGCCTTTTGTGTAAAACCACAGGTTCCTGCAGTGTCCCTGCTAGCACCAACTGCCTGGCTGCAGTAAATGACATCAGGCAAGGCTGCTTGAGTAGCCACACTGTGACACTAATTCTCACTGACTACAGTATAAATGACTTGTGCAAGGGATGAATAATCCCACCATGCCAGCAGCCAACTGGAATGTGTTTTGCAATTCATGAACACCTGGAATGAAGTAGAGTTGTGCTAGCATATAATGGGCTCCTGCTGTAATTATCTGTGGTGCAGGTGGATTTAAGAGAAATCCCTTTGTATCCTGGCATTTTTTTTGGCATAGTGGTATTTAAATACTAGTGAAAACGTTGGCTCACCATGTAATTAATTAATTAAAAGCAGTTCTCAAGGAAAAGCAGATTTATATTCCTCAAAACTAAGTATCATGAGAACTTGAAACAAAAGTGGTGGGATTTCAGAAATTATTCCTGTTTGAAAGGGGAAAATTTAAAAAAACCTAACAAAAACAACAACTTGAAGAATTGCATTGCCACACTGAAAACTTTAAGATGAAAGTTATTACAAACTGCTTGTAGTTCTCTTTTTGGGTGTGCGTGTCAGTTTGGTTTGGTTTGCGTTTGGCTATAATTTTACAATACTTGTCAAAGCAAGAATTTTAGTTATTCAGGCTTGGTTTGCTATGGCCCAGAAAAGACATTGTCCAGCTCACCTGCTCAGAGGTTTTATAAAAGGCCACCGAGGCATTGACAAGTTTGAGCCTGTCCTCCATCTTCAGCATCAGCTGCTGCCAGTGCAGGGCCACCTTCTCGGCGCATTCTCTGATGGCATCGGCATCATAATGTCCAGCCTGCAGCAACACTTCAGCCTTCTGCTGGACCTGCAGGGCACTCTGGTGTGTCTTCTGTAAGGAAGTGGCATGAAAGAGGGACTGTGTATGAGGGGAGGAAAGAGAGGTTGTACAGATGTGCCAGACGTATGGTAGAAAGGTGAAGCGAGGCGTGAGCATGGGGATGCGAGAGAGTGAAATATGTTCAGAGAGTTATCTTCAGTTAACAGACACTTTCTGCAAAGCATTTTAGTTTCAGTTATTCACACACATTTGCAACATGTTATTAAAGCCTGGAGCACGTCAGCACTGCTAAGATAGGTTGGCTGCACTGGTCAGCCACTGCCCCTTGGGCAGCAACACAGGGTGAGTTCCCAGGGTCTGTTCTGACAGCCCGGTGCAGGCAGCCCTTGTGCTGAGCTCTCACCCAGCCTCTGTGCTGACTGCATCCCACACAGTCTGCAGACCCAACAGCAAACTCTGAACAGTTGGCAAACTATGGGCGTAATCACCCTACTTTGGCTCTTGCCAGGCAGCTTACCTGGCATCAGTAGCTTTACTTGTGCAGTTGTTCAAGGCATCAACCCAAGAAGATATAAAGATGTCTTACTAAAGGGCATGAACTCTATCACAAATATCAGCCCCATTTGTGAAAGTCAGTTCCTCATACTGGAGATCAGACTTACACTACTACCTTTAAGGTCAGAGCTGGGGAGAGTTAAACCATTCCCTCCACCATTCCCCAGGTAACTCAGTAGCCACTTTACAGGCAGGACTGAGTTATCTGCCCCATTCCCCAGCTACACCAGCTCCTCTCAGAGTTACCAAGTGGTGGCTGCACCTTCCTCTGTGGGCTGCTAAAACAGCCCCCATCCCTTCACAGCCTCCTGAGTAACTGTGTTCAGACATGGTTTAGTCCAGTATTTGAGTTTAATCTTCTGAACAGAAGCCCTAAAATCTCTCAGACTCCTCTGTGCTATGTCCCATTTGTAACTGCTGCTGACAAATTCTCATGTGATAGTTTTATGATCTAAGCCATGAACCTGGGAAAAAGCTTGAAATCATCTGGTAATACACTGATGAATAATGCAATGTAGAGAAAGCTACTAGGAAACAAGGATTAATGCTTGGCAGAAACTTAGGAAGATGTTCAAGAACAACTGGTTAAATTTAATATCCAGCTGCTTTACTGATGTTAGAATTGTAATATTTGTTTGAAATAGACTTTAAAGGATTTCAACTGAAAATCAATTCCACATCTAGAATGCTTTTAGAGAACAGTCTGCCTTGTGTGTTTTGCTGATCTCTTACCCATATTGAGCTTTAAATATTTTAAATATTTAATCTAGTGTTTTTTCCTTTTGAAAACTTATTTTCCCCTTACTGTGGTGTAACCCTCTTCTCCCTCTGTGATTTGCATTTACCACCAAATGCAAGCACTTCCCCAGTGTCAGAAGCTGCAATAACTCAGCCCGTGGGTGTCATGTTCCCCACTGCTGTTTGGTGGTGGCTGCCAAGATGTGGTCAGCACATCATGGTACCAGCCAGCTCATATAGAATTGATAAAAAACTTCTTCCTTTTCCTTTAGGAGATGCAACAGCTTCTCCTTCCTCACTCTGAGCAGAGCTGGATCAAAATAAGTCATTAGCTGAGATTCAAACTCTATGCTTATTAGCAACACTATAAAGTATATTGACTGACTTCAAGTTTACCAGGAGACATCCCTTCTTCCCTCCACCTCCCACCCACAGTCAGGCATCTCTTCAAATCTCCATATTTTCAGAGTTTAAAGTTTGGTTTAATTTTCAACAATATGGGTATTTTTCAGCTGGTAGTTCTCTGTAAAAAGCTAACAACATAATCTGGGAAACAGACACACTTTTTAAGGTGGACTAGGAGAAAGCAATGCTAGAAAGCAACCTCTTTCTAGCAACTGATGTGAGCACACCCCGTGAGAATAGATCTCATGATAGCAGAGATACATGAAGCACTGATCTTAATTAGGAATCTTTTAGTGCCCTGCTCAGGGCAGACCTTAGCCCTTCACTACCCTCTCATTCAAAGAAAAGCTGCTCAGAGCAGGGGCTCTTCCTCCTGGCCCTGGGAGCGAGGCAAATAGGTTGGCTCACAATCAGTTTTCATGGGCCAGGTCAAAGATGTGTTGCTACTCCAGAACAAGAAGGGGCAAAAGTAGTTTAGCAGGCAGTTCTTAAAAATTGCCATGCTTGCCTCTTTGCCAGTTATTTGAAGATGAGGGTTTGAATGAGTTTCTTTTCTGCTGTTCATGAAAAGAAAGCTGAATGAAAGATTATTTAGTGTGAGAGCATGACCCAGTCAAAAAATATTCACAAATGAATGCTGTGAAATGACCTGCAAACTGTGGATGTGGGAAGAAACTGACTTGACAAACTTTTACCATTTCAGATCACTTTATGAATTTTAATCTCCTTAATTTTTTTATCAAAGAAATTATCAGGAGATGTGTGTCAGCTTCATGAATGGAAAAGCTGATACCTGGCAGCAGAAGAATTAGCTGCAGGTGATAAATAATTTATTTCACTATTAGCCCCTGGCTACATTATGATTTTAACAATAAGTTGATTTTCTAAAGCTTCTATTCTTCCCCTTCCTTCAAGAAAGCAATGATTGATGCCCAGGAGATAACCATGATGTTCACCTGGGAAGGAGAAACAAAGTTAACTCATTGTTGTTACCTCTATTGCCAGCTGGAACTGCTCGTGCTCTCGCTGGAGCTGCTCAGCCTCCGAGAGGGAGCTGGCATTGACCAGGCTCGCATTCAGCATCGACTCCCCGTTCCTGATCCAGCCAAGCACCTGCAAACAGAGGATGTGCTCATGGAAAGGTTGCTTCAATACTAGGGTTTATGTAGTCACCTATCAGAAAATGCTTCAGCCTGGCTGAACAACAAATGTGGTGTTGTTCACACTTCAGGCTGAATCCGTGAGCAGAAAGAAATCCTAGGATAAGGTCTTAACGACACACATTTTTAGAAGGCAAAGATCGTATTGAAAAAGTTATTGCTTGAAGAATTAAACTCCCTTTACATGGATATCCATTTACATGGCTATTTGGATAGCACAGAACACTCATTTCCAACGTTTGATCACAAAAATGAATGGATCCCTATGCAAACACCCCAGGGCAAAACCACAAAGCATAATGAGGGAGATTTGGATTTAAACATCTTTTCAAATTTCCAACTGGAATCATAGATGTTGCGACACCTTTCTGCTTCACTTGCCTGTGTTTCTTTCACACAAAAGTCTGACCTTAGGGGTGAGGAGGGAGAAGACACAGTTGGTTTCATCTGGCATGGAGTTAAGATGCAGTTGGGGTTTCCACCTGTGCATAGAGCTAGGAAAAATGTCAAGTCTTGCATTTTGTATTTAATCAAGAGGCTTTACTTCAGAGATGTTCAAATTATTTGTAGACATGCAATCCATGCTGTAATGACTGCAGAATCAAATCCTAAATGTACGTAATTAATCCATCAAGCTTGTACTCGCTCATTTAAGCAGCAACATTTTCTGCTATTTTAAGACACGTGTTTGGGAAATTTGCACCCAGAACACATGTGCAAGTTCTTTCCTGTGCTGTCTCAAAGCCTTTTTTCTACCTGTGAAGGTGTCAAATTAGTCCAGTAAAGCCAGAAAGTTGCTGAGTCCAATTCACAGATGCACAGGAAATCCTGGCTGCTCAACCACTGCCCTAAATTTAGCTCATGATTTCCAAAATTGACTTTGCTGCAATAGTCTACACAGCAATTTCCCTTTTGTCCTATCATTTTCTCCAAGTGATCCATTAAATTGCCTGAAGGAAGCAGGGATTTTCTGTTGTTTTGTTTTTCATCCCTACATCATGCATCACCCTAGTTTGTCCCACTCAGTTCTCTGTAGGGTAAAAAATTGAGTTTCCCCTAGGAGAAAAAAGGGAGACATCTATACATGTAGCTGACCCTAATTTGTAGAAAATTACATTCTGCTGATTACAGCAGTGTGGAAGATTTCATTTCATTCATTTCTGTTTCATCAGCAGGTGTAATTGTTCCTGTGGGAAATGCATCACACATTTAAAGGAAAAGCAATCAAGTTATCATGTGGAAATTGTACTGGCTGGCATTTTCTATGATCCATCAGACCTGAACCCTAATTATTACCAACTACCTGGTACCAAACACTGAAGTCAACCAAAGGATGACTCTACCTGGGAAAGGCTTGAATAGAGGACATCATGAGGCAAGCCATGCTTTCAGTTTTACATACTGCAATACATCCTGGCTTGGGCCATTTGGGATGTAGAAAATACTGAGTGTGCATGCTAAAAATGCAGCATTTTTTTTCCTCTGTGGAACAGCTTTCATTTCAGCTGAATTTTTCCAAAACTGCCACAGACAGTTTGACACAGATTTCACACAAATATCTGAGCCTCTAAGTGGTAAAACATCAAGAAAAAAAACTATGGAAACAGAGTTTTAAAACTTGATTAGGAAGAGTGACCACACAACCAGTTTGCCAGGTTTCCTCTAGTGTTAACAATACATATTCATCCCTCTGTACAAGTGTCTTGCTGACTCAAAACCATCCAGAGGAAAGCAGTTCAGATGGACTGATGGACTCCATGTGCCAGCAATGCTGCCAGCACTGCTCCTGACCAAGGCTGCTGCCACACCTGAGTAGTTCCCCTCTCTCCTTCCTCCAGAGTGTGGGGTTAGACACTCATTGTGGGGCTCCTACATTCCCCTTTCCAGGCCCAAGGAGCACCCAAGCACTAGCAAATTTTGCTTGGAAGCATTTACACAGTGATCCCTTCCTACTTCCAGAAGTCTGGCACTTAAATGTCAGAGCCTCGTCTGGTATTTGCATCAGTTATTTTCATAGTAATGTTTTTCTCTTAGTTGTGTGTGTTGTTTACATACAGTAAGGAAAAAAATTCAGTTGCACAACCAAAGATTCTTAAGTCTAAGTTCAAAACCCAGTCACTTCAGAGACATTCCTTGTGTCCCTGGTTTAGAACAGGGAACTGGCTGGAAGGGAGCATTTACACATTTGTATCTGGTTTACAAGACGTGCTCACAAATTGACTCCTACTCATTCAGTGCTTAATACCTTTTCATTAAAATACAGAGAAGAGCTCCTAAAACAGCACCAAGACACTTCTACAATCATTTCCTGTGTTAGCAGATTCACCACTATTTAGCAACGTGCAGAAAAGTCAACCCTAAAAGATGGCTTTAAACAGACATTTCCTACAAAGTACAGATTTTATCGGCTTTGTAGAAGCAGTGATTGAATAATTCTGGAGTTAAATAAATCTTCAAAGACTTTGTTATACAGCCTACCAATTTTTCATTTTTTATAAGAGAGAAGTAGAAACACTTTTACAGGATCTTATATAAAACCACTGTGTCACTGGAGAACAGTTTCACTGCAAAGCACGGGTTGTTTAACAGGGCAACCACCACAGCTCTGAAACAACCCCCACCTTTGACTCCAATTTGCTTTACAGAGGCTACGCTCCTGTGCAGAGATTCTGTGTAATTAAATAATAGCACCAAATTGTTCTAACACTCATAATTTCTTCCCTGGAGCTTTGCCATCTTCACTGAGCACACAGTCAGACTCTACAGGAAAAATAAAGATTGAGGCACCCCTTGTGCAGTCATCCTTAAGAAATGAGAGCTCTGTACCACGCAGTGCTTTTGTCTACTGCTTAGTTTAGTGAGAATGCCTTCCTCCATGTTTCTGAAAAAGACTTAAGGAAGGCCCTGCTATAGATACCTGTCCAGTCAGATAAGAAAAGATTTTTAAATTTAAAACACAAAACAATGTAAGTCAATCTTTTACACCACCAGATCCATTGCAGCTTCCTTGAGAAGCTTTTACTAACACAGACACAACCACCAGCAAGGACAGCTTCTGGTAATTTTAAAACTGCATCAGTCTTCCAGGAGCTATTTCACATTAGATTAGGAAAAACCAAATATATTCAGTGTCTCTCAAATGACTACTTCTCATCATCCCTTAGGCATATGTATTTTGAAGCAAATCTAATACCAAACAGCAAAAATAGATGGATAACAAGCACATCAAAAGGATTAAATATACTTCAAAACAACCTGGAAAGCAAGTATAGTGGGACACCTTGAGGATATCTTGAAGCAAATTAGGTCAAGTTCAACACTTACGGTAAAAAAAACCAGAAAGCCCAAACCATACGAAGATAAATTAAGGGGATAGGGAAGTCAAACAGCTGCAGGCACAGCATTAGAGCTTGTTTTTTAAACTGATCCCCACAAATCTATTCTGCTATCACTTTTATGTAAGCAGTCCAAGCTCTGTAGTTTCTGTCAGAAATGAGTGGGATCTAAAGGAAAATCAGGCTTGGGCAGGATCTTTCTAAATAACAAAGACCTTGTGAATTACTGATCTTTACTATTTCCACTCTAAACCAGTTCACAGAACATCTCATTTGGAATTGTTCTGCTTTAATGGCCCCAAACTTCAATTCATTGTCTTGGCATTCAAACCCTTGGTGCGTATGATGTAAAGCAGAAATCTCTGGCAAATGAAACTTAAATAGATAGAGACAGTTAAAAGACTTTTTATTTCCATGAGCCATTATATCAAAATGCAAACACATGTACATGTAGCAGCCTTGACCAATTTTACTCTGTCAGCAGAACTTAACACAGCTACAGGAGGTGTCTTGCAACAACCACATCTCAACTCATTCACAAGAGAAAGAGCAATTGGGTAATGAGATCATCCATCATCTCAGAGGCACTAAACTAAAAGTGAAGGAAACCTGGACCAGACTGGAGATGAACTACAAGCCAAAATCAATACATCTCCCAATTTCACTAAATGGTTGGGAGTATGACTCACCTCCAGGAAACCAAATAGATAGGACACAGAAATATTTAAACTTGCCTCTTTCTAAGGGCCGATCTATTTGTGGTAATTGATAGGTTAACAAGCAAAGGAGCCCTTAGTACTCAGCTGAACAAATAAAATGTTTTTTCACTACTGGTTTGCTGAGAGGTCAAATAATAATAAAGGCTCTGATGGTCCCAAGCTCTGTTAAGGAAATACTAATTCAAGGCAGCTGTTCTCTCACAGTAAGCATTAGATAGCTCAGTCCTGAAACCACTTCCTTTGGGTAGATTTTGGTTGTAAAATAATTAAGGACCAGCAGGTATTTGATAAAAAGGCAAGTAACATCAGGTACCTGCAGAAAGTGCTGCACTGCCACTGAATGGCTGCAGGAGCAGCCACAGGGCTGACTGACTGCACTTCATCCTGGGCAAGTGGGCAGCCTACATCTTTAGCCCTTCTGCTACACTGCAACTCCTCTCTGACTTCTGTCACAAGTTAAAATGGCTCTACTCCATCATAAATCTACCATGCAAGCCTCCAAGCTTAGCTTAGCTGTGTATAAGAAAATTCAGAAATCTATAGGAAAGAAAAGTATATAATTAATAATCATGTTAAGGTGGTGATTATAAGTATCAGAGTGTGGTTTTGGGTTTGGTTTGTTTTCTTTTTTTTTTTTTTCAGAAGAAGGCCAAGCAGTCAAGAGCTCCAGAACTTTGTGAGAAGCTGATCTTCAATAATCACAAATGCAAAATGATGACTTTTGAAAAATCAAAAATTAGGAGACTTCTATGCTACTTTTAGGTAGAGCTGCAAAACATTCACATCAAAGCAGACTTTGAAAGAAAATGTATGCACTGGTGTTGGTGCTTCCAGTTGAGTGTGAAGGATGTTTTTTTTGGTCAGCAGTGATAAAACAATTCAGACAAAGTATCATTCTGTCTTCAAAAGTGAATATTTATGATCATTCAGAGTGTGTGTGTGTGTGTATAAGCCAACAAATAAGCAGATATCTTTCATGAACACCTTGTAGTATTTGGACACCCCTCCCAACACCACCCCCCAGCACCTCTACTTGTATAAGTAAAATGGAAAACTGAATATATCAGGTGACTGGAAAATTATTCTTTGTTTTCCTGATGAAATCAAGACCATTCAATTAAAATCCAGACATACACTGGAGTGTGAAGCCACCTATGGGCTAGGAAGCAGGAAGTGTAATGTCATCCTGTGCAGCAAAGGAAAACAAAGAAATATGAGGCATCCAAATTAAATATTAGGGAAAACCAAGGGAGGTAGAATACAACTGCCTATGCTACAATGAAATCTGAAAGAAAGGCAATGTAATAATACCACAATATCTAAACAAGTTCTGGGATCTAGAGACCACTGACAGAATTTTTTAAATCACCAGAAGACATTAAAGATTCCTGCAAGTCAACAGATGTAGGGCAATAAATGAAAAGGTGAAACTACCATCATGTCATACTTATGTTTCACAGCTCAGTTTCCTTTGCTTTGGGCCTGTTCTTCACCTCCGCTTAAGTCTGGGTCACAAATCAAGTAATTATGTTCCCAGAACACTTGGAGTTTGAGGCCATTTCTCCAGGTGAGAAGCTATGTGGTCAGTTCTGCAAAGAATTCATGAAGCCAAAAACACGCACACTTGGGGGAGCAGAGCCCCTCCTTATTTGCAAAGGGCCATACTGTAACCTGTCAGCACAGCAAGTACTGTTAAGGGAAGGGGGATTTAGATTGCCCACCTAAAGGTTTATCACTTGGCAGTTTGAATGTTTGTAGTGGCTGAAAACCCCTTTAAGCCCCCCATGTGTGGTTAAAATCTCTCACCTGCTTGACCTCAGCCTGGAGGTGCCGGAGCTGTAGGCACTGCTCTAACCTCTTGTGAGTTTGGTCAGCATTAAGCTCCAGCTCGTGCTGTTTCTCGTGAAGGAATTCCAGCAGTTCTTGAACCTGTGTTGCAAGATCAATGTCTTTTTCACAGATCAGCTCAATGCCTGTAACATGCAGAGAGAGAGAGATCATTGCGCTTACTTGAAATTTCAATTTTGCCTAAATGTAAACTTCAAAATTTTTTGCCACTTAACACATTGATTTGTAACTCTAAGTAATTCTTTCTCACGTGTAATATCTGGCTTCCTCCACATCCTACTCTTCATTACTACATTTTTCTACAAAGTAGCATTTCTCTGGTGATCATTGCTCATCTGAGTCATCAGCTTCTGACCAGTAGGACACGAGTTAAACCACAGTCTTGCTCAAAAACTTGCATGCATATCAAATTAAAAAAAAAAAACAAACCAACAAAAAACCCCTCCATTTTCTAGGGTAATTCATAGACTTATACTTTAGAAATGCATTGAAAAAAAACCTAGAAGAGAAAAGAGATGAGGAAGAAAAGAGAAAAGTGAAATAGAGGAAGCAAACTCTAGTCACCAGGTCTACAGTAGCGCTACAAGTGCGGGGAACTCCATAGAGAACACTTTTCCATCTGGATTCTTGTAGAGGATCATTAAAAATGAACTAGTTTAACTCAGAATTTAGTTCATTCAGAATTATCCCACAGACTGACTTTCATCCAATCCTCACATACCAGAGAGAAAGGATGTCTCAGCACCACATCCCCCTCCCTTGCATGCAACATGAAATTGATAAACCCCTCAAATACCTGGTCTGATTTCATTGTTAGCCCTGACATGATCAGGAGACTGAAACAGAGACTTCCTGAGGCCCTTCCTAGCTCCTGAATGTTTTTCGGACACTGTAAGCCCTGTGTGTAGTGGTTTCACACCTTCCTTCTGGGTGACACCACCGTGATTGCGACACTGGGTTCGCTACCAGTGCCACGGGGAAGGTTTGGCCTGGAGGAAATGTGATGTCAGCCCATGTTACTGCAGTCCCTGGGATTGCCAACTAATAAAGACCCGACTCTTCCCTTATTGAGGTCTACTGGAATTTTGCCATTGGCCTCAAAGCAGGAAGGGTAAGGAATCTAATATAAAAATAATGTGATTGTAATAATGCTGAGAAAACACTGTACTTTCCTCCAAAGCCATTTGATTTCATGGAATAATACAGCATTAAAAAAGAAATGTGTTAATTAGAAGCTGCTGAAAAAAAGACTTGGACACTGTTTTAAAACCCATTTAGAAAGTTGTCTTTACCTCCCTCTTTATCCTCCTCAGAGACTCGTGACTTTCATTCAGCAGTATCTATACAGAACAGCACACAAAATAAATATGACCTTATTACTAACCCTATCCCTTGTTCCTGGTTTCTGGTTTTATCAGAAAAAGCACATGGGAATGCAAATGATTGGCTTATTCCCTTTCCCAGCCAAAACAAAACAGTTTCTTCATTACCAAATAAAGTGGAATGGCCCCTGGCTTCCCATTTAAAACTGGAAATTTAATATATGTTTCTATTCTTGGGAGTAAAGTTCCTTTCAATTGCCAGACACCACGCATTGTTGCTGCAATTAGCCTGCATATGGTTCTGTATCCTGAGGACATGATGGCTTTTTGTATGCTTGACTTCACCACACCTATTGGATATTAAATGCACAGCTTTCCCTCCCGCACACTCAGCTGGTGCGGTTGTGATCGCGCTAACTCATCAGCAGCAACCAGGGAACCGCCTGGGATGCTATCCAAGGGCAGTGTGTGTTCCCCATGATGAATGATCTGCCCTTTCCTGCTTGTCATATGTCACACAGATTTATTCTGTAGTGCCAGTGCACGCGGTGAGAGCGCTTTTTCTTCTCAAGTATTGGCTGGCAAAATACAAAGCCTTGTTTCCTGAATAATTTCGTACATATTATCTTTACATTGTGTTTTGACATCTAGAAAAGCATAGCTGACTTTCTGATAAAATGAACTTGGTTGCCATTTTCTTCTAATGTTTCAAACGGTGCAGCAGATGTCAAGTGAATGATATTGAACTGAAAATGTTTTTTAAAAATCCTACAGGAAAGTGTACTGAGCCACACTAACTGGCATCCTACAAAACATACATTAGTGACACCTGAACTGTTTGCAATGTGAGATACAATTCAGTCTAGGGAAGGGGTATTGCTTTTTAACCTGCACAAAACTGTTCTGAAACTGCTTCAAACCTGCTCTAGGCTGAAATATTAAGAGCCTGTGATAGTGGAGTTTATATTCTCTTCTTTGCAATATATAAACTACAGTTTTCATTAACTATAATCACAAATCAAATGAAATAGATTTCTGCTTCCCTTTTAAGCAATGCAACACTTGGAAAAGAGGTGAACAATGTTACCTTGATGACCAGGAAGCAAAAGGATTTTGAATTTTACACATATCAGGTAGGGACTGAATAAATGTCCACAACTTCATTTCTACAGTGTATTTCAGGTTTGACTGAGAAGCAGTTTGTCTAAGATATAAAAAGGGAGCTCTGTAAACCGTAAGAGACTTCCAACTGGGGGTTCATTATGGCAATGATACTGACAATGCAAATGGACTTTAATAATTAAATAAATTTGTTTAATCAATTAACCAGCTATTAGAGTGTAACTGCTTTTAATGCCTAGAATCAGACTAACTAAAGTGCATATGCTAATAAATTACCTGAGCACGTCATCACCACAGCTTGGGCCCAAGTGCTAAATCACTGCTGAATAATTACCCTGAACTTTCCATGGGAAATGGATTTCTCAGAAATGTTCGAGTTGTCACTTTTGGAAACACCAGGCCCCGTCAACGTATTGAGTTAGGCACCCCCAAAAAATCAACAATCATTTCTGAGAGTATTTACCCCCGTATTTAGTTTTGCTATCAGCAGTAGAGCTACAGTCAAACAGGAAAAACAGCAGATAAGTTCCATGAAATAAAAAGCGTTGACTCATTAAAAACTCCAGTCCTGCTGAGAATACTGTGATAATATTCTCTACATACAAATACGTTTCCTGATTGACACAGATTTTAGTGACAATTTGCAAGTACTGCAAAATTTCAGGAAATGCAACCTGACTTCCAGATCTAAACTATTCCCTAAGAAAACCAAATATTTATTTAAAAAATAATTATTCTGATGGTGGAAACAGTCTAATCCAGGCTCACTCACACATACTGGAGTAGTGGAAGGAATCACAGGAACACAACCCTGAGCTGTATGGAAACCCGGAAATACTGGACTTGCAGAGATGCCTGATTGCACGGGTGCCCTCAATATCCACAGAGTCTGACCTGGTGCATCACAGAACCACTGGATTTATTGTACCAACATAAGAATGTCCATAGGGATTTCCAGACACTCCACAGCCTAACGAGGATCAGTGCTCCAAGTCTGCATTAGACATGTAAAAATCATGGGTGAATGTCTAAAGCCTTCTTTTTCTACCTCCATAAGACTTCCAAGTGAAAAAAACATCAAAAATGGAAACACCTGGATGTAATTTTATCTGACAGACTTGCTGGCTTAAAGACCTCCAAGCCAAATGACAGAGTGATCAAAATCAAGTCAGTTTCCTGTGTGGCATGTTGAAAAGAATAAAGCTCAAAGAGAGTCATAGAGAAGGGAAGAAACTTGGTCAATTAAGGGTGGCTGGTTAGGTAGAATGGCTCTGGAAAATCACATTTTTTCTGGCTTTATCTTCTGTGGCTACAGCTGAGTTTTGATTGTAGCAGTGGTGACAGTGTACAATAGGAAGCAGCAATAGCAGCTGATTTCCCAGAACCCCTGCAAGTTTTCAGCTCTGGCAGTTAAGAACAATCATCTCCTACCCTATGCACTGAATGGCTATGATAAAGGATTCAGGAAGAGGGAGTAAAATTAAATCACTTTTTTATGAAGTATAACTGTTCTTTATTGAAGCAAGAAGCAGTAGGCTCCCAAGTGCTATCTCTCTCCCTTATTTTTCCATTCTCCCAGCATTTAGCATTCCATGCATAGCAGACATGGCCATTACCTTTGATTAACTACAGTTACTCTACATCCCCATGGGAATCCTGCTTCCCTGCTTTTGGGAGCAGCAGATTTTTATTGGGTAGGCTTCATAGAAAGTAATCTTGGATAACCTTACAAAAACATTTTAAAAGTCAATTCATTGAGTTGCTAACCTTTTGTCAGCAATCCAAAAGAAGTTGTTTCTAACTTCTTGACAAACATAGAATTTATTTATTTTTTATTTTCTAAAAATCAGTCCCTGAGGCTCCTGAGTGTGCTCTGCTCTGGATCATATTCTTTACCTCCCATGGATTCCTTCAGGACGAAAAAACAAACAAGTGAAAGAGCACAAACATCTTAACCAATGTCTTAGGATGAGCTTTCCATCTCAGAGAGCAGGGGGGCTGAAGCACAGGGCCAGGCATCGTGTGGGCAGATCTCAGAGAGGCTCACACACATGGCTCACAAAATGCACCACATTATCTAGTTCACAACATACTCTTGAGGCAGTCCTCAAGCCTCTGGTGAGTGCAGCCTGCCAAATCAAGCTGGATACTGCCAGATTGTTTTGAAGGTAGGTACCTAAAGGTAAAATGTTTGCCAAAGAATAAAATTTTTTATTTCAAATGGGGGAAAGAACAGGAACTGCTTTTGCTTTGCACTCTTTCCAAACATTTTAGAAGGTTAAAGCACTTCACAAGTAACATTCACTTCTGGGCTTTATGCAGTGATTAATCTGAATTATGATATTCCTTTTCTAAATGCAAAATGCAAGGATACAAGAATCCTGACTCTTAGGATATATTAGAAATAGGCTCTTATGCTGAGAAGCACAGTAAAATCAGACAGACTTCCTATCAAAATGAATCAAGACTTTCATTTAAGAGCACATCTCAAAGGGCTTTTTTATACCCAAGTTGCTACCTTTTAAGTGCACTCTGAAAACGAGCATTCCAGTACGGTTTATCATATTCACTTTCTACACAAAATAATTCCAAGTAGAACTGGCTGGCAACAAGAGTTCCATTTCTTGCCGGGTTTCAAGGCTCTCATACTTGGATTCTTTCCCAGAGGACTCTTGGATAACTAGATTCTTTCTCCCCTTACTCCTCTCTCTCTTTCCCTCGGGCATGTCTGCACCCTGAAATGGGGAACAGGGAAAAGGTACTCGAGTCTGCAGAGAATGAAGCCAGCACATCTGGTCAGTCTGACTCTCACTAAAGTCTATTTGCAGTAAGATTAACAAGCTTATGAGTCTAGAATGACTAGACTTCATCCAGGCCTGAGGTCTGACTGCCCAGCTCAAGGACCTGTAGCTTATGATTCTGCACTGCTTGTTTCTGAGCTGGAGTAAGGACAAGGAGCTTGTCTTGCCCTCCCCTCTCCATCTAATTTGGAGTGAATTGTAAACTCCATCCTGCAGCTGTGAAACTTTCTGAATGAAACTAGAAAGCCAGCTTCATTTCCTCAATGAGTTTCAGTCTCAAAGAAACAGCAGGTTTTTACATAAAATCCTGAATTAAAATGCTCAAAACTTGTGGAACTGTTCTGGGAGTGGAGAGACAGGTATTGCCCATACTTATTATAAAAGCTTATTTATTTGATATGTATTGCAGTATTTTTGCTTGATTTTGGGGGTCTTGGGCTTCTTCTTGTTTTGTTTTGGATTTTTTGTCCACATAAAATAGAGACCAAATTGTTGTGCTCACCTGAAGCCTGGACCTCCATGATGTACTGGTGCAAGTCCTGCCCTTGCTGGATGACTTCAAAGGTCATGTTGTTCATGGCCAGTTTGCGCTCAGTGTGACGCTGCAACCGCTGCTCAGCCAGAGTGAGATCCTCAGTATTGAAATCATTCATCTGCCTCAGCAGATCTTCGTTCCAGGCATCCAACTCTGCTGTAACCTTCATGGGCAGAAGACAGGCACTGTATTCACTCAGGATCAATGAAATACCTTACTTTCAAACAATGTCTGGGTCAGAAAGACTTCACATTTTGAATCTGATCCAGAAACCTTCAAACTCCAGATCCTGCCCACTTAATGGTCACACTTCCCATTTTTCATAGGTGAGATCCATGAAAAGATTATCAGTCCAACAAAAACTGTCACCTTCCTTCTCCCTTACGCATCCCAAAGGACACTGGAAGAGAATACCCACTATATTTTCATTGCTGGTAGAGAGAATGTTTCTGAATATATTCAACTTAAATGAAAAAATAATGCTTCCAGAATTACAAAACACCCTGCAACCATACAATCCCAAAATGGCCTGAATGTTTCTAAAACCATATTGCAACACGCTATGTGTTACATATCACAGATGTAATGCACAACACAGAAACATCACACTCAAGGTTTGGGTGAATCATCTACAGATTCACAAGGGGCACCTGGCTGTAACCAAAGACCTGCCAGTAACTCCTGGGAACATGCAAAACCTTCTTTGCTTTTTCTGCTTCCTAATTGTGGCACACAGGCTGATAATTTTGGCAGTCCATTTACTGTATCTTCTCCATTTCACATCTTTCTCTACAGCAGCCAGCTAGAATCAAAGTCCTCCAATTTTGCCTGTGTGATTAAAGCAAGATCTAGTCTCCACCTAAACAGCCCAGTCTCACCTCAACCTAGGTTCTGCTACTGCAGGCAAAAAGGAGGGAATGTGCTGGTGACAATGAATGAGGGAGGGGGACAAGGGAAATGGAAATTAAGTCGTACAGTGCAGAATACAAGTCTTAGAGGGGTTGAAAATAATTAAATAAATGCCTTAAATCTGATTAATAGGTCAATTCCTCATAGCTAGATTCAGGAGAGCTAAAAGTAGGTATCTACATTCCCACTTGTGCATGTTCTGATGTAGTGAAAATTCCTCTGCTTCTCACTAAAAGTGCTCTTCAGGGCCTGTGTGCAGTGAGATGTTAAACTTCCAAAGGAACCAAGATTCAAAATTTTCCATTCAGCTTTCCTTTCCAGAAAACATACACCATATCCAACACAGGCTTAGGAAGATGACCCAAACGGACCAGTTCTCAGCCTTTCTCACATTAAAATGGACAGGAGCACATGGTTTTGTACTAGAAGGAAGAAATGCAGGTTTTAGGCTCTGTTTAGAGAGAAGCAGAAAAGCAGACTTGCTCAATGGAGAACCTGGGACTCAGCTGCAGGGTGGAAGGCAGAGTGCAGATATCCTGAGGGGCTTCTATTTTTCTTCAGCTTGTTCCTTTGCCCATTCCACTCAATTACCTTTAAATAACAGCTATCTCTACACTGTCTTTGGCCCCATTCCTGATTCCAGCAGCCTCTGATTCATTCACATATCACACTTGGAGTCCCCAGACTATGGAGACTTATTAGCAAATTTACCAGTTATGGAAAAATGTCCAAAGTTGATGGTGGAGAAGTGTTTTGCTAGATACATTTACATTTAGGGACAGATGCTCAGCTAACAGTAATCAGAACTGAGGTCATCTTGACCTCATTTCAAACTACAAAAACAGAATTCATTCAGAGTGAGTGCAGGTTCCTACAGCCATGACTGTAACACAAAGTTCAGTGTAAAGTCCTTTCAGCTCCTTCAAATGGAAAAGCATGTGACATAAATGAATCAGAACTTTCTCTTGGTAACTTCTCCACCTGGCTGTAGAAGGGACACTGATCAGTATTGCTACTATTGTTAAATCTCCAATAATTTCCATTCCAGCACCGGGAAATGATTCTTCCTGACCATACTGGTTTTTGTCCCTCAGGCCTGAGTGTCCAAGACAGGCCTGCAGCAGAGAGGCATCTGCAAACATTCAGGAGAAGGATGGCTCCAGGCAACCAGTGCTGCTCGTGTTCGTGATGGCAACCAGCTTCCACCAGGCTCCACACACAGAAGGAGCTGCACCTAAACATCTACCTGGCCCTTGTGGACAACGGAGCTAAAAGGGGTTTTGCTCCATTATCCACACTCCCCGGATCATCCCCAGTGATTCCAACTAAACAGGAAAGCACAGTAAAGGCAGGGAGGATGCAAGCCGATAAACAAGGCGGGATGCAAGGCCAGCCCATGGTGCTCCATGTCACACTGTCAGGGCCAGGAACAGAAGCTGACCCTGCACCTGAGCATCTCTGGACAGTCAGACGTGTCCAGCAGTAACAAACCTGTCAGAGTGAGTGCCAGCTCTGCCAGGCCAAGAGCACAGCCACCACTGAAGGGAAGAAGGAAGGAGGGAAGTAGCCTTTGAGTGGGGGCTGATGAAGGAGTGACAGTCATCCCATGCGCTGGGTCAGGGGAAGAGAGGAAGGAATCAGGCACAGCAAGAGGTGGAACACCACCAAATTCCTCAGGCTAAGTGGGTACAGGAAGAATGGGTACATTGCTGTGAGTAACAAACAGATGGCAACAGGGAATCTAAAGCACACTGAGGCAAGAAGCAAGAACAGGGCTGTGATAATAACGCAGGTTTCCTGAATCCCAATCTGGTGCCCTATTCCAGAGACCATGCTCCTTTCCATATCTCATTAAGACATTTCCTTTTCTGTCTGTACAGACAATGCCTCAAAATCCCAGCATTTTCTGGGACCAAAGGACCATTTGGAAATGGTGCCAGAGTCTGAACGCACCGGTTTGATTTGGGTATAGGGAAAATGATTTCTTTTTCTTAAGGAAGAAGATGTAATTAGGCAGCTCTGTTAACTACAGACAAATATTTTTCAAGTCTAAAAAATGGATGCTTTCACAGATAAGCCAGGCCTTGAGATCTCTGATAAAACTTGGACTGCATCAAACAGACATGTTCTCTCCCCTAATCTGTGGTAAGACCCAATTGCACTGGGCCTGTGTCAGGAATTCTCTCATAAACAAGGCTCACTTGGCTATGAACTTGCTTTATTTCCTTTTGACATAGAAGAATGGCTGATTAGTTTACTCTGTTCATGTGCTAGTTTTTTGGTGGAAAGAACTGACAGCACTTCTTATTTTATTCACTTTACTTCCCAGCATTTGTGATTCTAAATAGACCTCAGCAACCCTCACATGCAGCGAGAGAAGGGAAGCCCTGCTATAATAGAAGATCTGAGCTCTGTTGTAGCTTGAGAAAGAAACTGTATCAAAGCAGAAGGGTCCTGAGAGCAGCAAGAGCAGCTGTGCACAGGTCTACACTAGCATAAGCAGCAGCCTTACCCCTGGCTCCCACACTATCCAAGGAAAGCTGCACACGACTCATTGTCAGCCACGCATCAGCCAACTCCTTGGAAGGAGCCTCCCTCCTTTTCTGTGGTCATACAAGGTCAGTGGCCAAGAAGCAGCTCCCTATTTCTAAAGGAGGATCAAATGACCCAAGGGTAATGATGAGAGAAGAACGTGACAATGTTGTTGATTGCAACGAGCCTATGAAGCACGTTTCGTCATTCTTCACCTGAAACAGATGCTCCTGCCACCATGATAATGGGAGGAGAAGCAATGCTGCCAGTGAACCCAACTGAGTATGAAGTGAGATATCTGAGGTATCCTTATCAAAGAAATGGAGGAAGCCCATGAGCAAGTGCTGGGTCTGTGTGAGCTCCATGGGGCTATCAGAGAGCAATTATGGATACACAGACCACGGCAGCCAGGTCTGTTTCCCATGCACACACAGTGACCACAGCCTAGGCCACACAGTCTTAGGCAGGAATCCTCCTAAAGCAGCAATTCAATATATCCAAATTCCCACTGCTGCAATGCTGCTGCATTTGCTGCCTCCTGGATTTATCATGTTGCAACATCAGCAGGAAATGTGACCAGATGGAGAGGGACATGTTCTTCCATCCTGGAGTATAATGAGAGGCATAGAGAAGAATCACACAGGTGAAAAGCAGTAGCAGTAATAATGACAACAGGAGCAGTCCAGGCACCTCATGCCTACCTTGCAGTTTGCTTGTGAATTAGGCCAAAGAGCCTGCCAGAGCTGCAGCAGCTGCTGTGCAGGCAATTGTACATCTGCAATAATTTCTTATCTAAATCCTTCAGTATATTTCTTTTTATACTGCTGCTGCTGAGATTTTCTATAAAATGGTGCTGCTGAGCCTTGAATGCTGCTTGTTTAGCCTTAATTCAGTGTTGCAACACCTAAAGTCATGTTGTTTAAAGCCAACCAGAAAATTTTGTTTGCCAGTTGAAGGAGGTGGAGAAGGGAAGTGAGGAATCAAGTGAAAGAAGATAAATGCTATATGGAGAATGAATCACATAGGAGCTGATATTCTGAAGTATGGGCTGAGGAAGGGCATATGAGGAGGAGGAAAGAAAGTTCTATCCTGGGAGCACAAGCTATCAACACAAAGAGAGTGGGCTTGAGAGGGATCTGAAAACGAATAAAGATGCCTGGGAAGAATAAGCAAATGTAGGAGGCAGGTTGCAACAAAAACGATGGTGCAAGTATGAAGAGAAGCAAAGGTGAGAAGAGTGGGTAGAGCACGGGGGTGAGCCAGGACAGGAAGAACAGTCACACAGGCAGAGCAGATCGGTACGGAAAAGGCAATATCTACCTCATTTCAAGAGAAAAAAAGTGACAGCCTTACAGCTGGGATTAACAAAGTGAGGATGGATGAGATGAGAGGTAAGATATGATCCAGGAAGGAATAAAAAAAATTCGAACTCCTGGATACAGAGGGAATATCTGTGAGTACAGAAAGAAAGGAACTCTAATAAGAGCTGGTGAGACCAGATCTCTAAGGCACACACCAGAGACTGGGCACCAGGAATGCCAAGGGTCACAGCATTCAGAGCAGGCTGAAGGAGCAGAGGACTGCATGAGGTGGTGTAAGTGGGTCTAGGAGCAGACTAAGACAGGAAAGGGTAAATGGAACTGTCACTTCTACAGACCATAAAAGCAGAAAGGTTGCTGTTCCTCTTTCTCAGGCCTTGGTTTTGGCTGATGCTGTGCAAAATGACAACACCGTTACCCCATTTTTTTGACAACAGACAGAGATGCCGCACTGGCTTAGTGGAGGCCTGAGCCACTGAAGTGTGAAAGGACTGTCACAGTGATGATTCTGCTCTGGTGCTTTTGACTCCTTTGAATCCCAAAAATATCTGGAGCAACAATGGAATTCAGCTCCAAAACACAGGGTGCCCAGAACAGCTTAGAGCATTCCTTTCCTTAAAATGAAGTGACATGCAATTGGAAAACTCAGTATAGGTGGAAGAAACAAAAGCTCACTAAGCATGAAACTTTACAGGATTCCAGCTTATGAACAGAACAGGCTGAAATTTTTTTCACTATTCTTTCTTTCAAATTTATCTCAAAATCTCTGTAACACTTATTTCTAATAAAGAAACTCACACCTGAGTGTCAGTTCTAAATCAGTGAGGGAGCCATAACACATCTTGTACCTTCATGCAGGTAGCTAATGCTCTTGAAAGGTTCTGCTAGTGTTATAAACCTGGAATGGGATGCTCAAATGAGTTGTAAATAACAGTGAAATGAGCTGCTGTGAAAGCTGGCTCCTGTTTACTCCTAAACTCATGCTCAGGGATGGCTGTGAACAGTCAGAAGAGCCAGCAAGAGAAATCAAGGCTGAAAAATTTAATTAGCAGGTGAAATGGAGCCAAAGAAATTGAATGGCGAAAAATTAGATATCCAGCAGGTGAAGATTTTAGTGATCATGGGGTTTTTTGAAATATAACAAACAGCACACAAGTTCCAATTTACACTGTGCAGTGGGAACCCCCTTAATCCCTCCCAGGACTCTCTTGGTGTAGGAATCACATCACTCTAAGATTACAGAACTCAGGTTCTGTCTAGCATTGGACATTGTAGGAAAAGGAACAATACACGCAAGGGAAGGAGCTGGACGCTTTTGGGAAAGGGATAAGGAAGTTTCTTTTGAGGTAACCAACAAATGTTGTTGGACATGTATTGGCTGAGATCATCCCTTTTCTCAGTCATAGCATTCTATAGAGGCCTATAGGTGAATTTGATAATCTCTCTACAAATGCTTAAAGGGAAAAATATGCAGAAAGTCTCTGCATGGCAGTAATTTCTTAGGGGTTGCAACTCAGTGCATTTTACCATTTGGTTCTTATGCATTTACTCAGCATTTTTCTGTACATTCACATTCACTCAAAAAATGGTTCTTAAGCATTTAAAGTACTATTTCTGAAGCAAGGGACAAAGTACACCTGACAGAGCTTCCTGAGGATATAACTCTGCAGCAAGACTGTGCATTGTATGTATAACACACTCGGCGTGGTGCCAGCCCTGCTGCTGCTGTCTGCCAGCCCTCGGCCCTCCAGCCTCACTCCCCATTCCCTCACAGCAGATCAGCCACCACATTCACATTCCAGGAAATCTCCCGAGTCACCTGGCTGGCTGCACAAGCTCAATTAAAGTCAGTATCATATAGATAGACCAACCATGTAATCCCACTGATCCCATCTTGTTTTGAAACGTGCAGTGGCTTGGTAATGGAATAGAACATATCAGGCATCAGAGTTCGATACGTTTCCTAAACAAAGCATGGGCTGTCATTTTGTGGTGTTAAAACTTAGGGCAGAACAGTCTCCCAGAGGGACAGTCAGGCTCTCTCATGTTTCTGTTAAGTCTGTTTCCAGGTGTTGCCATAGTTTGGATTTCATAACTTACCCCAAGAACCCAGAGTGTAAATACCAGTCAATATAATGAGATTAAGGCAAGAAAGAACAGGCAGCACATGCCATGGGCCTGTGGGTTTGTACCGAAATTCATATCTGCCAAACCTGCCATGTGTCCTGTACAATACAAAAGCTGCCTGTGAGGCTTAAAAGTCCTTACAAGTCCTAAATGAACACAGCTGGTCTTCCCTGCCAAAGAAATAGCCAGGTGGCTTCTCTTAAAGGAAACTAATTTTTCTGAAGAAAAAGTGCAACAATAGTTGACAGATTTCACTGATGTATAAGATCAATAACGCCTAAATAGATGGAAATAAGTGTTGCTTGTGCAGTAACCATTAATCCTGAAGTTTGTCTGGACTCCAAACCTCTGTCAAGAAGCGAAGATTATAGAAAAGCTCAAAAACCAGAAGGGTTACAAAACAGATGGGCAGAGTTCAAGTTTAGGAAGGAGTGCCAGAGGAACAGGTTATGTCATCTATGGCAAAAGTTTCAATATCTGGGGAGAACAGTCAAAGCAGGAAAGTTTGCAAAGAACAAAAGACAGACACTTCCTAAACAAAACAAAAAGGCAAACCACTCATTTGCCATTTGTGAATTTTAAAAAACCTAATACTTTGCTTGCATTATTAATTAGAAAGGAGAGAGAGAGAGAATAGCAGGGAAAATTAACAGAATCAAAAACGTTCAATACCAAAACCGGATGGAAAGAGACAATATGAGATGTAACTGCTCTCTGAGGCTGAGATCTAAAGCACAGCCTTCCCTAAAGCTGTTGGAAGCAGATGGGCTCCCACAGCTGCATCCCTCCAGCTTCCACCAGAGACATGCAAATCTTCCTCTCGCCAAAGCTGCCAGAGAAGGGTCCTCATCTCAAGGGATTCCCTGGAACACAAAAACCAACAGACCCGAGAACACAGACCTGAGAGGGAAAAACTGGAAACTCAGTGCTTGACAAGGCAGAAGGAGCAATGAGGAGGAAGGTGTTCAAGTTTGGGAGGAGGAGGAGGAGGAGGAGGGCCCACTTTCTGCAGGCAGTTTGTGTGAGTGCAGGGGGGATTAACGCAGCTGCAGCAGGTAGAGGTCTTTCACTAAAGATGAGTTCAATATGGCACTGCTCTTTGGACAGATGGAAGGGGGCTTATCTAGACCAGAAAAGGAGAAATTCATTTGACAGTCAGTCATACTGGTACATATTATTTCACTATTCTTAATCTATGCAGGATCTAGGCTATTATGGGAAATTAAAACCTAAATACACTTCCGGTCATAGCTCAAACTACTTGTCTTTAGTAGAAAAAAATACTTAACTTCCTGTTTTAAATGTCATCATCTTTTTCCCTCAATAGCTTGGAATACTACATGCTTTTAAATCATGGTGATGAAAAAATCTTTTTGTTTCTCAACAATGGCATGAGATAAATCTGTTAATTCTTGTAACAGTTTCCTACTGACTTGCAATCTTTATTATACAACTGAGGCAACTGACTGCAATCTACTTTCTAAGCACCATTACTGTGTCAATTTGAGCCAATTCAGCTGTTTGAAATGCATAACATACATATGTTATTTGCCATTTTATTTGAAACTGCCTTTGTTTTATTATCCATCAAACTGCCTTTCTTGTTTAAACACTAACTGCATTTACAGAATTTAAGATACTGACCTGGATATATTTTTCACTGGGTTTTCAGTAGAAATTATCACAATTATTCTAAAATAAAAAATATTTTTCCGAGAGAGGGAGCTTTCTAAATAAAATCATCTGTCCATAGACTCTCTATGAAACATGCTCTCAGATTTCCCTGTAATATTAATCTCGCAGAAGGAATTCAGATGTTCATATGATAAAAAATAGCAAATCTACAGTGACAACTAAGTGGTGATTTTCTTTAAAATCCTTTCTAGCTAATCTGATTTGAGAAGACTCTGAAGTGCATTTCCAATTTTAAATATCTTAATGTATCACAGCCACTCCATTCTGTGAATACAGAAAAGTAGGATCTATGCAGAAACAAACCAAAGGCATCTGCAAAATATTCCCATTTTGGTATCCAATGCAGAGGGGAATAGTGTAAGTTACATCTTCTCCTGATGCCTTGGTTGCCCCATCAGTAAAGCAATACCTGGTGGTGACACTCTTTGACTGAAAGATTATTTACAAAGAAAAAGAATTTCAGAACAGTGATTTAATTTTGGGGGGGGATTTTTACTTAAATCAGCACAAGTATAGGTTCAGACCTTGAACCCACAGTGAAACAGACTGAGACCTTAATGAATAACTCACATGAGTTCACCACATACTGTCTACAAACACATTTGGGTGTTCCAGAAGCACAGACTGGTTGTCTCTTTTTTTTCTTCATTTTTGAAAACATAGGTGCCATTTATAGGTATGTTCAAGTACAGCATTCACACCCATTTACATCTTTAGAGTAAAACTCTCAATTATTCAATATCTGCCACACCACATGAGTCAAAATATCTTCTATTTAAATACAGGAGGCAACATACTTTGCTAGAAGAGCAGTATCTGACATGAAATACATACAATTATTTTTATATACACATACAAAAAGTGCTGCCTCTCAATAGCAAGGAGGCTGCACATAACTGGTAAGTAAATGAAACTATTCTAATTCACATAATAAACAAGCAGTGTAGGACAGGCTGCAGTGAAATACCTCACTGTGCAGTCACAACAGGAAAGCTCAGATATTCCTCACTGATTCCTACCTCTGGCATTCAGCTATGGAACAGGACACCTTTTAGGAAACAGGACACCTGCTTCCTGCCTTTTATTCTACTGTAATTCATCACGCCATGCCTTAAACACAAAATATAACACAGCATTCTAAACCTCCCATTAGTAACCAGCACCCACCTTGAGACTACCCAGAGATTTACAAACAATACCTTCAGGAATGTATCATCCTCAAACACTTACAGGTGCTCCCTGAACTGAACAAGCACCAGCGGGATACAGCAGGAGCAACACACCCCAGAAAGGACACAACCATTAACATGAGTCTCATGGACTTTGTGTGCAAGTTAATATACATTATGTTCTTTTCTCATTATGTCCCATCAGAACTACAGTAAGTAATTACTGAGATAGGCTAGGGTGTCTTCTAAATTTCTCAGTCCAAGAATACATTAGTTATTAATGTTTCGATGAATTTTCCATCCAGTGCTTTTGATTTCAAAACAGAAGTACAAAACAGAACTGAAAGGCCTTATTTTGAATGAAGACATAAAAACATACTTTAACTTTCCCCTCTAATATTCTTTTCCTATTTAAATAAATCCACTGCAATGTCTAAAAAGTCCACCTTTCACATATCCTTTCCTTTTATGCACAACACGGTTTTCACTCTGTGGTTTAAAGACAGGCATGTATCTGTACCTGAAGAGACAAACCTGACTAATAAGTGACACAGAACTTTCAAATCCCTGAGTGACTCAAGTCAACAGAGAGTTATAACACAGGCATCTCATAAAGCTTCTCTGCAAAGCAGGCAGATTCTCAGCAGTCAGTTAAGCACCCATGCACCTATTTCAGTGCATTCTGGCAGTTTATCCTAAAGCATGGCTGTAACTCTGTCCCCCTCATTGGACAGCTGAGCACAATCAAACAGCTCGGGATGTACCCTCCCAGGGGATGTTCACGTGTCCTCTCTCTCCCACAGCTCCCCCCGCCTCAGGTCACGCAGCCAGCTCTTACCTCAATGGTGTACTGCTCAAAAATCCGGAGCTGAAGGAAAATGTCTAGCTTAATCTTCCTCTCATGGAAGAGCTCTTCCATCTGTACCTGGGCCTCGTCGAGCTGCTGGAGGACGGATTCGATGTGGCTGATGGAGCTGTTGTGGGGGGTCTTGTTGTTGGAAACGGCAGAGTCCCTGTAGCAAGGCAGAGAGCAGGGTTAGAGCTGAGCTTCGAGGCAGGCAAAAGAGCAAGAACTACACATCTGTGACTGCGTGCTGCTGAGGAGCAAACCCGAGCACAAGGGCTGAGGGAAGGTGTGTGCAACGCTCATCTCCCCTACTTGCCGAAATCCTGCGGCTCCTGAGCTCGGCACAAAGTTTGAACAGGGGGATCATCCTTTCTCGTGTGGTGCCTCTGTGACTTTACACACTTGGGAGGGGCGGGGGAGGAGATGGCACATCAATCTCCATGGCTCTCTTGGGGAGACTGGCTGGCAATCACCTTTAATGCTGCAGGGTGACCTGCTCCTGCCTATACTCACATCAAACTGAGATGCTGTTTAGTCACCTGGACCTTTTAAAGTGAATTTCCTGTGTTTGCCTTATTACTTACAGACTAATTGAATCAGAATTACAAGTATTTTAGACCAATGGGTAGAGATGCCTTGATATCCTCTGGATTATGTAGTACAGCAATGGATACAGAATATAGTACAAAAAGAACCCCAACACACCCTTCAAATGCTCCAAGAGAGATTCTGAATTGTCTTTTTACTGGGGGAAGTGAAATGAGATGTGACTGTGACAGGTCAGATACTGCTCCAGTTACATTTTCCATTTACAGGCAGCAGAAGGGAGCAAACCCTTTTACTGGTGGGCCAGGACCAAGGTGGAATTTGCTGTACTTGAAAGAAGTCTTAACATGGTCACAGGACAGTCCTGACAGTTCCTTTTCTATTTGTGCTTTCATGTTTATTAAGAGGCTCACCTACAGTCTGCTATGTCTTCAGCAAATTTTTTTTCAGTGACTGCTTTATGAATAAATACCATTTGCAAACATAAAGAACTGAAATTTGTCCTCAAATGTTCCACACAAGCTCCCTCAACTTTCAGAAGGGCCAGAAAGGAAATTCTGAAGCCAAAATTTAACCTTGGCTTTGGCACATTGGCTAAAACAAGATTTAGATGCAAGGGTTTTCTCCATCTAACCTGCTCAAAGGTGTGTGATAGCAGCTGCCTTATTTGGTTTATTTAAACTAGGACAACAGAAAACCCTATCAAATACACTGTTGGAAAGACTTGTGCAAATTGTCATCACATATGGGCAGATAAAAAAAACCAAACAAACATGCAGTCAGTTTTAATGTTAACACTGTCGATGAGCATAATGGAGAAAAAACCAAGCATAATCTTTAGCAGACACTTTTGAAACTGAACTAGGCACCAACACAGGTTCATTTTAGCTGTGTTTAAAACACACCTTTTAGGTTCTAAGACAACAAAATACACACATTATTCTGTTTTCATTGTGTGCCATGAAGGAAAACAACAAGCATTTGCCTGAACATCTACGAGAATAAAATTAAAAATACAGAATACTATTAACTGCACAGTAATTAGCTCTTTGGATGTGTTTCACCTCTTTTTCCTCCAATACTTGATATTTGATACACTGAACTTCAGATGCTCCAGCATTATTCTAAAGCAAGTACTACTGATGTCCCTTGCTTATAAGGGAATATTACATCAATATTTCTCTCTCCAGGTGTTGTGGTTTCTGCCCCACGCTGTCAGTCTGTTTTCACATTCTTGGTGATCACAGGGTCTCTCTCTGCCTCCACATTAGAGCTGCACAGAGGAAGGAGGAATGAAAATAACTAAAGATTTTGAAACTACAGCTTAATCTGAGGCTGCATCCAATCAAGTTCTGTTTCCTTCAGTTCGCACCTGTCTTCTATAAAAGGACATGAAATAAGTCTTTACTCAAATGCAGGATTATTACTATTCATATATTATCTAAATTGCTCAATGAATTATTCAAGACTGGTGTTGAATAATCTCTCACGGGATCTAGAGACACACTTAGTTATAGAAATTCTTTTTCATTAAACATTTCACTCTTCAAATCAAGCCACACTTGCATTTCAGTGACTGACACAATACAAAAGTTTAAGAGTAGTAACCTGGTATTTTTTTAAGTCTCCTTGGATAAGACATTGACAACTCCTAGCTAGTCTGGTTGAAGATAGATCTCCCGACAGAAAAAAACATTTCTGAGATTGCATGCTTCTGCCACAATATTTCTTGCTCTGTCTGGCAATGAGAAACTCTGGGAAAGCATAAATATAAGATCCTTACTAATCTTTCAAAGGCTATGGATTAGAGTTTTAAAATTCAAGGAAATTATTGGAAAAAAACACCCCAAAATAAATTTGGGGGGACAAAAAATTGGACTCAGTACATTGCTGCTGACTTTGTTTAAAATGAACACTGTGCTCCTAAAACCACTTTCAGTGCTTTAACTGGAAGAAAGCTCAGTGAGAAATACCCATTATCTAAAGTTTATATGCTGAACAACTGTAAAAAAGGCAAGATACCTAACTCTTCACTGGCTTTTTTTCCCAGCCACCAGCATTCCTGCTCTTTCACATCTCACTGGAGCAAGTCATTGTTTTGCCTTTCAGAGATGAGCAGAAATATTGTCCCCAGCAGCACCCCTAGAACTGCAGTTCAGAAGGTTTGCTTTGTGCTGACTGCAGAGAGCAACAATCACCTCAGTAAAGCACTGATAAGGAAGAGTGAAAATGTTTCCAGTGTGAACCATGACATGTAGGGAGTTTCTAGGCAGGCTTGTTTTATTCCTGACAGGTATGGCCCCCTGATGTAGTCACTGAGGCCCCGAAGACCTTGTGTGAAGAGCAGTCCCAGGTTTGGTATTTAGTTCGGGCAGCTGAGCTTTTCACTGCCTATCTGGAGGAAACACAGAGTGCTGTTACACAAATGATCTTGTCTAAACCAAAATCTGTTCTCTCAAAGATAAGAAAAAGAAATGTAAAACTTTCCAAAGCTCCAGTTTATTTTATTGCTTTTAACCTGTGTTATGACATGCTTGATAAGAGCAGTCTATTTCATTCTCTTCATCGTTGTAGCGTTTGCAATCTTCAATCTATTCTTCATGGCAGGTACAAGGTGATCCACACTGAAATGCAATCCTGTGTTAAGGAAAGATTGCAGCAATTCTAGTTTTTCCTTTTTTCCTTTATCTGTGTGTCCTTTACCATTGCCAGCAGCCACGAAAGCTGTTAAGAGTGGGCACACACAGAAGCAGCTTCATTGGGTGTTTTTCACACTGTTCTGCTTCACTTTTTGAAAGAGTCCAGGATCACATTACAGGCTTTGCACTTAGTCAGAGTGCTCAAAGCCAACACTTGCACCAGCTCATCCTGACAGTTGAGCGCTGCAAAATTTGTGTGCATTCAAAGGTTTGGCAGCTGTTCTCTCTGGGTTTGGTATTAATTTCATCAGAAGCAGGAGATCGCTTTGCTGAAATATGTTCATCTTGTTCCACCTTGCTCACCGCCCAGAATACAAACCAGACCCCAAATCCAACTTTTCTTTGTTAAACACAGCCACCACAAAACCTGACTTCGTATTTTGCAAACCTTTGAACATGACACCAATTTAAAAAAAGTCTCAGAGCTGAGGCCACCGTCACTTTTTCAAGACTGAAACTAAGAATTGACTAAGTCCTCCACACCACCTTGCAGTTTGCCTCTTCCCCATTCTCCACTGACTCTCAGCTCCAGGCATTAATTACCCTGGCCACTCTCCACACTTCCCTACTACTCAGGTGCAGGAAAAAATCCTTTAGGCCAATCCCACAACCAGAACCAGGACTCTTTGAATGTAGACATTTTCTGCAACCCCACAAACCACTTCACACTCCACCTGATGGGCTTGTACAGGGTTCCTTTCAGGCTCTTCTCCATGGGTGCTCACAATGTGGTGATGCAAGTCCAATAGTTGGAAAGAATAACAACACCTCTTTAGCTCAGAATTTCACTGCCATTTTTTTTGATCTCTTGATGCCCTAAACTTTGCAAACAACTTGTCTGCCTGGTAAGTAACCATGCAGACCTTTGACTGACCTGCTATAGCTGGCCATACACACATTCTTAGCTGAAACCCCTTCCCCTCTGGCAGCTCACTTACCAGACCCAACAGGTTTCTTTCCTACTGACCTCATCAGCAAAAATTAACAGAAGGATGGAACCTACCTATGTGTGCTCCTGATCCTTCCTCTCCAACTCTAACACTGGCAAGCAATACCACAGCTTGGGTCCCTTGCACTGTGGTGCTGGCAAGTCACACACAGCAAGAGAAGGAATCTCCATGGGCTCTCCAGTGTGGCTGGCCAGGACTGAATGACAATCAAAACCTAGAGCAGTCCTTTCAAATCTCTCATTGCTTTTTTTCCCTGACCCAGCAGAGAAAACTGCATCCAGAACGACAGGAAAAAGCTTCGAGGAAGACTCAGCATGTGGCAGCAATAAAATACTTAAGGATTCCAGGAGGGCTCTTAAGGGCAAAGCTCCACCAGAGCCCTCATCGTCCATTCTACTCTAGAGCACCTTGGGCTTTTCCTGTCAGGTTCCTATCACACACAGGGTTTTCTGCACTTCTCAGGTGGCAAGTAAAGGCATCAGATTAGGAAAGCTCAGGGTGAGGAGGATGATGTAACTCTCTGGGACAGTCTGGTGAAAAGCATAAGAGCTGGGATATCTGCATATTGTAATGTATACAGGACATGCACACTATGTACATGGGGATAAGGGCAACCTGAACAACACAAAGACCTAAATAATAAGTGATGTATTGGACTTGGTTCAGTGCCCAGTAACATCCTAAAAGGCAGGAAAACTTCACTGCTGTCAACAAAGCTAAAGGCACAGAAAACCACTGTAACAACAAATGAGAGAGATTTCACAATTACAAATTCTGTATAAGCTTACTCTGCAAATATTCATTTGATGATACTTGCAAATTGAGAAAGAAAAAAACCCAAAAACAACAAACCCCCAGCAAAAACCCCAACACTCTCC
>VZTJ01001072.1:108636-440726 GCA_013397795.1 Orthonyx spaldingii
CCCGACACAAAATTCTTGGGGCTAGTTTCTTCATGTATTTTAAATTTGGCAAAAATAAGCTGGTTTAATTCACAGTGCTAGTAGAACCAGCAGTATAAGAGCCTCTTTGACACTGTGAATAAACCCCACATACACAAAGATAAATAGAAGGGTGCTGCATGCAAAATGAAACAGTGAAGACTGTTAGACACGTGTGTATTTTACTAAGAGGAATACACTTACCCTACATCAGGAATAGCCATATAAATCACGAGGCCTCAGCTCACAACCATTTAACAATCTTCTATAAATACCAACTAAAAATATTCACTTCAAACACATTTGGTTCAATTCATTTCCCAGTGCCTATAAATAATCTCTCTGTCAAACAGGAAACCCATGCTGATCCACAGACTACTCTAATCAGTCCACACAAATCACTCCTTGTAATTTCAATAAAACACTCACAGGATCTGAAGAATTATAAATAAGCAAAGAATTAACAAACTCTCCCAATTGATCCTAGCTTGCAGCTCCCTAAAGCACAGCATGCATCAGATTTCTCAACACCTGTGCCCCAGGTGGATGCTTACCTGAGCTGCTGGATTAGATCTTCCCCTTCTTTAATAACATTGAGGGTGGCGTCCAGGGTGGCTGTTTGCTGCTGCTGGAACTGCTTGATGAGCTCCTGAACCGCATCCACAGAGTCAGCACAGACATCCTCTAAGAGCTCCTTCTGCAGATCTTCCATCCATGTCCACAGCTGGGAAGAAGGGGAGGGAAATATAAATCAGAGAGGGATTGAGGTTTAACCCTTTTGTTCTCTAATTCCAGATCAATAGGCATTAACTAGGGCTGCATGTTTCACAGGAAAACTGACCTAAAATTTCTAAACCCAAAAAGATACATTTGTTACTGATTCCATGTAAAGCAAGAAAGTAAGATAAATATAAAATCAGGTAGTTTTGTAAAAAAGTAATTTAAATTTCTGTTTATTATACAACAATAACTGATTATTTTATTCTGATTAAGTCTTTACACAAGTAACAAATTAAAATCTCCTACAGCTGTGATAACCTAACCCTTTCAGGAGCTGAGCACTATCAGCTGCTATTAATTTCACATGCAGCTGAAGCCTGTTGCAGGACAGACCTACAATCTTTGGTTTGTGTGTATGGTACTGACTGAAGTCTAGCTGTGCCTGCTCAGCTATGCCTTCCCAGGGGTTGGGGTTTTGCTTGGGGCTTTTTTTGGTTTTTTTTTTTGTTTTTTTTTGTTTCCATCACTTAAACCCCCTCCTCAAAATGCACTCAGACTCTGCATTTTAACTCTGGGAAAATCCAAACATAGGAGACAGCAATATCACCAATCAACCCCATGCAGATCCATTAATTTTGCACAGTCCTGCCTACCAGTTTTAAAGCCACGATCACAGCAACAAATCATTGCAAGTGCTTAGATGAGAATTTCCAGCCAGCTGTTCATCAGAGGTCTGGACAGGGGCAGGAATGCCCCGGCAGCCTCTCGCTGCCTGTAAAGGCTTAAAGCGAACGGAGGTTTCCCCTTTAAGCCCGTGCTGAAAAGTGAGTGTAAAACTGCACCAACCGAGCTGGCAGCCTGCCAGCACACCCTAATGACTCCAGCAGAGACTGTTTCTGTGCCACGCCTGCCCCATTAACCCACATTTTGCTGGTACGTGCTGGAGGTCGCAGCGAAGCACCGGAGAGAGAAACAGCAGTGCAGTGGGAAATGTCAAAGGATGCGGTGCCGGCTTCTCCCAGGGACTGCAGAGCTTTGTCCCACAGGGACCCCGGGGGGAAGGTGAAGGGGACGGGGACACTGTGTGTGGGTGGCAGACAGCTGGTAAAAATGTTTGTGTTCCAAACGATGGATGGATCCCCATCCCACAGCATTTCCTCTGAGACTGTGAATTCTGCACGTCCACGTTGAACAGGAGGAGGGTGGGGATGTCTAAAGCTCCAGCTGCCAAAGCTTCTCATAACCAGGGTTCACACCTAAGGCCACTCACTAAGTGCTACACCACACACGCTACAGGCTTCAAGGATATCACCCTGACCCAAATCAAAATCATCAAAATTACGACCTCTCCCAGCACACTGGTGATGCCAGAAAAGGGAGAGCCCGGCTCCTTGTGCTCTGTCCCCACCTCTGCTACTGACTCCTTGCTCAACAGACTTACAAAAACAAGTATGAAAACATATGCCTAACTTGTAGGCTTTTCAGAGTCAGCTTTGAATGTTTTGGGTAAACGCCTCTGTTTATTCATAAATAGTATAATCATAATGGGCTGCCCCACTACTGGCCTGAAACAGAACAGCTTTGCTTGGGATATTTACATATCTTCACATTCTTAGGAAAAAGGCATAGCATAAAAGGGCAGCTCTCAATAAAAGAACAAATGTAAGTGAACAGGTATGTGAAATAAGTGAACAAATGAAAATATATTTAAAGAGCCAAAGACAGGGCTTTTTCATTTGTGGTCCAGGGTCCGTGTGCTGAACTTTGTGAAGTTACCATAAAGGAAAATGCAGTAGTGCCTTTATGTATTAATTATATTGAGAGTCTTCCTGGTTTTGATCCAATCCCTGCACCCACTCAAGTAGAGGGGTAGCTGGACTATAACAGACAAGGACCAGATTGTTCAGGAATATTACTTCTGCTTATCAGATCTTGAAGTAATACAGTACTTTGCAAATACAGAAAATAAAAGTAGGCTATGCATATAAACCATCCTTCTGTTTTGAGGTGTGAAAGCCAGTAATTTTTAAATTTGTTGCAGTTCTTAGTTCATTTTTCAACTTAACGGAAAAAAAAGCTCAGGGAATTTTCTTTACAAAAATGAAAATGAAATCAGGAATTTTGTTCTTTGTTAGGAATCTGCTGTTTTCTTGAAATTTTCATGTTAGGGCAAAGGAGAAAGTTTCCAACCTTCAGAGGAAAATCCTGTGTTCAAAAGTGTCTCCAGAACCCAGCTTTTCAGTAGGAGCATTGGACATTTAGAGATCCTACTCCACTTTTTGAGTAGGCTTCTAAACTAAAGCAGTTTTGAAACACTTAAACATAAACTGTGTTGTACTCACAATCAACCAAAACACTCATTCATTTCAGAGAGCACTCAAATATATTAACTCATATTAGCTTCAGATGTTTCCATTAATGACCTCTGACTGTAAGGATTTGCATAGTAAAATCTATCAGAATTTAGGTCATCCTTGACTCAGAGGCCTTTAATCCTTTAGACTCCACCAATCCCTGGAAAACCCTAATACAAAGAATCAGTCAATATTAATAAGATTAGGAAGATCTTTCAGGAACAATTCACAATAGGAACCTGATTCCAAACCCTCCTAGGTTATGTGCTACAATTAATAGCACCTGAAATAAATTGCTACCAAGCCCCAACTGTGAATGCCACAGCAATGAAAAGACCAACTCACTGTCACTGCAACAGCACAGTCAGAACAGCCGTTAATCATAAAACAGAAATCACATCCTGGTTGTCACTGCTCAGGAAAATCAGTCTCTCTTAGGGCCTGATGTTTCATTCCAATGCAAGTATTTGACTGATTAAAAAAAAAAAAATCCTGACTATTAAAGCCCAATTTAATGGATACCTTGTGCATTTCCAGTCCATGCTGTGACCTACTCTAAGCTAGATAGCTTAGACTGAAGGGACTGTTCCCATTTTCCATTGAAATCTGACATATTGCACAGCACAACTTCTATTTCATATTTCCAGAAACTGACTTCTTTTATTCTTAGCATGAACAAAATTTCTGAGCACCTGTCCCATTCCTGTACATGCTTCAAACTATTTCTAAGGTACCACTGGATCCTGTACAGGGGATGGAGGTAGATACATGCAGATATTCCAAATATAAAGGCAGTATTTCCACCTCCATCTGTGTGACTTTTACTAAGTTTGCCAGTCATGCACGTGTCCAGAAAAGGAGATAACCTCTGCATTATGTTACTTAACATGTACTGAACAAAGAATACTGAATCCTAGAAAACAATGAAAAAGTATCACAAAAGTTTTGTTCTTCCTTCAACTGATCTATGCTTTGGTATGATTAATTTGATATAGAAATACCAATGCATTAATGGTAGAACCTGAATTAAGTCTATCAGAGAGATCCAGCCACAAATCTGACTCATGCAAACTTCAAGTAAAAATGTCACAGTTGTCAGCTACACTGAAGTCCCAGGTAAATACCTATCCCTAAGACATTCATGCTGAAGGTCTATAGTGGCTCCACAACTGAGGCTTTATTTATCAAGGCTTTAAACAAGAAAACTAATTCTCCTCTGATTATTAGAACAGTGGGAAAGAAGAATGACACCCCTTCTTTCTTTTGGGGTAGCATCTGGTACCCCTCATGCATTTTGAGAAGAACTTTTGCATCTTCCTTGGATATAAAACACAGGCAGTTTCCCTTCATCCAAGAGACAGTACATCTCTTTATTCTCACCTGTTTCATCTGATGAAATACCCTTCATTTTACTCAAGTACTTAGTGAGACCACTTACAGGAGGTTTGAAGGATGCCTATGCCTGTTACCTAGAAATTAATACTTTTGACTTAGAGCAAGAAACCACTTTAAACAAAATCTAAAACCTAAAGAGATTGCTAAGAAAATCTTACCTGCATGATTGGAATAGCTATTAAACACCCAGTGCTTATATGCTGCTATTTGTAAATGGCAGAGATGAGTTATAATCCCCTCAAAAGCAGTTTAAAAGTACTGAATAATGAGAACAGTGCAAAGAACCAGTCAGTTCAATCCAGGAGATTTACCATTGTACAGCATTTTTGCCAGTCTTCAAAACAAGGATGTTAATGGAAACAAGCAACTTCCCAGGGTGTATGTTCTACCCCTTTACTGTGTCAGAGGAGCATCCTGTATTGCAGGGCAGGCCCCAAAGGGATGCTCAGGAAGAGAACATTCACCACAGCAATGTAGACTGGAGCAGAATGCAGAAGAATTCAGTGACATACGGGGACCCTGCTGCCACTCCATGAATTGCAATGTGAGAGTTCAGAGAACCAAGAGCAGGCTGAAAAAAACCCCAAAAACACACAAGCACAACTGCTCCAGAGAGAGATCTCCATCAACCCTATTTCCCTCTGCTACTATGCCAGGCTTATACAAACCTATTCTATGGCAGTAACATTCAGCTTTTTCATAACATGCACTAGGAAGTCACATAGATCCCAAGCTCAGGGTAATTTATGGCAGAACTTCAGTCTGCACTTGTGTTTAGGCACCTGTTCAAATGCTGTTGTGCATCCAGCTTAACTGCACAGCCTTTAGTGAATTGTCTCCACACTTACATGGTGGAGAAGATAAAACTTCCCAGCACAATTAACCTTCATCAGCTGATATTTATTCACACTTAAAATGCATCCAGTCCCATTTCAGTTGAAAGAACTGATGGTTTTTGTAAATTGGAAGCATATTCCAACAGCATTGCCTGAAGTCACATTCAAGCTCTCAAGGAAACGTCACCAGAAACACAGAAAACAAGGTCTGTACCGATGAGCTGCAAAGTGACCTCGTGCCACCAGCAAAGTGTCACCTAATGACAGCACACCTAATAAAATGTGACAGGACGGGATATGACCAGACACTACATATGAAATGCCACAATATGCGACTTCCATGGTAGGACACAACACATGAGGCTCCCTGCTGCAAGACCTAATGTTGTCAGATACCACCAAACTGGTTGGGAAGAAATGACAATTGGAAAGGAAACATTCTGTGAAAAAACCCATCTGATCTCTTCCTAACCTCTTTCTTGCTTTTTCCCTTTTCCTCGCCAATTTCTTGACATTCATCCTTGGTTGGGCTGCATCTGGTGCTTCTGTATGCTCAGGCTTTTTAATTAGTAACCTTGCCTATGGCAAAAGGATTTGCACTGCCTAAACATCTGATGCTTTTGCCAAGTCCTGCACGGACCAGATTGATACAGCACAAAATAATCTCCTCTCAAGGGAAACGTGATTTGGGTAGCTAGGCTTACATCAGGGAGCATGTAGATCCCCAGCCCAAGGTCATGTAAATGTAATTCAGGGACTATTTGCTCTAGGAGAGAAAATTGCTTTTTAACTGAAGAATCAAATGTACATGTTCTATGCTTCTTCTGCTACCACCATGAATTGTAAAACGTGTTCCTCTTCTAGTATAATTTTAATCTGTTATTTGTAATTAGGACTCTGGATGTAATTAACTTCAGTAACTGTAATAATCAAATTCTGCACTTGATCATACTGGCAATAGGCTTAGAAAAGTTCTTCCTACATTGGGAGATTTACTCAATTTTACACCAGTGTGATACCGTACAATTTGGTGCAGGAGAAGGTTCCCACACTACAAATCCAGCAATTTACTAAAATAAATGCAGGTACCATTACATTCTCCTCTAAATTGTTCACTGGTTCTAAACATCTCATCACTTGTCAAACAGGGGTTGCAGCACCTCTTCCCTCTGTGCTTTTTCCAGTGACTGGCTGTATCTATCACTGGCAGCCTTACCCTGATCTGCTGTTTTGAGCCTTTTGCGCAACTTTGTGCACTACACCCTGGGAATCTCAAAAATAAATAATTTGTGACAATTCTGAATCATTCTGAAACTTGCTAAGGACTGAAAAAACTGTGTGACTTTTCTTTAACCAGTCTTGTTGGATCCATTGACTTGAGCCACTCCACTGACACCATTTTCAACCATTTAGAGTCCAGTACACACTTGCACTTCAGGTGAAAGACAGCACATGTCTTTTGAGTGATGAGTGAATCACAGGAGTGTCCCTGTATGGCTCTGATGAAGATTCACGCAAATTATTGCAGGCACTGGCTGCCCACTCTGTTGCCTTTGTATGCAGCACTAAAGCCCACACACTGGAACTGGGATAAGCTCATTTTCCTCAGCTTCAGGAAATCAGGAGAATGGGCAGAAATGCGTCTAATAAAAGAGTACTTCATGAGAGTTGGCACATCCTATTTAAAGATGCTCATAAAACTCCCTTCTAGCTGCAGCATGAACCACTGTTATCTGGAGAGCGAGGCATACAAGCTGGAGACCCATTTCCACAACACAAAACACATGCAAGGACCCCCAAAAGCCAAGGATAATACTTGACTGGAGGCATTGGCACCTAACAATGCTGGTGAATGGCCTGAAAAATGTGGATAACAAAGTATGAACTTAAATGCAGTCTACAGGAATCCTTTGGCTAGCACATGGCAGGAGGATGGAAAGAACTTCTCTTCCATGCACAGGTTTGACTTCCTGACACTTGGTTCATGTGGCTGCATTTACAGGCATTTAAGTCTCATTACTTTGATTCTGTTTCACAATCTTTTGCCACCACAGATGGCAGAATTTTAGTCACTAGTGGTCTGGCTGTGCTTCAAACTCCCCTGCTCAAGAGCGGGATGTGCTGCCAGGACACCACAGCTCTTTTCCTTCCCAGCCACTTAATCCCTCATGAAAAACACTTGCTTCTGGGCAACAAATGGACAGGAAAGAAGGGCACCCTGCACCACCCCAGCTATGCTGGTTCCTCAGTCCCAGATCTTTGGTAGCTTTACAGACAAGATGTAGCTCTGCAAAAAACCCACCAAAGTTAATGACTGGTGAATGTTGGCATTTTGGTCCAAGCCACAGTTGAGTGGCATTGGGGGTGGATTTGCTTTTATTTTGCTGCTTCATGGTAATTGATTGCTGATAACCCAGAATGCACTTTCATATAGCTCACACAAAAATTAACACTTTTTATACCGGCAGAGCCCTCTCCACAGCCACAATTATCAGGATGATAAGCTGACAGGTGATCTGCCTTCTCCAAGGAATCTGCCACGCAGGCAAGGGACAGCACGCACGTTACTGTATGGGCACCTCTGGCAGGTCACTTCTACCACGTCCTCTGATTTCTGCCTGCAAATTCACCTCCGATGGGGACAGCAGATCCAGAAACTGAGCACTTCTTAAACCAAACAAACACAACAAAACAGCATTTATTTAGAATCATAGAATCACAGAATCATTAAAGTTGGAAAAGACCTTTACGATCACTAAATCCAACCATCCATCTGGCACCACCACTACCACACCGATTCAGCTCCCAGCAAAAATAATGGTCATACTTATAGGAGGTATAAGTCTAAGGTTTGATGTTCCACAGCCCTGCAGTGAGAGAAGGGGTAGATATTTTCAAAGTTTGGTTTTGCACGCTGTTGTGCATCTGTCTCAGCTGTTAATATTAGCCCAGTGAAGGACAAAATTTCTAGCTTTTGAACAAGGCACATCGTGCTTCACTCTAACACTGAAAGGTGCTGGGGTGTGAATTGGCCACTCAGTGAATATTTTATGTGCACAGAGACAATTTGGGTCATTTTAATGTTTTATATTTTCCTTGCTTTTTAAATCAGGACATAATATGAGGAAAGGAATAAAGATGCTGTCCAGGACAGGAACAGTGTGTAAGACAAACACTTTGTGGTAGACATGTTCAGAGAACAAGACCTTTTCAGAATTTCCAGAAGTTGCCAGCAAGTGGAGTTGCTAAACTGAATATCCCCTGCATCACAAATCTTTATTATCTAGTGTGTGATTGCTATGAAAAATCAACATTAGCAGTAAGAGTCAAACAACAAATTTTTAAGTTCAGTAACATTAACTTTGATTTCTGGGTCAATTCACAGTGAGTGACAGGATTACAGGATATATCCCAGAACCACTGTCATGTTTGCTCCATGATTAACTTCGATGCATTCTGTCAGCTCTTCTGATGGGAGTCAATAGCAGCCGACCTCAGCCCCATGAGCTTTCTGCTCCCTGCATCCCAGCAGCTCTGCGTCCAAGTGAGGAACAAGCCCTGTCAGAATTAGTGATCTACACCAAAGTAATCTCCTAATCACAATATTCAACTGAAGCAGAGAAAATTTAATTTCACAGGTCTTGGTTATCAAGTAAAATTAAGTTAGCAGTGCCTGCAATAAAACACTGTTACCGTTCCTGACTGACAGGGCAGACCCACTCCATTACCCACTTGAGTAACCCCACTGATATCTGTGGGGTGACCAAGGTGACCCGCTGACCACAAATAACATAGCTTATAATATACAAGCTGTCTGACACTTAATGGTCCAGGACTTAGCTCTCACTTTCTCATGGCCTTATCAGACAAGATTTTCTGAGTGAAACTTTCCATACCAGGTGTCTGCCTAAGGCTGAACTTGATGAATTTTGAGGTAAAAGGTCCAGAATGAGAGGAAGGGACAAAAAAGGTACTGTGCCTGTGTTAGGAGTTTAATTTCTGCTCAAATGAGATGCTCCAGACCCTCCATGCTTTTAAGCAAGGGTTTGAAATTTTGCAGGACTTAGCCTTGATGTCAAGAATACACATTATGTCATTCATGTGAAAATTTTCCCAAATTTGGTCACTCAGAAAACCTCTGCCAAGTTCCAGTTTGCACATGTCCATAGGAATCTGTTAGGAATCTGGTAGCTCCTTTTTCTCAACATTAAAAATTTTCTGAGCATACTCATCCCCCATTCTGTGGGCCAGGTAGACATGGCAGGCTCCTCATGGAAGTGACAGCACTGAGCACCTCGTCCTCCTGCACTTCTGACCCACTAAGGGCCAACAAAGCACAGGGCACATGATTTGAAAACACAATTCTCTGCCTCTGTTCTTTTCGTGCTGGACTCAACACAGAACTGGTAATCTGGGGCCCAATGAGAAATGAGAAACCTAGAGGTGGTAAGTCATGCTTTTCATGCCTCAAAGAACTATGAAACAATTGCAGAATTGTTTTGTAGTTTAGTTAAGGCCCATATACTATAAATGGATCCAAATTCAGTGAAGTTCCTCCTTATTCTTAAGTTAGCATTAGCAGCCAATACAACAAGCAACACAACAAACCTAAGTCATCATTTAATTATGCAAGAGGATTTTAAAAGTTTTTAATGATACGGAAATGGTGACAGTGCTCTTTCCTGTCTACATTTTAATACTTGGAAAGGTTAAGTACACTGCAGAACCTTAAGTATGAAACTGCGAGACAGTAAAATATTACGATTCAGACAATGAATTACAAGATGTTTTTCTTATGTGCCTTGAGGGGTTTGAGTCTTCAGGGTGTGATTTTATGACATCTGCAACCTCTTCTCCAGGAGGCTCAAAAAATATTCTCTTTTAAGCAAAATCAAATGCCAGCCAAGAATCCTGTATCATCATTTGATCCTAGAAGCCAAAAGCTCACAGAAAAACATCAACTATCATGAGATTTGTGATAAAAGTGCAAGATCCGACAATCCTGACAATAATTGATTCAGATTTGAAGAAAGAACTTGAATTTAATGACACTTAATCCTGAGAGAAATTATTCAGGTACGAGTCTGTTGAATGTATTTATCCCAGTGATAATAATTTATAACTTTACCCTGCAATACAGATAATTGGATTTGATTCCCAGAGTACCAGGTTACTGCTCAGACCATCAGAAATGCCTTGGTCCAAAAGAGTACAAAAATATTGATTACAAACTAGAAGAGCATAATGAATGCTATAGGACAGTGGGACACATAAAACCTCTTTTACAAGCATGGCAATAGGACAGCTACATTACTCAAGAGTTAAGCCACCAACAATCACTTAAGGGACTGCTTTCAATTTATGCCTCTAAAGTGTTGTTATCACAACCAAAAAGTCCTTGTTTCAGCCTATTATATGTATTATTATATAAGGTCACTTTAAAAACCCATCAAAATTATTGTTATGCTTAATTGTCTGTGTTTTTCGTATTTCTTCAGCTCTATGAAGAAATACAAGTGCTCAGTGTTTAGCAGAAGGGATCCTCTTTAATGCTTTCACATGAAATAAGCAGTGATTCAAGTCTACTGTAGTATAAAAAAGCCATTCTGAACTTATATTACCCATGGGGACATCTACATTTAAATGACTCCCTAATTCGACACTACCTATTGTCCTGACGAAATTATAGGAAGACTGACTACAAAAGGAAACATTTCTTTGACAAGAAAAAAAATGTAGGAGCAGTTACAAGTTTCTCAGGTGGTGTGAATCTGAAGAGTAGTATGTGGAGATGAAGAGCTGAGCAGAGTACAGGTGAAGCAGTGAGACATTCACAGCCAATGACCTCATCCACACCTGGGAATTACCACATCAGAAACACAATTCAGCTGTGCTAGGAAGACTGTAAGAAGAAACATGTTCATTGCAGGAAGATATTTGAAATATTTCCAAAAAAAGAAAAAGTGTCAATAAGACCAATTCTTTCTACTTAATTCACCCTTTCACCAGTTCTGTCTCAACAGATTAATGCAACATGAAGTAATGAGAATTTGTGAAGCTTAGATGAAAAATGCATCTAGGCCATAGTTTCCCCCATCAGGGGCAAAAAAATATGAAGGGAACTTTTTTCATTTCCAAGGACATAAGAGAAAGAGTTGTTCATAGTTTAAGAAATGGTTTTAAGAACTACAGAGGATGAAATTAATAGTGGCGGGTATTACTAAGTAAGTGATAATACCTTCTAGAATAATGGAAAGTATGTCAGGTGTTAACAGGTTAACATGGCAACCAAACTGCTGTCTCCTCACTCCAAGACACTCCCAGGAGATGGGTTTGGATGGTCACAGCAAGTCCAGCACCAGGCCCAACGTGGCAGGGAGGCCTGTGTGAGCACGGGGACTGGAACGGCTCCTGGTAAACAGCAGCAATGGACCTCAGACCTCCCACTATTCTACTGCTGCTACAGCAGCAAAGGATTCTTTGCCTTGACATCTGCTGTGACTTGAATTGATTTGTTACTATTCAAATTTACCTGTTTTGTGTTCCTATCACAGAATGACAACTGCATTGGTTAACTCACCATTTTACAATACACAAGAAGGGCCAAGCAAGGCCAAGCAATGACTCATTTCCACCTCAGCCAATCTATTTATAGCACACAAAGGCAAACACAGATTCAAACACGTGCTAAGGCTCTCCTGTCGTAATGCTTTGTCTTTTGCACCAGTTTCCCCCCTGGCACTCTTTTGTTACTGCACTGTGTCTGTGGGGATCCCACAGCTGGCAGACAAACACTAAAACTGGAGCAACTTCCTCACTTCATAGTTTTGGCAAAAAAACCCCCAGGTACTGAGTTGTGTGGCTTCCACCAGTGCAGAAATGTGTCACTGAAGGAGTCAGGTAGTGACACACAGTGAAATTCACTGAACCTGCAGAAAATCAGTGTTTGGCCCCTACAGGAGTGAATTAACACAGGGGTAAGTAAGCAAAAACTTCTTTTAGAGCTCCTGGGCATCCTCAGACTTTGGGGAACTCTTGGAGACTGAACAACTTTATCAACCCAACCCAGTGGCTGTCATTCACTATGATGGATGTGGATTCCTGTGTCCACCCTGACTTTGCTGCTGTCCCAGCAATGCTACAGCTCCCTTGAGTGTCCCTCTGGAGAGACAGTCACAGAATCAGAATAGTTTCATTTGGAAGGCACCTTTATAGGAGAGAGGCACCCAGAGTCTGTCCACTCTGGATCTCCTTAAAAATGACACGAATTAATTACTGAACGTTCCAAACAGACATCACAGAACCAATCTGTCCCATGGGAAAACATTAAATGAGGCAAAGACTGAGCATTTACTCTCAACACCTAGAGAACAGCATTGATGCTATCACAAAAGACTGGTTTTTCAAATATTTTTTTAAAATGGGAATTTTTTTATCCATCTGCATTTTTATTCACCAAAACAGAGCTCATTAAGACCAGGTGTGCAGAGCAGGCAGACTCCCTTCTTGTTGAAGAATAACAGGAGTATAATGCTCTGCAATCCCAAACCCTTCATACAGAGAGGCTTTATTTCCCAAAGCCAAATTAGGCTACACAATACCAGTAACTATCTTTTTTTTGCTAGTCATCACCTGCATAGGTGAATCAAGGTTAATCACAGCAGGAAACTGTTATGAAATAATTTTTACTGAGGAAATAACCAATTAAGTTTCCCCAGTGGCAAACCAGCATAGCTGCAAGTGTCTGAGCAACTCTGGGAACAACAGCATTATCCACAAGCTGAGAGTTAACTGTATTTTAGTATATTGCAGAAGCAGGATGCAAAAGAAAAACCTTCATGTACCAACAGCTATAATGGACATGCTGTAACCCCACCTTCCATACATATATAAACAAATGTGTGCATGCACCTTCTATTTCAGAGGCTCCCCAACACGCCTGAGGAAGCCTGATATATGCAACTTGTTTGTAACATGTAAATCACCGAGCATAGGCAAAGCCTTCAGCTTCTCAGAGTATCTTCCTGATCAGTGCTTTTGCAAACAGATGCTGCAGAACGTGAAAAGAACCATCCTGACTAATTCCATCTCTCTCAGCAGAAACCCCATCTTTAAAAGTCACTCACCACTGAATGGCCTTTGGACTGCAGAAAATGTGAAGTATGCTTTAATTGCATCCCCAGTGGCCTCCCATTTGATGTCCTGTCCAGTGTATCTCTGGCAAGGCAGCCTTATCGCTGGATATTTTTCAATTACACTAAACAGCATTTATTCAGGTCCTCACTGATTCACTCCATCAGGATGTGGCTGTTTTTTCTTTAACACTTGGTTTGAAAAGTCAAGTCTGCCTCATTAAACAATGTAAGATTTCTAGTAACACATAATGATATTGGATACATTCGTTAACAGTACACTCTAACAGAATCTCTCAGAGGATCACGCTGCTGGCATGTTTATACTTAATGTGTTAATATCAGCTCACGTTTTTACAAGAGAATTCTTGCTTTCTAGCAATACATTCTAGTAGTGATTAAGCACCACTTGATATCGTGTCCCTGTATTTTAGTGTACTGTAACATTCACGTGTTTAATTCACATTTTATTTCCTCTTTACAACAGTTACTCATATGCACAAAATGAACTGGATAATATCAGCCCTGTGTGGTGGAAATGCCTTTTCTCTGTGATCCGAGTTTTCAGAGACAGCCTCGTGCAGCACTCTACGATACACAGCAAAATTCCCTCATGCACATCTTACCTCTTTGGTGTGGGTATGGAAGGAGACTGACATGTCCAAGAGAAGCTTCCTCTGTTCCACCCTCCGGACAAAGTCCTGAATCCGAACTTCCAGATGCCGGGCTGCTTTATAGATCTCTTCAGGGTCACATTCCCCAGTCTGAGCCAACTGCTCTGCAGCCTCCAAGAGCTTGTCTGCATTGGTGTACGTATTCTACCAGCACACAAAGCAAGAAACACAGTATGAGAAATACAACTGTGGCAAGTAAACCCCTGAAAGAGGCTGTTTATCCTTAAGGCATGAAAGCAAGTGATTACCAGAGTTTTAAAACAACAGCAATATTTCCTAGTGGCATTGCCATCTGTGAAAGGAGAACGTATAAAGCCACGTAGACTAATCCTGGAGTACACATGAAATAATTTCTTATTTGAAACACACCACCCCAACCCAATCCTGCCAGGCACAGCAATAGGACTTCCAACTTGTTTATTTCCAAGTTCCCTGCAATTTCTCAAAGATAATGCAATGAAGCAAGTGGGACTCACCAGCTCAGCAGGCTACAGTGCCTCACGTGACACTCAGCCACCAGCTCGCAGCAATGGCCTCCCAACTGCTCTCACATTACAGCATGTAATCATGTTAGCCAGAGATGTCTCAGCCCCAAGAAATATCTGCTTTTCACTGGCTTTTCTGAGATAGACCACGTCTTCAAGCTCCTTTGATGGTTTTTTCCTGTTGCCTACTGTTCTGCATCATATTTCTGAATGGAGTGAGTCCTTGTGGTTTGCTTGCCGCTGCCAGTATGTAATGCTCATTTCCAGTTTGCCCAGGGCACGTACCTGCCCTGCATTACACAAGAATTTGAATACTGCACTGTCCTGAATAGATTTACCCCACAGTCACGGCCTTTCTGATACGAGGTGTGAGACTCCTGCTTTACAGAGAGGGAACTGAAGAAACCAGAAGCAAATTAATGTACCCAAGACATGCCAGACTGTCAAGTAAGAGAGGGGAACTCCATCCAGCTCACCTCAGGTTTCAAGCTACCTGCCCATCCTTTCTCTCTCTTTTCCACTTTTCTGGAAAACACCACTCAGCTAATACACCAGAAAGTCTCATAAATAACAGCAGAAATGGAACGGGAGTGCAGTCACTTTCTCCAGAACCATGGAGCTATGTCTTAGTCAGCTATGTTTAGCCAACTAAACATAACCAGCTCTTGCTGCCACATAAAAACGTTCTTCACTCAACATGAGGCCAATAGCTCTTTGGTATTCAACACTTAACAAAAGTAAGGAGAGACAAAGACATCAGCTTAAGGGTGTTTCCAGTACTGGGCTAGATCTTCAGAACTGCTTGGCATTAGCTTAAGAGTGTTCCCACTGGGAATTTTAACCTCCACTTCAACAGAAGCAGAATTGTAGCACCTTCCTTGTCAAAATCCCCCTCAGTTTAAAAATGCATTAACTTGATGCATATACACAAAATACCTTTGAACACTGTGGACATACACGTACTTCTGAGCATTACACGAACACTGTCAAAAATACAAGCCATGAATCAAGGCATGTTTAGATAATATCCTGCTGCAGTCCACAGTTGTTTGAGATAATATTCAATACAGAGATGGAACACTGACCTCCAAGTGTTTAACAGGAGAAAATATTTCTGGTTATGAAAAGCAAGACGAAAACATCTCATTCACTGCTCATTTCCCAGTTTCTGAGGGCTGACTACAAATACCCGGTACTTGCATTTCTCCTTTTGGATTGTGAAGGCCATATTTGAGACAGTTTTGTTACCAGTAGTAAATTTTTATTCCCTCACTTTCAGGCTACTACTATAATGGTTAGACTGTTAACAGCAGCAAAATTTTATGTTTTAATAATAATTTTTTGGAAACCTCTTTAGCTGAGAGTTTGTAAAAAATGTTCCATTTCATGTGATCTGAATTAGGGTCCAGTTTCACTTAACAGCATCCTTTCTGAATGATCCTCTTCCAATAGTATTTGGAGCAGATGCCAAAGCTAGCACTATTTTTCAAAGTCCAGTCCACTCCAGGGTTTTTCACAAATTACCACTACAACAGCTCACACACCAGTCCAGCTCCCTGAGTAGAAGACCGTTCCTGCTTTTATATGCATTATTTAGCATACTTGTAAATGCCTTCCGTCTCTCTTTGTGGCACAGATTTGGGACACAGAATACTTTTGTTGGAATACAGTATGAAAACAGCTTTGCTGCATTTGTCCCTAACACAATCAAGGCCATCTCTGCTGAAAGCCATTGCAGTTTATTAACTCCAACACATGCTCTGTTGAATTACCTGTGGATGAGTTCACTGATACAATGACCAGATGTACACACACTGGTGAAAAGGGTGTAGGCTGAACCCTAGACTTTGGAGGAAAAAGAATGCAGACTGGCCTCAACAGAGGCTCTGGCCTCACTGCACAGACAATAAAAGATGCAGCAGCCCCTTTGTATTGCACAAGGTTCTGCAAAGGCAAAGGGGATTTTCTGCAGGGAAGTGGTTGGGTGTGGAAGGAGCCACACTCTGTTTTCCCTGGGCTGTGACAGGCACTGTCAGCACACAGGGATGCTTCCCTGAAGAATTCATACCTAATTTTGGATGCGTTTGCATAAATGTGTCATGCACAAAAAGCTTGAACACAGCACATTTTGAGCATGGAGAAATTTTTGTTCCCCTCTTTTTCTGTCTTTGTCCACTGAGGTCTCAGGTAAATGTCTGGGCTTTAAAAACAGATGCAGTTTATGATAGGAAAAACAACTAATGGTTATATTCCTGCCATTCTAGAAGGAAGGCCTTGTGCTGAGAGCTGTCCAGCTCGCTGTTGCAGATTTAAGAGATACATTTCAGATAAGCAGCCACATTTGGGAGTTACCCACCCTCGCCTTGAACTCCTGAGCCTGACGTGCTCAGGAAAGGACCATCATCCCTTGTCAGCTGTCGGGATGTACACACAGCACAGGCCACATAAGCCAGAGGTTACTCATCTGCTGAGAGCCTGCTCTACTTCTCTTCTGGCCGTTTGCTTAAAGTGCACATAAATCATACCAGAAGTTGTTACCCATATCAAATATTGTCATGCACATCTACTTCTCTACAAGCATTGAACCAAAGCTCTGTTGTGCCTGAGAGCTTCATCCTGGTTGGTGTTATAATGCTGCACTGCTTCCCTGCTCCCTAAATTTTCATCCTGAGCTTGCTCCCTTGTTAGTAAGCTCTTTGGGGTACAGACCCTTAATTTAATTGTTTGAAGCACTTCGTACTTTTCTGGTGTGACATAACCCTGGATCAGGCAGGGTGAGAATCCAAGAGAAAATTAAGTTTTTCAATGAAGAAAGGCATGTAATGCCTCCTTGTCCCACCATGCCCAGCCAGAAGAGGTTCACTCAGATTCCCAGCCCTTCTGAGATCTGGCAGGGGCACAGGATCTGGTGCATCTGCAAACTGGCATCATTGTTCCAAACTCTGGAAGAAGGTCAGATCTAATGCAACTGCAGAAGCAAGTTTTTGCCACTAGAAGGACAAGCATGGCTCTCCACTTTTCTGCAAACTGCAGACCCATGAAGGTTTTCCGTAGTATCCTGAAGAAGGTGACACCAAAAATGACTAATCCCTACAGAAGGGTGATCCCATGAAAAATCTCTCCTCTTCATCTGTGGAGATTAGTTCCTCACAAACAATAACATCACGAGTTATCCAGAAAAAAATAATCTATGAGTTATAAAATATGTTTTCTGAAATTTTAGGGTTATGTGGCACTTTTTCTTAATAATGTATTAACCCATGAGAGAACTGTCATTGCAAACCCGTGAAATTCTTGGTGAACTGCTAACTGGCACCACACTTCTGCACCATTTCATGCACATAACCAACTTCCATCTCATCTCTCTTAATAATTTTTGTAGACCAATCTTTGCATAATGATCTATTTCAATCATGAAATCTGCAAACACAAGGAAATATATATAAATGCATATATATCTTTGTGATCTTCCCCACATTTTTAAGGCATCAATCAATTCAGTGCAGCATTTTGGTTTTGGCCCATGTGCTTTTACACAAAATTATTCCATGTCGTTTTTATCTATTGCTAGGAACTACACGTGTAACTAGTTTATTGCTGCATGTTTCTAGGCTGATTACATCAAAAATAGCTGTGTCTAGTGGTAGTCCAGGGAAGAGTTCATGCCCTTAATCTGGACATTTTTTTTCCAGAACAATCACTCCCTGCACACTATTTTACAGCTGTTTATTTTATTTGAGGGGTTTTCATGGTAACTGTCTCCAAGTTCTCCAATGTGTTGTGAGCCATTCCCATCAGCCAGAGAAAGACGTTCCTTGTAAACATCAGGAGAAACATGAGGGAGGGGAACAGGGCAGGTGATCAGATACACGATCACATTAAACACAAACTACATACCCTAGACTTCACTTCCCAAGCAGATGTTGAGATAAGGGGAATGAGGTAGCACTAGTCTGTGTTGACCAAGTTCTGGGGCTGTGCAAGGCAGTTCCAGGCAAAGGCTCCTTGTATGGATTCAGAGAGCTTTGTCACCTGGGTTTTACCATGTAAAAGGCACAGAAGAGATGGCATCTCTGGAGACCAGTAAGTATCAACTAGAGAGAGAAAGAGGACTGGCTTAGATCTGATATTCTTGACTAAAGATGAGTGATGTGAATCCCTTATTATGCCTGCAGGCTGAAGTTTAGGAGACTTATTAGGCTTTCTCTGATGTGATATCTCCTTTATGTTCTTTAGAGTCGTGACTCGACTCTTCAGCACCAACAGATGAAATCTCTGTATCAGCACTCCTGCTGGGAAGTTGGGATGTTGAGCCAAAGTTCAAAGCCTGATCCATCTCTTACTGAAAACAGTAAAAATTATTTTACTGACTTCAGGGAGAACTGGGTCAGCCTTCTAACCATCTCCCCAAGATCACAGGAGGAGAGAAAAAATGGCAAAGGGCTAAAAATAGAACTCTGGAGGCCTGGTACCTGTTCTGTGCATAGACAGTGAGTAGAACTCCTGCCCAAAGAAACTACAGCACGATTCACATTGGCAAAACTATAATTATGGAGCTGATTCTGTAGTTCTTGTCAAGCCTTATAAACTATTGTTATCCTTAATTATGAAGCTCAGTTACTGATATCAGATTCTTTGCTCAAGCTACTTTGTTAAAATTAGCTCCAGTATTTGTTGAGGTTAAGTGATCTCACAGTCAGGCCTTTCTGGAGAATTATATCTTTAGTAACTTAATATTCTAAAGCTAAAATAAGTGACCACAATGAAACATTTCTTTGATAAATAAATCTGGGGTTCAAGGAAGCATCCATCTTCGTCAAAATTCCTCCTCCCTTAAGAAGGGCAAAGGCTAAGTGCATATGGTGATCTAATACAAGTTGTGATTTTATTCCATTTGAATTGCACATAATCAAATCAAGACTTATATTCTTACTTGTGCTCTGCAGCTCTAATTCAAAACAGATTTACCAGGAATTACAGAAGTTACAGGCAGAACACCTCTCTGAGGTCATGCAGCCACTCGCTCTGTCAGTACAAGATTGTTCCCCACTATACACTAGAATGGAAACTTCTTCAGACCTTTCAAAAAAAATATCCAGGCTAATGAAATTTCCATCGGCACCTTTTTCTTCAGACTGTTCTTCCCTTAAATATGGAAATCCATCTTCAGTTTTTCTTGTCATAATTTCACCCCAGTTCTTCTTGCACTGTTCTCCCTGAAGTTTGAGCTCTTCAAATTCTACAGCCCGTTATATTCATCTTTTGACAAACATGCAAGAACATACCTACTTTTAAATGAATTAATCACAGCTGTGTAATTACTTTGAACAAATAAGGGTCTCAGGTAAGTTAGTGAGTGCAGCACCCGTGAGCGTGTGCCCAAGTATCACCTGACAATTTCAATGACATTACTACGATTGTCAGAATGGCATCTATCTGCAGTCAGGAACCAGAGTGCCTGAAATGTCACCTATGCTTCAGCAGACCAGCACAGCACAGAAAACCTCTCTCCCAGTTCCTGCAAAATTATCTTTGCAGCTGGTGTGTGGGGTTGAAAGGTCCTGACACCTCATCTCCCAGTGTGGGAATGTGTATCAGTCATAATGCTTTAAATTATTTTTCTTCAGACATTTGCTGTTTGAGCTTCTATATTTGCTTACCCATTGTTATCTTCCTCACTGATATTTTTCAAGAGCTTTTTGCAGCCTCTCGATACTTAAACAGGACTTATGACAAAGATGGGAACAGATTTTTTAATAGGTCCTGTTGCAAAGGTAGTGATTTTAAACTAAAAGAGGGTAGATTCAGACTAGAGATAAGGAATAGGGGTTTTCATGATGCGGGTGGCGAAACACTGGCACAAGATGCCCAGAGAGGTGGTGGATGCTCCATCCAGGGAAATATTCAAGGCCAGGCTGGATGGTGCTGAGCAGCCTGATCCAAGTGAAGATGTCCCTGCTCATTGCAGGGGGGTTGGACTGGATGGCCTTTAAAGGTCCCCTCCAACCCAAAGTATTCTGTGATTCTATGATTTGAAGCTTAGTTCAATTCAGAAACATCCCCAGATTTGGGGAATGTGAATTTGCGTCTCATTGGCTAAGATTTATGATATCATGCTGATATTAGTGACTACTTTACACCTCCAGTAATTCCATTATTTCAGTGAATTATATTAAACATTAAGTATAATATATTGTATATAATATGTTTTATATACATACAAGCATATGGCATTTCTCAGCATTAATTAGTTATGAAATACTCCCAGGAATGACAAGGTGGATACAACCCAGAGTCCTCACTGACCATTGTGAAGAACCAGATATTTTCCGTGTATTGTTACTTTTATTTATGATTTTCCCTCAGGGTTCACATAGAAACCAAGATGAATTTATTATTTGAATTTAAAAGAGTGACACTTACACATTACATCAACTGCTGAAACACCAGATAAATTGATTAAAAGCTACCTTAGACCTTCAAACTAATAAATAAGCAAGATTAAAATTAATAGCTGGGAATACATTAGCTAAAAGAACTCCTCTTTGTGGTATTTAATATTGAGTGCTTACTTTAGATTTTAAAAAAATGTTGGCTATGGTGTATTTCATCCCATCAATTGTTCATCTCAATCAGGAGTGCACTCATTCATCAAGTAGAAAATACTTCCATTACTACAATCATGCTAATTAACTCCAGTGTGATCACAGCCATTATTCAGTGAAATATACAATGAAATAATGTTTGAAATTGCATTCAAAGTCACGCATCACATCCAGTATTAATAAGTACGTAAAACACATAGATGCACAACTGTGTGTCCATACTACAAATACACAAAGAACAAAAGCTTGCTTGGCACAGATCTGCACTCCTCAGCCACCTTCAATGTCACCCTGAGACCAAGAGAGGTGGACAGCTGGGAAAGGAAATTACATGTAGGCTCATTTTGTGCTTATAAGAATATTTTAATTTTTATTTTCTGCCATCTTACTGCTCTTCTGGTAGAAGCATATCCAAAGAGAATATGAAAACGAGATGAGGAAATACTCCTGCTGTTTCAATATTTTATGGTCTTTATAAGGATCTATAAGAATTAGGGAAGATACCTGAAACTAATTATTATTGGCTAGGTTTTAATCTAGTATTTTATTCTTGGTAATATACATGAACATAGCTTGGTCCCTTCACTTTGAGAACATACTTGTACAGTAACAGGAATGTGGAAGTGAGCAACAGCAAGGAAAGCAGGACAACGAAGACAACAAAAGAGTAGCTCTGGTACCAAACATGAAACCAAACTGATACTGCTCCGTGCTGTGCAGCACAGTGAGTGTACCACTGAAACAGAATTATCACTGCCCAATCTCATAACTGAGTAACTTGCAGCGTGTACAACTGAGAGCTGCTCAAGTGGCTGTATGGTAACTGAGCCTTTGAAATTCAGCAAAAATGGGGAAAGCATTTTCTTTTGTGGAAATGACAAGGGAGCACAAGAAAGCAAACTATCAGGAGTGAAATGCAGCTCCTTTTGAAAGCTTCTTAAATGATTAATATCATCAAAAAATCCAGGTGGTTCACAGCAAAGCTCCACGACTTCTTTATTATAGGGGCAAAAGGGAGGGCGGGTGGAGAAATAAACATGCAGCAGCTCCAAGGTGAGCAGCAATCCAGGAGGGCATGGTATTGTTTTCTGTCCCAAAAGCTCAGTTCACATCTTTCCTGAGCCCTACAGACAGGAGCACAATCACAACAGCTTTATCAAGTCCAGTCGGTCTCCGAAATTGAAATAACTCCAGGCATTCTGGGTTAATATCATGCTCATGGTTTGGAGATGCCAAAGACACAGCAACAACAGTACTAAAAGGCTTTGGACTGCCAGCAGCACTGGGAAAAGCCAGCACCAAGTACAACTGGCATCATGGTTGCCTTGAAAACAGAAGCAGAAATAAACCTATGAGAATGTGAATTCTGTGCCTATTTTTAAATAAAACCTACTTTAAATAAGACAACAAAAAATTTCCCCTCCGTTTCCCCCACAGCCCTGACTCAGCTATGCTTTTATTTCCATTAATGTGGAGATAGGTTATAACATCTTTCCTGAAGCCCATTGGGAGTGGCATGGGGCTGTTTATAGAATGAGATAATGTTTAACGGAACAAAATTCAGCAGAACTTTGACCCAGATTCTCCTGAGCTTTCAGCTTAAGAGTTCCTACACAGCTGAATGTTGACACCAGGCAGTCTGGAGCACAACACAGTGCTGCATAGACATCACATAACAATCATTCTTTGTCTGGTAATATATGACAAAAACACAAGCAGGCTGCTGCAGAAAGGTAAGTGTACCACTAATGCATCATAGGACCTCCACAATTGCAGTGAACTCTTTTTTGCCCTAAGTGAAAGGCCACCTCTGACAGGCAAACTGATTGCTGACAGAAAAAATACAGAGGAAGATATGCCACATCCTTTTAGCATGGTCAGTGAACTGCTGCTACCTGAGGAAGGATGCTGAGATTTAATTAAATTTTTGCTGCTGCTCCTTTGAAATAGATTTCCTCCCTGACACACTGCATTGCATCAGCTCCCGTGCACCAGCCCAGGTGGGAGTGGTGCAGGAGATGCTCTCGGTGAAGGCATCACATCTCGTGGTGCCATGTCCTAGCACTGTCTATATTCCCCCAAGATTCAGAGGGAAGCAGGGAGCCCCTTGGTGTTCTCCTGGATTCCTCTTATTTGCTCAGTTAAAGTTAACTTGTAGCAAAGAATCACCTTAAAAATTCACCACTTAAAAAAAAATCACTTTCCTTCCAGAATAAACCTCACACTTCAGTACACTGCTGCCAGAAACAAATACACAATTAGAATAAAGCACCAACACTTCTGTTCTGTTCACAGTTTGGATCTTTCCCTTTGGCAAAAGGAGGTTTCTCAACGTACTCTGTGAGCAGGAATGGTAAGACACCACCTGCCCACCACTCAGATAACATCCATCCCCATCTCCCTGCTCTCTGCACCTCAGATAATTGAATGGAGAATGCCCCTCTGCTATCTACAATAATAAAACAGTCTCCCCCTACTTCAATGAAAGTTGAAGTAACTTTTTACTTCACCTCTTTGCTCTAGCTCAGCATCTTTAGGAGCAGGTCAGCAAGACGGGCCCTTTAGATTCAGAATCTCTTCACTGTCAACATTAATTCGTCTCTCTGTCACGGCTTACACATCGGAATTTGTTTCAAATGAGTAGAAACCATTCTCTGAATCTTGTTAGATTTATAAACCAATTTTTCACTGCTATTATTTCCCTGACACGTGAACTATCTGTACAGCTTACCCATCAAAAGAGTTCCTCAGAGGTGCCACCAAAGAGGGATGGACTAAAGGCTTTGTCTTCCCTAAACTTCGAAAGATTAAAATCTCCTGTAACACCTAGGGAGATGTATTGCATACTTACACTGAGGAAAAATGGAAAGAGGTTTCACTACCCTGGAAGTAACAGACCTTTTTATTTATTTTACACCAGACTTATTCCTACACTTTAGAAAAGTTCCAGACAGGAACTAACATTTTTCATGTTGGCCTGAAAGCACTCATACGGGGTGCATTTTAAAAATGTGTTCTACTGTGTGAATTAAATTCAATTCAGCTTATCCATAAGCACAACAAAGATTTAGGAAGATATCATGGTTTTATTTCTGGCTCTTATTAGGGGGCCACACATGATCTGAGATAAATATATCTTAATAATGACTTACAGTGAGAGATCTGGTACAGAGGAGTTCCCACCAGAAATTTTCATGCTATAAAACGCACTGACTTTTGGCAAGTGGCAGATCTCCACAAATATTGCAGGCATATGAGATACTGCCTCTATAGTCAACATCTGCCGTATTTTTTACTATTAAAAAATCCTGACAGCTTTCTAGTGTATTAAGTGCTGCTGAGTCCTTTCCTCTCCCTATCCAATCCCCTTCAAAAATCCCAAATCAGCCCCCAAAGGATAAGACTGGCCATGACATGAAACGAAAGCAAAGATCAGAGAAAATCTCTGAGTTGTCTTTTGATCTCTCTCTGCCTGCTGTCCCTGTGCCAAACCCCAAACAGTAGGATCTGGGCATCTGCCCCCACCCTGGAGGCATGTCCAGCAGGTCCAAACAGCAAGTCACGCTCCTCCCAGCATCCTCATCCCAAAATAATCTCCTTTTTTCACATCCCAATGTTAGCATACAAATTGGATTCTGCTCTGTGCTCTGAAATACCTTTTTTTTTCCTGTCCCACATTTACATGCGCCTATAGAAAACCTAAATTTGCAATGGTTAAATGACCTAGTGACCCAATTCCCCATCCCAAGGGGGAGCACACTCGGGAGAGACGACTGGCATTTCAGCGTGGCTGCACAGCCCTGCCCGTGCTGTGGGGCTGCTTCTCTCCCGTTTGCTTTTCAGTGCGTGACAGAGGAGTGAAACCCGAGCAGTGCCCATCACTCAGTGTGCACTGAGCTGTGCTGTGGCACAGGTGAAACTGTGAACCCTTTGGGAACGGGCCTGGAACTGGGAGGAGCAGCTTTCCACCCCAAGTCAGAAAAAGCTACCTTTTTCCAAAGGAGGAATGGTGTGAATACATGCCTGGCTGGGTAATGTTTGTCTGAGCCACTTGCGTGGTGTGAATAACCACCTACTTCTGATTTTTAAGAGGTTTCAATTAGGTTAATTTTGAGACTAAAATAAACCAAAGAAGACGACAGAAAATAGCACTGAGATTGTACCACACCCTTCCCCACCGTGGAGCACTGCAGGTTTCCAGTCCTTCCTGCACTCAGCTTTGATGTGTGGGGATTGACAAACCCAAGCTCTGGTTGTCAATATAAATTTTGGTAAAACAACCAGGAGCCAGAGGCCAAACCCCAGTGCTCTCAGCCATCTCTCCTCTCCAGGCAGAAACACCCTTCATTCCACCCAACAGTGCACTCGCTGCAGCTGACACATTTAATGTGAAGGCTGCACTTCCCATTCCCTGAGATTAACGAGTCACTATCACCCTTTTACACCGTGCACTTCTGAACTGAGCCTTAGCATTCCTCCAGAGGAGCAACAGCAGGCTCGGCTCTCTGCTTGCTGCAAAGCTGTGGATGTCACCCATCTCACAGAGACTCACCTGCACTGCACAGAAAAAACCCAGCACTGGCAAAATCTCATGCATCGGACAAAACACCCTAATAAAAATGAGAGTGGCGTGTTAACAGGAGCTGGTGCCGTTGTTGTGGAGCACACAGGGGTTTCTGTTGTATCAGCTGCATACTAAAACAGGCAGTCATGCTAAACTAACACGTGTGCACGCGCTCACTGACAGTTCAGAGACACCTCCTGTCTCAGTTCCTGACTTCTTGCAGATTCTGCAATTTCTTCCTCCCTAAACAAGCTTCATTTTAAATGTAGAGGCATGAGAAGGCCGATTCTGCCTGCTTTTCTCATGTCAATGTTAGAACTTCTCTGCCTAGCTCAGCAGAGGAGGAGGAGAGGGCTCTGTGTTTGTGCATGTGGTGGTGCTCCGAACCAGACACTAAACAAAGGTGCCTAAATACCTCGAACCAGATGCCATTTCCATAGTGACACAAACCAGTGCTTCCTTGGGACTTGGTTATGCAAAACCAGACCTCACAGACCACAGTTATGGAGGGCAATATTAATGGCTGGATTACAAGCACTGAATCAACAAGTGAATTATTTATATACACATTAGGATTTTTGTCCCTATTCACACGTGTAATTCCAAAAGAACTGTGTAAATCCACTGAGGTTGCCCTATCTTTTTACAGGGGAAATTGAGATCTGAACACTATCCCAGGGAAATAAAATACAAAAATAGGTTTATATGCAATAAACAGCTGGTTGAATACTATTAATTTATACATAATCAGTAAAAACCTCTGCAATAGTCTCATAATACAAGTGTACTTTTTAGACAATTCAAACACCCTGATGTGGGACTAAGAGAACATTCTTCATCTGGACAATTAGGGATCCATGATAGGGAAAGAAGAGAGGCACAGTCACACCGCCAAGCAGCTTCTCTGCAGTGTAGAGCCATCAAACTGGATTCTCCACTCTTTAGAACAAGTTAATTATAAGCAATTTATCTGAAATTGAAAATGTGATTTTGTGCAGCAGAGTGATCAACAGAACTCAGTCTATTTCCGGAAAATTTGCACAATGATAATAAATACTTAAGATTTGTCCTTGAAAATTATTTTGCTCTGTTACTGCATACAAATCCCTGATATTGGCATAATCTACATTAAACTTGCTATTTACCAGTGTCTGCAAAGCAGCGTATTTGTGACTGGCAGAAATGTCATAACCAGTTGCTGTGGCTCATGTTGTGCCTTTCTCCCAGAGCCATCACTGGCTGGCCCGGAGGCAACAGCACAGCCAGGGGCAGCTCCTTCTACTGCACTAGAACAGAGTGAGAAAGCAAAAATGCTGATACAATTCACAGTGTCACTCCTGTCCCCCTGAGCCTCCCCGATATCAATAGCTACAAGAAATTGAAGAGTACCAGTTCACCATCATTACAAATGAGACTTCGACATTGCTGCAATTAATCTTCTGGAGCCAATGAGGTACAGTTTGATAACCCACTGACCTGCCAATAAGAAAAGCACAAAGAAAAATGACCTGAAAGGTTCAAAAGCCTTTAGATGATGATGGTTTTCATCAACACAGACAGGTCAGTCAGAGGAGCAGAGGTTTTTTTAAGTGGGTTATTTTCACAGAAAATTGTCAGAGGTAAATACATTTTGTTTCAGCTCTAGGTTTATTCAGTTGATTCATCAGTACCATATTGAATTTATTTTTAGTACTCAGTTTAGATAACATATCAGTGCTGTAATTTTCCGGTGTTCTCTTTTAGAAACTTTGGGCCTTGAAGAAACAAATTCCAGGATTTATCTTCTTTAGGAAACATTGGCTGTCTTTTCTGATTCAAAAAGAAATTAGTTCAAAAATCTCTGAATCCACCACACAATAGAAATTCTACATTCCAGAACCTCCATAATTAAAAATATATATTTCTTAAATAGCTTCATTGTCTCCCTTTCTGCCATGGGAACAGCATTATGCATTTATAGGAAATTAAAGGAATACATTTTAAAGACACGAGAATAAACCTACCCAAATAAACCTGTGATAGGAAGCTAGCTCCTGGCAATTGTGAAAAAATGCACTGTGTTGCCAAGACTTGAGATTTTATAGGGAGCATTTAGATTATGAATCATGCTGCAGGAGGTTTAATGAAAAGATCCAGCTGTCAAGTGATTTTGGAATAGAAGAAATAGGAGAGAAAATCACCCTGAGCTGGAGGAGAAATACACTGAAATGCAAACTCAAAGACAGGGTTTAAATAGATACAGCCCTTCACAACTGCCAGAAAGATTTCTGTGCCATTACAGAGCCTGTCTAAAAACAGGTTCCCCAGTACCACTAGATCATGGAGTACCACTGGCCACCAATTCAATTCCATTGTTGCCAGAAGATTTGCCAGGATGCTGCTTCAGCAGCCCCTGCTAACACAGTCTCCGTGGGACTGATATCCACAATGTGATCTGAAAAGTCCTTCCCTCACTCTTGCTCAGGGAAAACACATCTCACGTGCCCTGCTCCTGACTCAGGTCTGGCAGTGGAGTCCCCACAGCAGCACATCCAACCCAGGCAATCTGCCCAGCCCCTCCCAGCCTTTCTGGTTCCTGGCCCAGCTGTGCAGAACCATTTCAGTATCTCTGCTCTTGCAATGCAGATACCTCCCGAGTCACCCAGAGGCTTCCAGACTTCTAGAGCCGTACCAGGGCTCCCATGATAAAATATCTAGCCCCTAGGTATGTTGTTAGATGTTTTTGGATCCAGCAGTCCCAAGACAACCTTCACAGACAGCCCATGTATTGGCAGTTCCACTGATCTCTGCTCTCTGTGACTGCCAGGCGCAGCCTGATGCCAGCCTGGAGGAGAAACCAGGAGTTCTGGAGCTCCTGCACCATGGTACAAAGGCCTGTGTAATCTGCTGCCAGTGGGCATTTGTTCCTCTTTGTGTAGAAGTGAATACATTTACATAAATGAAGAGGAAAATGCAGATTATAGCTTCAGAACTTGCTAATGGCCATGATGATGAAAATAAGAGTAGGCCTGAATTTTTGTTGCCTGTCTCAAGCTTTTGTTATTTTAAAAAAGATTTGGCATTACTGAAAATACAGTTATTATTGCCAACTTTGAGCACATTTCTTACCAGGTTTAATTGTCTGCTTTATCCATGTTTTAGCTTAATATTTAGTCCTACATAGGATTTTAGTTGCTCAACCCAAAGGAAAACAACCCAATATGCCGAGCAAGCTCTTCCTTTCAACAACCAGATAGGTCACAAAATTGTAAAAAAGTGAAACAAAGTAATAATTAAAAAACCCACCCTGGGACAATGCTTCCTAAGGGCTCATTATCAACATGGACTCTTAATTTATTCCTAGCTGTTTTACATCAGTACTGAACTTCATGCCAAACCTTAGAACAACGACATCCAACAGAGCTGGAATTTGTATGGGGAAGCACAAGGTTTTTATCCTGAAGGCCAAACAAGTAGCTGTTTGCAATTCAGCTTTGGCCTGACTATTCCATTACCACACTTAGTTTTAAAGAAGTTCAAGTAAAACTGTATGGGACTCAGAGGTCACAGAACACCATTTTTACCTGCAAAATTTCTTACTGGATCCTCTGGATATTTCGCATGACAAACAACATAATCATATTTTTTCAACGTATTTGCACCTAAAGTTCTTTTTATCTGCAAGAGCTTTTGGAAAACTCTGAACTGCCAGTATTTTAGAAACAGCACAATGGAGGAAGGGAATACTCTAGAAAGGAACACTGGAGAACAAATTGCTTCTTAGATGAGGAATATCACCGGAGCTTTGATTTCTTATAGCTGGTACAGGCCCTTGGCTTTCAAAGTCTCTGCTGAAAGCCTTCACTTGCAGAAAATACATTTACTTGCCTGAGGTGAATAAAAGGAAGAGCTGAATCTTAAAGGAACTGTGTATGCACACATAAGGTTAACTTTGATGGCACAAAGCCAGTGTTCAGGTGTTTAATCACCATCTTCCAAAGCTGACTTGGAGGAAGGCAAGAGTAGATACCCAAGAACAGGAAAACTGAGTGGCTTCCCAAATGCCAGAGTGCAAAGTCCAGCCTTTTGTTCACATTTTGTCTGGCTCTTCTTATTTGCAGTAATTCAAGAATAGTCCACTGCATTGCACTTATACCTTGGCAAAATGGATCCCATAAAGCTTTCAGAGTCAGCAATAGAGGATCCAGCCACGTACCTAAATCAAAACTGTTTTCGACACAAGACCTGAAGCAAGAGTTGCTGCACTGGACAAACCCCATGAACTCTGATGGCCACACTCAGCCTTCAGTCACTCTCCTTCCTGTGTTTGATAAGAAGGGACAACCCACACATTTTGAGCCAAGGCTGCTCAGAACATGTGCTTTGTTGTGGTATTTCACCTTGTGAACATCAGTACCTTTGGATTACCATGAAAAATACACCAACTATTGCATGCAAACACACACACAGGTACTAAATGCAAAACCAGTTGTAGTTATGAGCTTAGTGTGGCCCAAGAGCCTTGAGAACAATTCCAAAGGTCTGAGAGCAGCTTATCCCATAAACACAGATGACAAGCACCACCTTGACTTAAACCATGGACCGCCCAGCTTCGCATTTTAAAAAATGAAATATTAGGGGGGTTGTTTTTCTGGGTGACCTTGAACAACGTGGATTTTGGCAGGGGTGGGAGAACACCATGGGACAGGGAGCGAGCCAGCTTCCACTTCTGCTTCATTTCACTGCGAGACAGTGTTTGGTTAGTTTGGATGAGAAACACGGGCTCTGTTTCCCATTAGGGCTCCGGGCTCTCCGGCGCATTGCGAGTGCCATCTGCAGGTGGAAATCCGCACTGGTTCGCCGGCCGAAACCTGGATAAACCCGAACGACGGGAAACCTAAACTGCACGGCTGAGGGAAAAGCTCCTAAAGACAGAGCGGCTACAGAAATGCTCGTTTCAGACCATTCAGGAAACCACTCAGACCTGTGGCAGTAGAATGGAAGGGACTATCAGAGCAGCTTCCCAATATCCTTCCTAATTCTGCAGCAGCACAAAGGCAGCAATGCTCTCTGTGAGCAGAGGAGGATGCTGAGAAGGCCACCTTAACCTCTGACTGCTGGGAATGCCAGAACAGAGCAAAAGGATCTGTGACCCTCTCTGCATATACAGAGAGCAGGAGACGGGATTCCAACACATGCAGTTCAGCTAGATAGTGTTGAAGCGTTGGGAGACTTTTCCAACTGGAAGGCATGCTGTTCTCAGGATAAAAGCCCTGAATAAGGAAAAGCTAGAGAGCCTAAAATGAAATTACCTTTTGATTTACAACCGTAACTGGCTGGACTACAGTTATCTGATTTGCAAAACAATAGTTTCAGCCAAGCAAAAAGGCCATCATTGGAACAAGGTGGCTACATGCAGAGTGATATTCCTCTGGTGATGTCTTGATAATGCCTGGCTACAAAATGTCAGTGCCGAGGTCGGCACTTCCACAGTGGCAGCCCGTGAGCAGCACCAGCGCTGACCGAGAAACAGTTGCAGGTATATCCAAGATAACAACCTCCCTCCCAGGCTTTTTAATCCAAATTCAAACATTTACCATCTGTGCGTTCCGTGTAGTATAAATACAGTCAGAAAAACTGCCAGAGCTTTGCCTAAACAGCAGTTACGAGAGAAAGAGACCCCAAATTACATTTCCTATTGCCCACAACAGCGCTGTGAAACCAGTGACATTTCCCAAGCACAGCTGTATGCAGGAATGTGATCTATCTGGGCCATGCCTGATTGAATCATTACCTCCAGATTTATCAATCTGCAGGGTTTCTAATCAGACATAGAGGGAACACGTTCCACCTCTCAATCGAGTGCCTTGGCAGGACAGTCAATCAGGGCATTTCTCAGCACAGCAATCCCAAACACAAGACTCTGGTTTGCATGCAGTAAGGCACAACCAGGAATGTTTTGCCCCCTGTTAAAAATGTCAAGAAGACTCGTGGAAATTACTTCTAGTCTGACCTTTGCAAATGCCCTCCTGAAACAGCAAGAGATAAGAACAAATATATCAGAGCCAAAGAAAGTGGATTTTTGACAATAAATTTATACTATATGGCAGGTTAAGCATTTTTATCAGAGAATTTCCAAGAGCAAATACTATTGCTTATACTGTCAATCTCACCAGATGTGTCAGGAGAACACTTTTTATATTTTTTTTTTTTTTTAAGAAAAACATAACCCTTTTTATTGCCATTAAAGCTAGTAATTAACATCAGATGAGGAGAATGGGCAAACTCAACAGTTTGCTTAGGAGGGTAGCATATCTGCTTTATTACATGGTTATACTGGGAAAAAGTCCTGTCAGTTATCCACTCTAGCCATGGCAAAGATGTTTGCTATCTTGAGAAAAATAACCAATATTTAAACTTAGAATTAATTTCCAACCAACTCTAAAGTGTTAAGCATCAAGAAGGGAGTTAGGAAGAATAAAAATTAGTCATAATCAGAGCAGAGAGGAGATTTATTCCCCAGTTGCAAAATCAACCCAGTAGAAGCTTCTGCAAGAGAATTCCAGGTGTGACAAATTTATGGCCTCTCCTCTTACCCTCACTATTACTCTTTCCAAAGCAAAGAGTATTGTATTCTCAAGTCCTTGACCTCAGATAAAGCCTGAGGTTCCTTGCACTTCCCCTCACTGCGTGTCCCCACATCCATTTGCCAGCACCACATTCCAGTGTCACACTGCAGACAGGCCTCATAAATTAGCAAAGATATTCGTATGTGAATGCACCAGAGGAAACTATTCCTGGCAAAGCTGTTGGGAAGGAACCAGGTTCAGCTTGTGTCAATTATCTGTAATTAGGAGGCACCATAAACTTCCTGTTCACAACAGTCCAGGCAAAGCAATGAGATGCTCATTGATTCTACCCATCAGCTGTAAAGGAATCAGATCCAGAGGAATCTGAGAGGTTCTACAACCACGTAAACTACACTTTTCTCCTTGCTCTGCGTCCCCCTTTGAAACACCCACCTTCATTTGAACACGTGGTGACCCAGTGAACAAGATTCATTGCTCTGAATTGGGTCTCGTGAAGTGAAAGGAAATGTGAACAGTACAGAAGGAGGCCTAACACGGAGGTTAGAAAAGTCCTCAGCAAAATAGTGATATTCTGACTTACCCTGTACCTGCACATGCAAACTGCACACTGTGAGGTTCCTCAACCCTGATGAGGGGATGTATCTCCAAATTGCATCAGCCCCTGGGGCAAGTCTTAATGAGCTGCTGTTTCCATGTGCAGACAGTTACATGGCTTGCTCTCATTTCTATTGTCAGGACCATGTTATTTTGCTGTCTCTTCTCACCTGTCCTTATTTTGTTTCCTACATCTCTAGTTAAGTAGTACTCAGAGAGGAGGTAGAAAAAAATGCTAATTATGATCCAGAAAAAGCGAGATGTAATGGGAATTACAAAGATATTGTATCAGAGGAGGTGGATTTAGAAAATATTAATGACACAAAGAACATGAAATCACCTCGTTTCAGCTCCTGTTTATTACATGATCTTAATTTTCATTTGCTAGCCCAGTATAGCATCCAATAACCACTGACTCAAGCACTCATTGTGGAAAGGTCCCTAATACTGATTTTAGGATGAAAACTCACACTAACTTGTGCTTTTGCACGAGGCCTTGTAGAACCATGGTTTGCAACCTCCAGCCTAAAATCCATTTTAATAAATTTGCAGAAATTTAGATTTTGAGAAATTCAAGCCTATTGCAGGAAAGCTAAAATCCACAGGTGATCTCATGAAATTTTAGAAACCCACCAATGCAGAACTGCTGCTTTCAGGCTGTGTGATTTGTCAATGGTATGTAAGGATTTCCCATCACAGCTGAAAGTTAACACCGAAATTCATTAGCAAGCCAAGCAATAGGATCCTCCATCAAGAGCTGAACATCTAATGAAAAGAAGAATGTTGGTAATCTGAATTTCCAACAACATAGATAGGAAAAGATTTTCAAGGGGTTGGTGAATAAGAACATATAAGCAGAACTAAGTACGTTGAATATGGTTAAGAGGCACATACGAGAAGACATGCCAAAATTCTAGAGACATTCCAGGGTTGTTAATTCATCCCATTTCCTGGGATTTATCTCCTTAAGAGAGATAAATAAGACTACAGGGATAATAAACAAGAGGAATATAAATTCACTATGAGGGAGAGAAGAAAAAATACCTCATCAGTAGCTGCCATCAGGCAGTGAAATATCTTTCCTGAGGAAACAGTGAAAGAGGTATGTACCTATTACTGGAAATATCTTAAACTAAACTAGGCCAGCACATGGGAAAGGCTTTGCAGAAAACCAAAACTAAAATCTAGTAGATTTTTATCTTATGCCACAGTGAAACATTTGAGCCATAACCTGGCCTGTGTACATTGTGAGGACAAAGCATTTGATACATTCTGCTTTACATCGATCAGTTGGAAATTTATCCAGAATACCCCAAAGTACCTTTACAGATTATCAGTTACAGAGAGAAGATGTTTCAAATCTACCCCAAAATGGTGTACCATGATCAGGCAGCCAGAGGTGAGACTGGGTAATTTCTGACCATGAATATTTAGGGGGGGAAAAAAATCTATTCAATCCATGGAAGAATTTATCCAAGGTCCTATTTCTTTGAAATTCTATAAATAAGGACAGGATATATGTTTAAACATCTACTATGACTCCACTTGGAGGAAAAGTTGTAAGATTTTGGCTTCGTACCAAATTCCTGGGAAAGTCTTGCTTGTTCTATGAGGAAAATGAACAATAATAACAATAACAATCTCTACCTGTAATGATTGCCTCTTGTTACAAAACAAAAAATCGCTTCCACATAATGCACTGGAGGATGGGAAGGGTGCTTGTCCTTACTGCAAATACACTCTGGTGTTTCCCCTGCTTCTTGATTGCTGCTTCCCACCTTATGCTCAAGGCCCTCAGGCTCCACCACAGGAGTTACGATTGATTTTTTCATTGCTCTCACTCATAACCGTTCTCCTCTATGTCCCAACAGCTGGCGCTACTTTCCCGTAAGCTGCTTGTAATTTCTCATGGGCTTTGAGACCTTTCGTCGACCCAGTGTGGTGATTTTCTGATTGTTAAGTCCTGTCACTACCCCGCTCTGCAGTGTGCACACCGACTTCCAGACCTCGGAGACAGGATCCTGGGCAGCTCCAAGTGATTGAAGAGAGCAGCGTGACCCAAAAAGTGATAGTTTCTTCTGAATATACAAAAGGAGTTACAAAAATCAAGCCAGCAGAAGTCTCTGATTCAGACTCTTACCTGTGCTACCTCTTCAAAATCATCATGTCTTTTCTGCAGCGCACGTGCTCTGTGCAGAGACTTCCCCACTCCTGTGTGTTTGCTCAGAAAGGCTTCCCCGTGATTTTCAATCCAGTCCAGTACCTGCCAGAAAACAAGAACATCCAGTTACCTCTCCTGTCTCAGCAGCATGGAGAAATCCTGTGAGGGTGAGGATGGAACAGCTGCAGAGGAATGCCTTGTGCTTGCTGTGGCTGAACACAAGCAGCTCTGTCAAAGTCCATTCTAACTGGAGAGAAGATAAATGCTCATGGATGCTACTGCTAAATTAGGTTTATTGAATTTTTGCTATTCAATTTATTTTGCAGTGTAGTTTAGTTATTTGAGCCTGGCAGATATTAAATATTTACTTTCACATAAATGACTTTTGGGGAATGGGAATCAGAAATCTGGAATCTTTTACAGGAAATACCCTCCTCTGATGAGCTTGTGTAAACTGCAAAACAGCAACAGCTGATTTCACATCTCAGGGTGAGAGGGAGTCCAAAAGCATGGTGGAAAGATCAATTAAAATCCATTTCATGTGGGAGAAAGCATTATCAGAGTTACTGGAATGAAAACTGCAGACCATAAAATATTGACAATGTGAACCCTCCAATTCTTCCAGGTTCTTCTACTGAGTTCCAAATGTAACTGATCCTTATGGAAAAATGGAATGACAAATCTGATACTCTGAGAGTTAGAGAGGATGGTCTTTTAAAAATATGTGTATATGCACCATCCATGTGGAGTTTCTCCTCACTCTGAAGGGACAAGACACTGCAAGCAGCCCCAGCACCAAAGATATTATTGATTAAGCCCAGAAACCTACCACTGGAGAAATGGAAGATGCTATTATTTATTCATTTATTTATTTATTATTTCAGGCAAGTAAAACTATTTCATGGTGTGGTTGTACAGAATCTAAACCACCTGGGCTCTGAGCTATTTTTGTAATGTAGATCCCAGGCATATTTTTATAGGAAGTCCTAAGTACAAACAAAGCTTTATACACATATACTTATGTTCCAACCCTGTTTCTTTACAAAGAAAAGCATTTTTTTAATTAATATTTTGTGCTTACAACATATTTTTTGTCCACAGAGTACAAGTAATTTTGCAAAATAGGGTATCCAAGCACTTTATGTCCTGCAGGAATAGCACATATTTGGCACAAGTGACACCGTGGGGATGAGGAAGCGGGACCAGATGTGTTGGCAGTTCAGTCATCGCTTCCTGCTTCCCTTTCTCTGACCAGCTTGTCTCCCATTTGCTCTGGGTAGAGAATCCCAAATACATTTCTTCAAATTGCTTGACAGCCACGTGCCAACTGGTCTGCTAAGAGCTTTTCTGCAATATAATTTTGACCAAGAATCTCTACATGACTTGTACTAACAACTATTGGGGGCCACTCTCCCAGCATTTGTGTTGTTAACAATCTGCAAATAATCCCATTAACAACCTCTTTCCTCTTGTCAGGAGTTTTCAATGTATCTATTAAGAACGGAAGCAGAGCCAAATTCAAGTTTGGGAGAAGTCTTATCTAATATTCTTTTTCAAATGGCAAATGGCTTTACTTTAAACAATGTTTCCTATTAAATTAGTATGCAGTATGTGCTTTTTATTTATTAATAATCAATAGCCACTTACTGTAACTCTATAGAAAACTATTCCAATAACTTTTTCATGCTTATAGCATTGAAGTAGTAATTAGAAAATAACTTGCTGAACAGTATTTTCTGTTCTTAGAAACTCATGTTAACATATCTGACCACTACAGTCATCAATGAATTTGTTTTCACAGCCATTCTGTGAAATACATTATAATTCATTTTGTATAGAAGAGGGGAAAATAATATCATTTCATTTTGCATAGAAGAGGGGAAAATATAAACATTACATATATATATTATACATATATAAAAAGACTAAGTGAATTCCTGATGTGTCCCAGGAAGTTGGCAAAAGATAGGATGTCAGGATGAAGCTCTGATAACCTGATAGCTCTAATTAACACAAGAATCATCAGCATTTACTAAGGTGCTAATAAAGATAATATGTTTTTCCTTATACAAAACATGTGAATCTAATAAACTCACAATAATCTGTAAACATAGAGAACTATCACATTTTTGTTTCCGTCATAAAAGACACAGAAAGTTGACACTGAAAAATGCTGAGATATGGAATAACTCATGTATGGAATAACTGAGTGAATAAAGCAACAGCAGGAACATAAATCTGTGTGGACACAAAGCACTTATTCCTCAGTGCAAACAATGAGAAATGTTAAGCAGTCAGCCCGTGGCAAACGCAGGAACAACTCTGTAAAGTCCCAGTCAAGCCTGAAATCACCAGCACTCGTAAACATGTACGTGTCAGCATATTTGGGGAAATTCTCCTTTACCCTGAAGAAAGGAAATGTCTTTAGAATTAGAATAACTGTGTAATAATTCAAGATAAACATTTAACATTTTAATTGAGAGCACAGACTGTGTAACTTAATCTACTGCCAAAAATTAACATCCTGAGATACAGGTAGACATTGAAGTTACAGTGACTTAGTTCAAATACTTTAATTATCCCTTAAAAACTTAAGCAGCTTGAAGTGGCCATTAAAAGTGCAGTAAAGAGTGTTTTCCAAATTAAATCTTCAGATTTTCTAATTGTGCTTTATTGCTAAGCTGTATTTTATTCTAGCTAGGAAAGGGCTGTAATTCACGAGTTCTTTGGAATTAAAATACTGTGCTACAGACAGATCCATCATCTGAGGTGCTTCTTGAAACAGAAAATGTAGATAATAGTCTTGGTATTTTACCTTCACCAGTGGCAAATTCCCATCCTACACCTTACTGACCCAATCACTATTGCCAGGTTCATTGGGGTAGCTGTTTCTGCTGTTCCTCTGCTAAAAATATGTTAATATCTCCATTATTTTTATTTCACTAGTTTAAGATCAAAAGTGATAGAAGCATTATTGTCTATTATGAGATCCATGTCCTGTCTCCTTATCTCCTCAGGGCCACAATTACACATCCAACAAAATAAGTAGCAAACCCAGGTCACTGAGAAAATGAAATAAAACTCAGCACAGCTACAGCAGGCTGACTGTGCCAGCTATTACAGTCATTATATGGCTGGATAACCACAGGATTCAAAATGCTACCTGGAGGAAGAATAGCCTTAACTGTCCCTGCAGAATGATCTGTGTAACTGTTAAAATAATAATAGTGGCAATTCAGACAAGTTTCATCCGAGCACAGCATTGGGAAGGAGGTGGTTTGAAGAGAGCCACTTCCAGAGCTCTCTCCATGCTCCTTTTTGCTGAGGATCAAATTCCTGCCTACGGGAAGTCTACGACCTACGGCACAACTAAACTGGAAAACAAATCCTGCCCAGACAAGGTGAGGGAAAAATGTACTTGAGAGTCCACTTGCAGGGAATGCTGAGAGTTTGTATGGGATACCATAGGAAAACATGGGAAGAAAGAGATGGAAGAATGGTTTTAGATGGAGAAGGTTGAAGAAGCAATCAGGCAATAATTTAGCAAAGTTCTGGGATGATAATTGCTCTTCCTCCAGGTTCATTTGTATGACGGGAATATGGCAAGATGATTGCATGCAGTTAAGGTCAAGTCTTTTAAAAATTAAAAAAAAGTTAATTTGATTTTTAAATAATAAAAAAAGAAGCAATGGGGCTCTATTTTAAAAGGGCAGACAGAGATTTCAATGCAGCACTTTGAAAATGAAGTCTCTTTCTGTAGGTATCTTTCCTAATCAGGAAATGTGAAAACTAAGAAACATCTCATAACTTTATCCAATTTAAATCAAAATCTCCTTGGGAATTTATTCCTTCCTAGCAAGTCTTCATGATCTGCACCCATTTTACATGAATACAAGATATCAAAGGAGTAGTAAATCCATTACTTTAAGAAACTATATCTGCTGTTGAACTCAGTTGAAAAACTTCTGTATTTTCACATCTTTTAAACTTTATTTCTTTTAGCAGAGACGAATGAAGATGAAATGAGGATGACTTGGGTAAGAATCACAGAATCATTAAAGTTGGAAAGGAACTTGAAGATCGTTGACTCCAACCGCTAACCCAGCACTGCCAAGCCCACCACTAAACGGGGTCCCTAAGACTCTCCACGTCTTTTAAATACCTCCAGGGATGGTGACTCCACACTGTCCCAGGCAGCCTGAACACTGAGGCTTGCTCAGATACAGCAGTCACTGAGCCCTGCCCTCATGCAACAGGAAATGATAAGTGTGAGCTAGTGAAGAAGATGCAGGTGTTGTACCAGCGGTGACAGAGCAGCCTGACTTCTGCATTTGACCCAGGCCATGTGGAACAGTTCCACTGCTCCTGAGTGAGGTGACCCCCTCAAGTGCCTTGGCCAAGGAAATCATTCATCTTTGTTACCCTAAGACCCACTGTTGCCACAGTGACTCATAACTAGGTTACTCTGAAAACTGAAAATAAACGATACCATTTTACAGTTCAAGCAGTTAAGAGTCAGATTTTGATCTCAAAACAGTACAGACCTGGTAAAACTCAAAGGGGTAAGTTTAACTCTTTGGTAACAGAGTTGTAATAAATTCCAGAGCAATTCCACCTAATTTCTTCAGCTTTAAGTGAGGCCCCATTTCAAATAGGTGGATAAGCATTCCCTAACTTTAAACACATGGATAAAGCCTCTCAAATCTTGTAGTGAAAGGAAGCCAAGCAATATCAAGCTGCCACTACCAGCACTTTCTTTCTTGCTCTTGAGATACTATGGGCTAACTAAATTCTGTTGTGACACCAGAAATTCATATGGCACTTCAAAACTCACAAGAATCAAACCTCATCTTTTCCTTTTCTCTAGGTGCTATTATGAATAGCACCAAGGCCCTGCATATCTGAAACTCCTACTCCAGAAGCTCTGCTTTTGCCAAGCCTGTTTTTTGCAACCAAGACATGCAATTAAAAGGTTTGTGTTTCAGATCATACTTTACATACAAAGCTTATTGTAAATGTTTTGTTTCACTGCACAGCAACAAAATCCAATCTTTTCTGTCAAAGCTCTTCAAAATTTTACAAGCCAGGTTAGGGACACTAAATGGATGTAGTAGATTTTGCAAATACAAGATTGAGTCTCTTGGCAGAAGATACTTCATTTTCTTCTAGCAGAACTAGAAGCTACACATCATATATGCATTTATGAGCAACACAGTTGAAAGGAGATGTGCTCCCAGGTCACCCACAAACCACTCCCTTACTGGGAGGCAGAAGGGCCTTTAAGAGATACTTTGCACATTTGCAGGGAGACCACTGACTATGAGTAGAGGCAGCAGCCAGTGTGGGATTGTCAACTTCTATCCATTGGAATTCCATCTGATGGGTAATGCTATTCTGTGCAGGATGGCATGGCCAGCCCAACCCCTGGCCTGCTACCAGGCCCTCCAGGAGAACTTGGTGTCAGCAACAGCACCAGGGAAGACAACCAACACAGAAAATCAGAAGAAAAACAAAATGAAAAATCCCCCCAGAACCACAACAACTCAAAGAGACTTAAGACATACTAATCCTCTGTAATGAATAAAATGCACACAAAGTCTGATTTAAATCAGTTTCTTTTTGTATTCCAAATCATTGCTGAAAATAGATTCCTTTTCACTATTATCCCTGGCCCTGTCACAGCAGGGTAATGTCAAGTAAAGGTCTAGCTGAGAAAATACACTGAAATACAAAGGAACTTATCCTCTGGCTTTTCCTGCTATTATTAGTGGTTTATAATAGAACCCAAAACAAAACTCAGTCATCCTCATCTGTGGTTTTTACCTCCTAATAAAAAATGAGCTCTCTTTTTCACTTCTTTCTTCATTATAAATTTATGTTGGTGGCACAATAAAATATTTTTACAAAATCTTTTAAAGATGGGGATCACACCTCATGTTTTAACCAGAAACATCAACTTTGGCTCCCATGAAATTATTTTTATTTCCAGAGGCATCTATGTCTGACTCTAAAACTCAGATCTTGTTCCCACCAAAAGCCACAGTGAAGTTTCAACTGCCTTCAGCAAATGTGGATCAAAGACCCGATGTTTATCAAGCTAAGAGGCAGGAACCAGTTGTGCATTCAGCAGGATCTGAGTCTCTGGACACACATTTCAACACCGTGTTCTCTTTTCCATGTAGCAACCTGTGAACATGTGCAATTCATAGGATGATTCAGTGATGCAGAATAAGTGCAGTCCCCATGCACAGGTACAGGGCCTCACTCCATTCACTGCCTTTGGTCAAAAATGTCAAATCATGCAAGAGTTTTAAGAAATAAACAAAAAGCAACAAGGATTTCTTATCAGAAGTAGACTGGATTTGGAGTGATTTGGTTCAATGCTCAGCACTGCAGTTCAGCAAATGACTCAACGTCCCTGCCTCCATTCGCTTTTCTGAAATGACATTAATCACATTTACAGTCGAAAAAAGCAAGGCTGACAGAGAAAGTGGAAAGAAAGCTGCCTTCCACTTTAAGTTTTTGCAGCCTCTAGCAATATGTGGCTCCAAATTTGGTTGGGGATTCTAGGAACTTTTTCCACCAAAGGAACATACTGAAATATTATAAATAATAAGCAATGTGATGGCAGCTGTACAAAATGGAACAAGCAATCCATTGAAAGGCAAGGCTTTAAAATCAGGTGTAAGCTGCTCCAAAACCACTCTGGTACAAATGCCTAATTGCTGAGCATATACCCATAAATCGTGAAATACCATAGCTTGATCTGTCCATATAGCAATGACTAATTCATCTTCAGAAAATAATACAGCCAGCCTACCAACGTCTTCTGTATTTAATTCAGCTCAGACGTTAAGTGGTAAATCACTTCTTTCAAACTGTCTTGAGACATGGTGTATCCCACTATCACCAGACAAGCAAACTGAAGTTTCAGGGGGTTTGGGGTACATTTGTTTCTTTGTTTTAAGGTGGAATTGAGTGAACAGAACGATACTCATTAACACAGTCTGAAGACTGGACAAGAAGGATGAATTTTGATACTCCTTCAATCCTTTCTCAAGAATGAGCTCTCTTAAAACACCACAACAGACAATGTTCCCTGAAGCCAGTCAGTCAAAAAATGTTGACCACCATTCTGCCTTTCCTTTTCCCCACAACTCCTCTGTGTGGTATGTGCAGACTCAGCTGTGCCTGGGTCTCTTTCAAAAGCCAGAGAACTAATGCAGCTGCTATTAAGTAGGAGTTTTTAATCACTCCCTGCTTTTGCTCTCTAATTGTAGCTATTCCAAATACCACCACATAATTAAAGAGGTCTTTTCAAAAGAAAAAACATACAGTCCCATTTACCCTTGGAGGGAAAAACAACCTTACAGACCTATCAGTATTTTGCTGCATACTGCAACTAAATTAACGAGGGGAATTAAATGTAGAGCCAATTAAAATATTTTTTAAAAATTTCTTTTATTCCCTTGTCTATATTCAACCAAAATAAGAAGTCCCTATGAAGTCAGATTGTAGGGTTTTTTATGAGCTTCCTGGACATTATGTGAAAGTTTCACCTCTGCACAATTTCTCATTTTAACAACAAAAATCTAACCTCTGTGTTCAAACCCCCACTAGCTTGTCAAAACCAGAACATCCATGTTCTGTTCTCTGCAGTGGGGGCAGCCTTGTGAAGCACAGCTGACACTGCTGAACACATCTGAGTAAATTATAAAACCACTGAGACATGTGGGTCCAGAGGAGTGTCAGGAAAGTCCTAAATATGCAAAAATACATGTATATAGTCTTATTCACACTTCTCACTGCTTCTAGCACCCACAGATATCCTACAAGCCCATCTGGAAGCAGGTCTGTAGGAGTTTATCCAGAGAAGACAGTCCCTGCAGCAGGATCCTTGTTCATCGACAGCTTCTGCAGTGGAAAACACTACAGAATAACAACTCCCCCAGCAACCCCTTCTTAGAAGTTTCTATTGCAAAATTATGCAAACTGGTTATGAAAGGGCTGCAGAGTCCACAGGATGACTAAGTGAAGACATCCTAAGTATCTCCCATAGCAATGGACTGCACACCAACGAGATTGTTCACAATTTTTCTAGCAGAGGCTCAGGAGTTCATGGTGACTTGCTGCAGCATTGCTCTGCCATTCTCCACCCACCTCTAAGAACTTTCACATTATTGTAGACCTGCAGACCTGGGCAATAGTCACAATTACTCATCTGCTCCCAGATAGGCCACTCTCCATGGGCAACATGGCTGCTCCCCTCGTGCGATGATGAGGGACACACTCCTCCCACAGAGCTGCTCCACCTGAACTCTTTACCCTTCACAGGCTTATATGGCAAAAATAACCTTGTGTCTGCTTTCTGCAGATGGTTACTCTGTACTTGTACAGTTCTTCACATCTATAAAAGCACTGTGATGGTTTGAAACTGATATAAGTTCTGAGAAGAGTGAGAATACAATGTGTTCTGGTGCCATCCACCCTATTGTAAAGAAAAGAGTTGGTCCCAGCTCTAGTAATTAGCAAAATGAAGGATTTAGTTGTCTCCCTTGGAAACTGCACATTCAATTCTGGGCTCTGGCTGAGCTGGCTGGGTGTAGGCTGGGCATTTTGAGAGCAGGACTGGTGCCTTTGCTCTGGGCATTGCCTGCAGTCACGCTGCCCCAGCCTGCTCCTTCACTAAATGCCATCATCCGGCATGTGAGCTCCACAAAAGGGAGTGGGAATATGCCTCTCTTACTCTGAGAAGGAACTTCTTTCAACTTAACATTGCTTTCTTTTGGTAAAGTTCACATTCATCAAATGTACCCCACTTATCTTTCATTTTCTCGATTAAATATTTTACTTCACAAAATTTGGCAACTGCCTCTCTAAAAACATTCCAAGTAAGAGAACAATAGACAGACAAATGAAGAACTAATGTTTCTTCCTTAATGCCTGTATTGTTACTAATGTTCCCAGAATATCGTTTTTAAGGAAATCAAGAAAATCTTCTAGTTAAAAACTCTGTTGTATTCTTTAAATGCTGAACTTCTTTTAGACAAAATTTCAAAGCTGAGTGTAGGTGGAGAAGCTATAAATAACCACATTTGTGCATGTTCCTTCTGTACAAGACACAGAAAATGTGCTCTGCATCAGCATAGAAAGGTGCTGCTGTGCTCTGCATGAAGCTTCTCCAGGCTGACAGGTAGATTATTTCTTTTGCAGTTATGCTGCTGGGTTGCTGTTTGTGAGGCTTTTCTGCAGCTCTTGGGAATCATACCTGGCACTTAGCTGCAGGGTGATGAATTAGCAATACAATTAATCAAATCTGACAGACTCTGACCAATGGTAATATTCAGAAATACAGAAATATTTTCTTCCTTAGGGCATGTAGACACTTTTGGTTGTTGCTGTCCATAGCACTAGTTAGAACAGTGATTTTGCTCCTCCTGAGACTAATACATTTTCCCCAGGTCTCCCTTCCTTGTCCCATATTTGTCCTTTCACATCATTTTTCCAGATGCAACTGCTGGCTCAGAGGAGGCTGTGGCCAGCTCTAGTCCAGGTCTGGCTTCCTCCATCTGGGCTGTTTGCTTGGACATAATCAGAGTTTTCTGAAAGAATGTCCCAGGTCTCTCACAGCTCAAGAGGATGGGAAGAACCAGGCAGAGTAAGCATTGAAGCAAAAGCAACCTGAAAAGCTCTTGATTTTTTGCTCAAGCAAATCTCTGTTTCATTTTCTTCTGTGGTAGTTTCCGCCACTTTAGCTTATACTTTGAAGTTCCCAGGAAGAGAAACACCTGAGCATGCTCAGTGTCCAGCCCACTTTCCTTCTCATGTGCACTTACATAGGGGATCTCTACAGCTCTTTAGAACCAACAGACAAAACAATGTCCTAATTATTAAAAACCTCTTTTACATTAACAGTGCTCAGACTCTGCTGTGACCATGTGCACTTGAGATTTAGTTAATTCCTCAAATAATTATTTAGTATCTTGTGTTTCTTCCAGCCTCTAGTAATTCTCTGTTTTGCTTCTCTGGCACCACACCAACAGAAAAACAGCATTGGCAGACCTGATAGTAAGTGGAGACACACACAGGACTCAACTGATTTAGATTTCTAAGATCTTGACCTCCAAGTTGTTGCTACTAATGACAGCTATCATCACAGCTAATTTTCACGTTTGTGAACACAGCAGCACAGTGCTGATTTTCATGTTTTTGAGGAAAAGCTTTCTGATCCTATAGAGAAATTCGTGCATTTCAAAGTGTCCCTTTATGGCTTGTGAAGTATTTTGCTTGCATTTGTTTGCTTCATTTTTTTTTTCTTGATGAGAGTCCAAAATGTAGAAGGACCCCTTGAAATACATCAGGAGTACAGGAGGGAAAAGAGCTACATGAGCTCTTTAGAAAAGTACATTATTCTCAAATATGTAAATGGAGCAATTGATTTTAACTCTACCAATGATAGATGTGCCTATGATTTTCAAGAGCACAAAAAACCTAAAAGAGAGTGGATAAAGATTTGGAAAAAACCATAACCATTCTTCACAGTTCCAACACAGGTTTGCTTTATGGTCCCTTTCAGAGCCTCAGTTTGTAAAACAAAGACAGAAATTCACTATCAGATAAATGTCAGACTAAGACAACTGTATCATTTCTGCTATCACAAAATGTACATTTTGATAGTATCAACTCACCTAAACTGTTACTAGTTTAGCCAAGATATTTAACGGTAAGTAACAATTAGAAAGGACTGATAAAGCAAGGATGAGCTTTGCAGCAGAATATCTTTAATGCAAGTGCTGTGCTTTAGGCCCTAGATAGGCACTTAGGCATGCCCCACTGTGTTTGAGCTGCCTCCTTCACCACAGAGGAAACTGCTGATTGACCAGGATATTAAATAAAGCACTGCTTTGGGTTACTGTGGGGAGCAGATGATTTAATCATCCAGGTTTAACAAGGCTTACAATCACAGAACACAGCAGAGACAAGTTTAGCAAGAGAACAAATCCCAGCTGGGTCAAACAGGTCTTGGTACAGACTTGTGGCAGTGGTAGAAAATCTCACCAGGATGGCACAGCATTGCAGTCTTAAACAGCCCTGCCAGGAACAGAGCCCTTTGGGGCTCAGCATCTGCCAACTGCTAGGAAAACATGACCTTTCTCCATGGGCTCTGGCCTGATTAGAAACTAGATGCAAAATATAAGACTGCAAACCATGTGGGGAAGATGCAGGAGAGTAGAAGTGGAGAAGTAGGAGAACAAAGGGATCAAAGAAGTCCCTGAATGTTGTAAGTGGTTATTCTTCATCAGGGACTCTTCTATGATCTCCCATCTTTTAAATAAACATCCAGGTGTCTCACAACATTTTATCTCCAAGTTTACATGTGCTAGGATGTGTGCAGGGAGAAACGGGTGCATACAAGGCTATGTCTGACCTCCTGGCAGTGTTCCCCTGACACTGGGTCCTGCCCAGCCATTCAAACCTGCACTGCAGCATCTCTTCTGCTGGTGCTTCCTGTCTGCCAGTCACTGTTCAGGCAAACCAGGCAAAACATGCTCAACACATGTGTCCAGGGCAGAGAAGTCACAGCCCAGTACTGCAGGTGAGTGGAGAAAGGGCCAAGCTGCTGTGGTGTGTGAGAAGCTTTGCCTGTAGCACACAGACCCTGCGTAGCTGGGCACTCCCTATGCCAGACACAGCACGGCTGAAACAGAAATCCTGGAATGTTTACATCCTTGTGTAATCCACTGCTGATTCTTCCACATGTCACAGCAGAAAAGGATCCTGTGAGGGTTTCAAAGGGTGAAAGGCCAGTGACCTTACAGATGCACCAAAGGAGGCCATGGATAACAGCACTGAGGAGCTGTTTGCAAATGGATGGAGGGCCCAGACTCCCATGGCAGGCAGGTAAAGCAGAAATAAACTAGAATACATGGGCAAGAAGGATTAGACTTATGAAAACTCTTTCCAGCAAGGAACAATCTTGAGATGTTCAGAGAAAAGAGGAGACACTTAAATGATTCCAGGAGTGAGAATCATGAGCAGAATGAAGGGCAGAAGTGCATGGGGATTTTCCCTATGAGCACCTTTTAAAGAAAAGCTCTGTTTTCCCCAAACTGAAATTTTCTGTGGAAAACTGCTTTCTCTCTTGTTTTTCTTCTAGCTTGGTGGCTCCAGGGCTGCAGCATCACCTCATCCTGAACTTCCTTCTCTTGTTGTTTCCTAACACCTAGTGCACTTCGAAAACCTGAGGAGGTAAGCAAGCAGAAACCATATCCAAAATACATTTTGATTGTTTAAAGTTACTTTTTTGTTGGAGGGAGAGAGAAAATAATAATACAAAAAAAGTTTCATTTTGTGGTTTCCCTCCCCCACAACTTTTCCTCCTTATTTGGGAAGGGAACCATCTGAAGGTCAGAATGTTTTATATGTTGCTGAAGCCAAAAACAAAAGTAATTTTCTCCATCCCTCAATACACGTTCCATCTAAAAAAATCCAAAAGGCAGGAAAAACCTAGTCAAGAGCTTTCAAAACAAAGGGAGTGGAAAGGTGAAAGACCAATGGACAGACCTGAAATGTGTTTGGTTTGCATGTTTTCACATTTGAAAGACATTTTTGTTAAAGGGAACCATAGTGTAACATAAACGAAGTTTATAGCTGTAACAGTATACAGGGGTTGGAGCCAAGCAGCTCTGTCTAAATGTGCCTGAAGGGTTATCCCAGCCTAGGCAATGGCTTCCAGAACTACAATCCAGGTTACAACTTTTAAAAACAAGCAAGAAGCTTTGTGCAAGTCTTCCCTGTGAGGATATGAAACAAAGGAAGTTGCCTAAAAGCCTCCGGTGAACAAAACTCTGAGTTTAGTCCAAAAGAGTGCACAACCTCTCTTCCAAGGACAGAAATACCAGAACTCTTCAGTCAGGCTGGTTTGGTAAGGCACCTACCAGAACCAGCACAGCCCACAGGAGATGCTAACACAGCAAGGAGCTGCTGCAGAGCACAGCCAGGGAAAGTAGATTGTGGCATGGAGCAAGAGCTCTAGGGCAAGAGGGAACTAATGGGAAAGACCGGCATGGAGAGGAGCAGAGCGCACAGACAGGTCATGGGCCAGAGCAGCTCAGCCTACGTTGGCTCTTGCTACCCGGCAAGACATAATAATCTCAAACCATGAGTGAAATTCATTACAGAGGGGGAAAGTAACCAGCTGGCTGAGCAGCTGCTCCATGGAGGAAAACACGGGAAAAGTGTTATACATTAGGAACTAGTTTTCATTATTCTCTTTGTTGTCTGGCAAGGTTTTTTCTCACATCAATGAAAATACCTTTTGTTGGCCATCAGTCAAAAACAATACGAAAGAGGATTGATCATTCTGAGTGACAGGCAGGACCACGAAAAAACTGGGAGGCCATATGAGGAGATAATTGAAAGGAAAGATCAATGGAAACAAATGGAGTGGAAAAGAATGACTATTATGGACTCCTAAACCAGTGCCTAAAATAGCATATTTATTTCTTAGCATAACAGACCTTTATTTCATTTTCAGATAGTCCCAATAAAGCCTATAAGATCTTTCCATAAGGGGTAAAATTGGAGTAGCAATGACTTTGTTGGTTTAGAGCAGGGATTTGTGAATCAGACATCCTGACATGAAAAGTTCTAGTCATGAAGCTTTCAGTGACCTCTGGCAGGTTGCTCAACATCAACCTTTTAGAAAATCCATAATCCTGAAATGAAAGAAACCTTAATAAGCAAGAAGCACTACTGTTATTGTTACTTCTTAAAGTCACAGGGCAGAAAGTTTTCCGGCATTCCAGTCTACATCTACTCAAAGACCTTATTTTTCTCCATGTCCTTGTGACCATTACTCATTCTAGCAATTGCTTTCAAAAAATATACATATAGCTGGAGAAAACTCTATTTTGTTTCTCTTTCTTCACCACCACAGCCCTTCTATTTTTGTAGGGCTAATCAGTAACAGACAAGCCTAATTCTCTCTCTGCCTTTGCCATGACACTAAGAGCCAACGATGCCTTTCAGAAACAATAAACTACACACGATATTTTCAGGAATGCTGACATGCAAACAATCCTGGGACAGAAACAGACAATGAGGACATGATGCATAATGACTACAAATTCTGTTTAAGTGTAACATCAAATTTTAGCAGTTTGCCTGGCACTGACTTCTCTGCAGTTTGCTGCAAAGCAAGTCTGGGATCAGGAAGACACTGAATGCCCAGCAGAATGGCACCACACAGGATTTGGGCTCTTGCACCCTAATACATCTCACCCAATGTTAGGTAGTGAACTGAAGGTCTTGTCTGAAGTGCCTACCTCATCATTATTTCCCTGAAAGTCTGGAACAAGAGAGGGAAGTATCCAGGGTACAATGAGAGTCATTCTCTGGAGATGCCAGTGTCTCTCCATTGACTGTAAAAGGAGACTAACTTAGGCTTCTGACTTGGATGATTCAATAACACTTCTAAAGACAGGCAGGATAAATACAGACCATGGACACTTACATCTACCTACAGAGAATGAACTGCATCTCTGTTTCGCCTTCTCCATTGCTCTGTGCTATGGGTTGTTTCCTCTTCATCCACTGAAAGACGGATCCAAACCCTCAGTGAGTCAGGATGATTTCAGAGGGTTTCCACAAGCTTCTTAGCCTAAGATTCCAAACATTTGCCATTCAAGAAGCAGCAAACAGACCATCTGAAAGGACTAGGTCTTGAAGGACAGACAGCGCTCTAAACAAGAAAAACACTTTTTGACAGACAAAGGAATTTTTTTTTCTAGTTCCTCTTCTCACTTCAATAGGTTCAGAGATCAAGCTGGCTGGTTCAGGTTTCTTCAGATCTTATCTCCCAAGACAGCTGTGAAGCTCATCAAAGTTTTCTTGCACTGCTCATACATCAGTGCTAAGTAAACTTCAGTTGGTAACTGAATCTGGCCCCTGGAGTTTGATATCCCTTGCACTACTGCTCTGTGTATAAATTAAAAAGTGATCATTATTATTTTTTCATCAGCGACTCTTTAAAAGCACAAAGAACAATTGTCTGCTTGTCTTAATAACTATGTAAAGGAAGAATGAGACAAAGGTTGTTTCCAGATAATTTCAAGTTATACTTTAAATCAAATTATGAAGAGGATAGAGTATTGTTAATCAGCAGCCTCTAAGGGATTTCCAGAATAAATATCTTTAAATGAAAATTTAAACCTATAGTTCTTTGTGAAGAATTTTGGCACAAAAACAATACAAGATAATACTGGTCTAAATTTAAGAGCATTGTCAGAAATTTAGAACAGAGCTCCCTTTCTGTTATGCGAGTTTGAAGTATGTAAAGCAATTTACTTTTTAGGTTGATAGCCTGACACCCCTGAGGTGTTCTTACACCATACAGTGGTCAGTGGTTACAGGGTGCAGATGTCCAGGGTTCTGCCTGGACAGAAACACAGAGCCTGCCTCTATACCAGCCACTGTCTGAACATGCTCAAAGATCAACATGCCACATATTGGCACTCTCAGTCAGGAAGCTCTGCTGTGGCTCTTCAAAGGGCAGATTTCTAAGACAGAGTTACTGGTAAAGAAGAAAAATGCACATTACTTCTTTCAGTTGTGTTCTTTTTCCAAGAACCATGTCCTGGCTGGACAACCCTGAGCACACTGTCTAGAAATGCTCCATGTCTTTGCAAACGAAAGGAACTGGAGAAGCATCCCTATGACAGCACCAGAAACTGAAGAAATATGTGGGCAATGTTCTCCTTCCTAGCACAGCTCCTTGTGAGGCAAACCCAACACGAACCCAAGGAGTAACAGGGGTTGTGTGGCTATGCAGAGTGCTCTTACTCCATACTCTGTCACCACTGGAGCTTAGAGACACATCCACAGTCAATAGAAATCATCTGAAGCTCCTGCATAATCCCATGCCACTGTGGGTTCAAATTAAAGAACGACAGTCCTTTTTTAATAGTTCAAAATAAGGAACTAAGTCACTCAGCAATGCTTGTTATTTAAGTGGCCATGTCATTATTAATTATTTTCACAATATTTGCAGGATACTAATCAGCACAAATAAACCAACACTTTACTTTCAAGCCAGCATTGGTTACTTATAAGTCCTCTTCAGAAGATGAGTGGGGCCACAAATCTCTTCATTGCCTGGACTCACACTCACATTGCCCAAAAACATTCCCATTCCTTTGGCAGGAACAAAAGGAATGGAATGAAAATTGCCATGAAAAAGCAGCTGACAAAACGTTTTATTGCACTGTGATGAAAAGTGGATGGAAGCAAACAGAAAACCCTTTAGCTACAATTGTACATCCTTTACTGCATAACTAATAAACAGGGAAGTGCTACATCAGAGGCTGTCAGAGATGTACGTGAGTTTGGAGACACGTGCACGGAGTATTAAGTTGGTCCTTTAGAGCTCTGCAGGTAAAAGTTGTATGGTGTTCTATCAGAATTGTCTGGTGAGATATTCATAGCAGATAATAAACTGGGACACTGTGGCCTCACCAAATGCTGGAAGGACAGGGTTAGTGAGAACAAAGGTATTTATCTCTTAGTCATAGAAACAACAAAAGGCTGTTTCTCTCCTGTTGCATCCTATTGGGAGAAGGTTGCCAAGAAGTATTGATTCCTTTTTCATTATTTTTTGGGGCAACACAACCATAATTAGAACCTCTACTCACTATCACTTATGGCTGGTAGGGTCACACGCACCTTCTAAACTCAGAGAAAGTACAGCAGTAAAACTGTGAAAATGTAAACATGTAAGTGACAACATTAAGTGCATCTCATGACTTCATCAATTTACCAAAAGAGTTGTGAAAATTCGCTAGGTTGCTTTGAATTGTAATGTTTTAATTAGTGATCGACAGTGGGAGCTACTTGCAGGCTAAATCTGTTCAGATGGCACACAGAGCATGTGATGTATTCTTGCAGGGTGCTGTGGCTGAAGTCATCTGGTAGTAAATATAACCTTGACTTAATTATGTTCTTTCTTTTTCTTGAGCAATGGTTTACGAATAAATCTCTTCTTTTACAAGACCCAGGGAAGGTATTACTGTAAACAAAGCATAAAAGGAGATATATAGTCTCATTTCTTCTGTCTTTGAAACTAACTATGACAAGTTGGAAAACTACAGAATGTTGGAGAACTCTTCACTGCCTTGAGGAATCAAAACAACTGAGTGTACACATGCAAATGGGGGAGTAATGTAGAGACCTAATTCTCCAAAATCTTGTGTGAGAGCTAAATGAAACATAAACTGCCCCAAATATCCAAGCATTCTGCTGCAAATGGACTACATAGATCACATGTATCACATGAAGTGTTCAGCATTCTCAGATAGTGTATGGTGACAGACAGATGTTGGCAGGACATTTTTCCATACAAATTATGTCAGGATCGTGTCCCGATCTGTTTTTTCTGCCAGTAAAAACCAGACACATTACAAGCTAGAGTGCTTGGTTATGAAGAGAGACAGCCTTTCCTCTTCAATACTCTGCAGCCGCCCACGACAATGGCAGCTGGTAAATGTAATGATATCAGAATGGCCACATGGCCTTTTTATCCATCACCAGAGGCAGATAACCACGCAAGGAAACCAAAACTATGTCCCTTAATGTATCTGGGCATGAAGCCAACAGAAGGCAAATCCCACATTTAGAGAAATCAGATGAACCTGACACTAGTCTAGCTTGACCTTCTCAATAACCAAGAGGATTTGAGACATCACTGCAGCTGGAAAGCCAAGAGTTCCAGCTTTCTTAGGACCATTTACCCTCTCGCCAGGAAAAGTTTGTCAATGTCATCTTGCTGTTTACCACTGCTCTTCATCTGCCATGATGGGCCTGCTCCATTTTGCCATGCAGAGCCACCACAGCTAACTTAACATTTTGTATATAGCCAAGAAACCACCAGCACACACAGTACCTCTACATCCACCTATTTTTCAGCTCCTCCTTTACAGGCAGACGTCCCAACCAAAGTGAAGCAAGAAGAACCAGCAGTGATGTTCAGAGAATCATCTGAGTGGAGAAACAAGCTGCCTGTGCCAGGCTAAGTGTTGGCATGTAGGGATGGAAATGATGGAAAGACTGAGAATTTCTGTGAGAAGCAATGAAGCTTGCAGAAAGAAAGAATCAGCGTGACTATTCTGACACGGAAGTGTGATAAAGTACCAAGTTCAAGGCTTGCCCAGGCCATTTCAATAATGCATCTAATGGGTCTCCACCCTCCTTCCACTTTAACAGGAGTGCTTCACTTGAATGAGTTTACAGAGCAGGGAATTCTGGCAAAACTCTTGCCCATATGAAACTAAGGGACTAGGGGAGGCAGTGGGGTGAAGAACAGTCTTTTAAACTTCAGCTGTTTCTAAGGCTGTTTGGTAACATTTCCTGCTACAAGCCTTTTGCTACCCCTGCTGTTTCATGGTGTTGCTGTTCGCAAAGGGAGCACATTAGAGTGGAGAGATGCACGCACAGGCTGGCAGGATAAATCCTAACAGTGCAAAGCAGTGCAAATGTGAGACAGTATGAGAATAATTTCCAACCTCAACAGAAAAGGAAATGGTGTTAATTTGATGGTAAATAGTCTGCAGAAGGGGAAGACCCAGAGCAGAGAGGGGCAAATGGGAAAAGGTACCAAAAATGGGCTGACGCATCTGCAGCAACTACAAAATTAGAGCATCAAAGTAAAAGGGATTTTTCTTCTCCCTTGCAGGACAGAATCTCAGCACCTCCTCCCACAGCTGTGTTTTAAAGGATCAAACAGTGCAGTTCTTCCCTATCTGAAACCAGAGTACTTCTAAAAAACAACTGAAGCAATGAAGTATTTCATGCACTCAGCAACCCAACATTTTTATAATGATCCTAAATACTTTTAGTGTTAAAAGAGTTTCTTGTCAGTTCCTGCCTGTGTTGAACCTCATGGCAGCTCACAAATTTTCTTAACTGCAGTTGCTTTTGTGTGAATGGTGCTCTATTTCCTGTGAAGGCTGCAAATGCAGTTTCACACCATTTATTTTCTTTCCTTCTTTAAAACACTGTATAGTCATAACTCACCATCCTCAGCACACCATTATTTACCTTGGTTCACATGTGCAAATGGATGTAATTGTATTAAAACACAGATGTGGTAGCAAATAGGCTTGTAAAATGTCTGATGGTGTGAGGTAGTGATTATTTCCAATGATGTTTTATAGCATAACATTTCTTACATTAATATTGTAACTTGGCAATCCACAATGTTTACACTGTTCTTTATAGGGCACGATGTGTATTTCAGTTATGCTGTGACTGCAGGGATTTAGTGCAGTTCAAACTGAAACGCAGCTAGCATCAGAAGCATTTCCTTGACAGTGTGAAACTCTCTGAGAACACAGCCCTGACGTGCCATCAGTACATACAGCAGGTAGTCTTGCCTTGCAAATGGTGCAGATGATAACCAGAAATTATATGAATGAGCCCTGCTGAACACAGCTTAACCCTCAAACTCAGCCCAAATCCAGCTTGGCCTACACAAAGCCTTCTAACTAATCAGTTTTGCAAGACTTCTCTGCGCACAGCTGATATTCCAGGCCCAAATACTCCATCCCTCTGGCAAGACTAACCAGAGCAGTGAGATAAGGTATTACTGATCTCTCAGGGTCTATCTTCTTGGAGGTGTCTTTACCAAAATCTATTAATGCTTTTAATAGCAGACTGAGAGGATGCAAAATAATCTTAGAGTCTGTCTTACGAACATGTAACACAACAAAACCTGTCCCTATTAACATCCACGGGTAAGACAAGATTGATGCAGAACAGGTGACATCACAAGAAAGGTATGGATGAACAAGTGAAGGAGTGCAACTCTGCCACAGAGATCATCTTTCACCAGAACTTTTACTGCACTGGACAACAGCTGGAGAGGGCATCCTGACAGGGAAAACTGCACCTGTGAGAAACTGTCTAATTCTGAGCTGTGTGAGAGGAGTACCTTCCTTAGAGAAACTACTCTGTATGATTCGTGTTTGGAAGACAGAGAAGTCTAATAAATTCAGGGCTCTCTTGTCAGGATTTGTTCTCCCACATCTTTTCATTTTAGACTTGAACTAGGGGGAACTCAGTTGAACATTATTAAATTTTGACAAGGCAAGAAATTATTATAGATAAATGTTGCTTATGATCAGTGACAATATACATGTAGACAGCTTCATCTGCCAACTGATGGGCATTTAACAAAATAAGCATAATAGGAATTGCATGACAGATATACAGGAGGTGATTGGTTTAAAAAAAAAGCTCCCATCAACATACTCAGATATCTTCCTCCTCCTCATGGAATCTACAATTCATATTTCTGTTTAGCTGATAATTTCATTTATGAGTTACAAAGCATTTATCTTGAATAGTACAGATGTTTAGTGAACAGAATGATTCATCTCTTCCTCTCTACTTTCTAAGTAGGACAAAGAGATGCCTCCAGTGTGTGCTAGGATGGAAGCATGTCTGTCATTAAGTTGTTGCTTCCCAGATAATAACTACCCATTAAGAGAAAAATTTGGAAAGATTGCTGCCAACAGAACTCACACAGAGTAATGCTCTCTGAAGTGATTGTGCTCCAGAGAGCCTTACTGCCTGTTTCTTTTTCTCTCACCAAAAGCCACAGTACGTACAAAGACCTGTTCCTTTTGAAAACCAATGACACAGCCTCATTGCCTTGCATGTGTGGGAAGTAAAAGTCTGAATGGGTTTCACGAATGAACCTCATAAACACTTCTACTGAATTCAGAAGATGTAAGAGCAAAAGTTTCCGTTAGGAAAGATTGAACAAAAGTGCAAATCACCCTTGGGAATGAAGAATACCTAAGATAATGTGGATTCTTATTGATGTTAAATACCACAATTAGAAAAAGTATAAAACCATCAGAATTTAAAATCCTTGATTTCTCAGATTTTAGAACTGTATTAACTTAATATAGTTTGCTGAAAGTATTCTAACTGAATACCAAATACATGCTCTATTTAATATATAGCTTCTGAATTTCATTACCATGCAGTGTATTTGCTGACACATAATGAAAGCAAAGTTGCTTAAATTAAGCATCTGTTACATTCAGTCCCAGTTTTAGTTATATATGGCATGAATATTTTTGTGGTTTTAGAGAAAAACCTGAGTAGGTAGAAATAGTGGCAAACTTTTGGAGACTGTTGAAGAAATGGTCACAAATATTTGCAAAGGACATCCACAGCTACAGTTCTGTCTGTGCTGGTGCACTCCAATTATGGCACTAACAGCACCACAGATTTGCATGTTGAATAACAGTTGCCTGTCTCCTGTCCTTGTTAGTTCATGTCTATTTTGCATGTGACAGCTTTGTCGCTCTGTCTCTGCCTCATTTTTCACTTGGAGGAAGGCAATGGCATAAAGAACCCCAGGGACATTAGAATGCTCCATAAACATGATTAGAGCGTTCAGCCTCTTCATTTAAAGCAAGTACCATATTGCTACCAACATCTGCTTTGGGCTGTAATGGGGCCCTTAAACATACCACACCGCCCTGAAGGAGCAGAGCCCTGGAACATCTGTTGATTGTGCTTGCATGGTTGGCAGCTACAAACATGACATCCCATACTTACTGTCACTCACACTGCTGTGCTGGTACTCATTTGGATTCCTTTGGGAGAGGAAAGTTATCCACCTGGAGCCAAGGTTCTCTGAGATGAGTCTGTGCTGTATAAACTGCATTTCTGTGAGGTGGGCTCTGAGCATGGGGGTGTGCATTTCATTGGAGACAGCAAACTCATAGCACAGCTATGTGGACTCCATAAGTGGTAATAGTGCACAGACCATCTAAACAGCACTACTAAACTGTCAGTTTATGTTGTTTCCACACGGGAAGGTGAAATACACCACAGTTCAATTGCTTTTTACACTTGAAATTCTTTCTTCTATTAAACAGCACTTTCTCAGGAACAGTAGAGTACCTATAGCTAATTGCTCACTTGTGACAAATTAACCACTGAAAACAGTGTCACATTCTTACGAGGAATGGACTGACCAATATTCAATGGACTGATTGATGAGTTCCAACATGAAGCCAAGAGATACTGCAAGGTGCATTAGGATTTTAGCAGATTTCTAGCATACATAGAGCTGTGTGTGAAATCTTGGTTATGGCACCAGCCTCTGGATGAGTCACTAATCTTTATGGCTGCAAAGAAGGGGTCATTATTTATCTTTTTAGTGGGGATATTACCTGCTGAACATCCTGCTGGAAAACACAGAGCTGCAGCCTTTGATGTAGCCGGACCTTTCTGTGTTGCCAGATGCTTTCTAGGCGCCGCTGGTGATGCAGGACTTCATGTACCACATCCAACACCTGGTGAACAGCCTTGGAGTAGTTTGCAGTGGCAGTGAGGGATTCAGAGTTCCCAGGACTCAAGGGACGCTGTAGGACATCCAGCAAGGCTTTTCCATCCTGGCTTACCTGAACGAAGAAACAGGTTTGCTTCACTGCACTGGTACTTAAATATCCGACAGCTGACAGAGAATAGCCTCGCTCATTCTTTTTCTGCTGTGAGTTTTCCTTATTTCAGTCAAAAAGGAAGAAAGAGCTCATAACATCTCTTTTTGGCTTGCACTTACACATTCAGCACTTGCCTTTGCTTCCTAGTGGGCCTGCTGTGTCACTCAGCAGGGGCACGGGTACCACACTGCTGGGGCTGCACACAGAGATCCCAGGGCTGTATTCCACACTGACACTCGGGCACTGAAAATTCCTGACACACACTGGTTGGTGACAGGTGGCATTTCCAAGAGCAGGCCTATTTTTGTGAGGAGGTGGCATTTTAAGAAAACCACAGATGGCAGAGTCATTCATATTCTGTATAATAAGGGAGAGTCCTTTCTTTGTAGGATTACTAAGTATGTCTATAAATTGAGAAGTGTGACATTCCATCCTGTATTTCATTCAGTGGCAGTGAAAAATAAATTAGTACATGACTGATTCTTTTCTTCCCCAGGAATAACTCAGAGGGACCTATGGTCTCCTTTTTGAATGGATTACTGGTAATCCATAAAGTTTGCTGGTAAATGCAAAGCCCTCTGCACATGTGTAACCTTTTCCAAGCATATTAAAAGATATTTGCAGATGCAAAGGCATTTGGGCATTAAAAAAAATCAGAACGCCTGGTTTTTTAATGCCAGAATATTTTTTTTCTGGAACATTCCTGGACCATTTTCATATTGCAGGGCAAAATGACAAATGTAACCATAAAAACCAGATTTCTATTAAAAAAATGTGTGCATGTACTGATTCTCGAAAAATGGCTTTTTCAAATAATTTTTCAGTTCCAGATTGCAAAATTATAATATTTTGTTCAACAGAAATGGTAAATGAGGACACTATTGAAATCCCTCTCTTCCCAGCCCACTTTTCTCTTTTCCCTCGGAAACGAACTGCAGTGAAAATGACAAGATTTCCTGAAAAGTGTATTTGTATGCAATCACAATCACCAATCTCGACAGAGAATGGCATAATGAATGTTTTTCATCCAGTTCAAATTTTGAACATTATCAGTCAAAGTTAAAACACATCTCCAGAATTTCCATGTCTCATTTATTCCTGTAATATAAGTTGCTTATTCAAATGTAACAAACATCCTTTGATGCCCAAACCTGTGTCTTTTGGCAAGCTGTGCCACATCCAGGTCTGTGGTAGCACTGTGTATCTGGTGCATTTTCCAAGAAATCAAGAGACCCTTTGAGATGCATATGGGCAAAAACTGGAGTCAAATCTCATCATATTTATGACTATTTGGTGGCCTTAGGCAAATTCTTGGATATTATTTAAGTATTCAAGGCAATTTGGAATTAGATCAGGAAATAACTGAAGAGCAGCTTCCAGAACACACTCAATTTCAGTTGCTGCTGAAGATCAGCTGGAATAATTTGCACATGCTGGAGCCTTCTGGGGTCACAGAGGGAACAACAGCAGTGGATAGTGGTGATATGATAGAGGACTTCAGGAGGAAACACTGAGGTACAGGTGTTACCTTGGCAAGATTATGGAGATGGCATTAGCTGCTAGTCAGGAAGAAGCAGCTTCCAGAGGAAGGAGATAAGGCATGCTACATCCTATTTTATCTGTGGGAAGACAATCAGCAACTACTTAATCACTGGGAACAGGAAACCAAGGCTATGGACACATGTGGGTGCAGCTTATTAGACCAGAAACTCACTCTTTGCACTGGCTAAATTCACTGTGTAATTCACTACGTTCCTGTTACTGGGCTTTGGGCTTAGAGTTGGTCTGAATCAGTCCCTGGGTGGTGTTCCAAGGGTTTTAGCAGAGTCCCTGCTGATTTACACTACTGGCAATCACAGCAGAACTGGGATTAGCAATAAAGGTTCAAAAGTTTACCAGGAAGAGATGTGATTGCACAGAAAATACAACAGACATGTTTTACTCAGGACAACCTTGTTACAAAGTTTGTGCTATAACACAGAACCATTAACAGCTACACTTCTGCATTGTCTCACTCCTTTCTCTTCTATGGCATGTAGGTTTTTATCTATTGTATGGCAATCTGTTTCTGCTGGCTGTTTAAAAAGCCTCAGAGATTACAAATTATGATTTTTCCCTAATGGGGATAACCTCCTAGTTATTCTCTGCACCAAGAGAGATAAAACACCAGATCTGAAGTGCTTGTGTTGTCCTGTTAATAACCATTAATACAAATCAGAGGCTATTAGAAGTGTTTTTCTGCTCTCCAATTTACATCCCTGTCCCATCACACTGGACTAAATAAATGCAAAGGAACACAGTGACCATCAGGTAACCAGTGGTACTCAGTATTCACAAGGATTACATAGATATTCCAGGGTATCCTATCGTCTGCAGCTCTGAAATTCTTCAGCTTAAAAAGTTTGTTTTCCAACATTGTGAATATTATTGCATTCCCAATCAATAGCTCAGAAGGTTTGTGCTCTCAGAGTTCCCCAAGGAGCAGATTTCAGAAAGGAACAGCCTCACAAATGGAGAAGCCACCTACTGTGCTCTTTCAGTCATTTCCATGTTCTCCTCATAACTGCAAAAAATAAATCAACAAAACTCTTTTCATGTGAATCTTTTTGAATTTTTCAAGGACTGTGCAAGGAGACAAGCAAAACAACCCAGGTTAGTTGCATCACTTCACTTACATCTTATTTACAACATATTCTTAAGTATTGCAAAAGTCTCAAGCTGAATGGACCCCGCATGACTTACAGTCCCAGTAAGGTGTAAGTGCCAGAGTATCATTTGTCAAAGCAAACTTGATCTTTTCTCACTTATTTTGAGATCTGCTGCTGAACTCTGGGAAAGTTTAGTTCACCACCTGACACAGAACACATATCCAGTCCCATCACCTGGTGATGTTCCTGGCTCTGTGGTAGGAAAAGGATGGGCAGAGTGCAAATGTTTCTGCAAGAAGTTATGTGACCTTGGGTGAACCAAAAAATAGATTTTGTTGTGTTAGGGGAATCATCCCATGGCTGCTCTATACATAGATAGGGAATAAGTGAAAACCTGCAGATATCCTTTATAGTGGGCCAGGAAGACTCCAGAGCCTTGGAAGTGACCAGACTAATGGTGCCATCTGTGAAACTGCTACAGTTTGCACTAGGGGAAAAAAATGGGGTTTAGACAAATATATCATTCCTCTAGGAAGAGACAGTAAAGTACAATTAAATTACAGTGAACAAGATCCTCTTACCATCAACCAGGCTCAAGCCTGACTGGAGAAAACCCTTCCCTCCCTCCCAACCTTATCTTTACCATGTCAGTGCAGTTCCCAGTAGGGGTGTCCCTTTTTGTCTCCTTCTTTTCATGCACAAGAAACACTGGTGGAGCAACACAAATGTACCCTGGCTAGAGACACTGAGAGGAGATGTCTTTGCAAGAGGGGAATCTGCCAAAGGAATACACCTGTGTGTATCTCCTCCCTCCAGCACTGCTCCACCCAAAGGAGAAGCACTCCTTGAGCACCACTCAAGGCTCAGAAGGAAGAAGGCCTGTTCTGCCAGCAGCTTGTTTTAGTGCTGGAGAAGACTTCTCAGCTGTGACTTGCACACCAGGTCTGTGATCTCCACCTCCACTAATTCTGAGCTTGACTTAAGCTTCATAAAGGAAACAAGGGAAAAAATTGTGACTGCAACCATTATACAGATTGGAGAATTGGCATGTGCATAGGAGGCAGGACTCCTAAGACTTTTTATCTCACCACATAGCTGTGGGAAAAGGGATGAACATTTCCAAAATAACAGACTGTAACTTTTCTGGCAATTCTACATACTATTTCAAAATGTACTTTTTAGTAAAACAGTTCAGAGATAATTTAAACAGCTGTATTTCTGACAAGTTACATCTTCCTGAGAAAGCATCAGCATAAGCAACATGGATGTTAATGGTTACTTTTGGTAATAAGTTTTAAATGAAATTGAGGCTGACAAACAAAATGCCAGTTTCAAACATGATAATTTTTTATTTAATCCAAACTTGACCTAATTTTTAGAAATATTTTATATGCAAACTAAAAAACTTAGTTTCACTGGACTAGGCAGTTGTATGAAATTCACAGCTGCAACCGGAGGTCAACAGGACTCTCTGCAGGAAGAGTGCACTGTTCCTGAGAAGCCTGAGGATTGAATAAGGTAGCACTCTTTGTGATTGCAACCCAGACTTGCTCATTCTTATCTAACTCCCAAATTCTTGCAGGTGTTTGGGGAAGGAGACAGTTCTATCTAATATTCCTTGTGTTCATCATCAAGGTACCTGCACAACTTCACTGTGAATGCATGAGTGCCTACTAGCAAGATTAGATAGCAAATCAGCTTCTCTTCTATTTCATACTATTGATTCTTTTAAGGCCATGATGACCAGAGCAAGGGATGAGCTTGTGGGAGAGCTGTTATATTCTGCCCTGGAGTCTTCACTTGGTAATTTACTAAGTACAGCAAACACTACCACAGTCTTCCAGTTCAGCTTGGAAAACCCTGTAAGGAGCAAAGTTCCTTCACAGCCAGACAGACACTCCAGTACAGCACAGTCCAGGGAAACTGATTTTTTGTCAGTAGCTTTTACTTCATGCTGTATAGCCTGAATGGGGAAAAAGCAACTAAAGAACTTCATGTGGGTTTTTTGACAAAATACCAGGGAATTTGTCTCAGCATTCTTGGCATCCTGTTTTAAAGGAAAAAATACATACCCCATTTAGGTTGGAGATATTTTACAACAGTATATACAAATGCATCTGACATGGTGCTTAGGGACAGGGTTTAGTGGTAGACTTGATAGCTTTAGCTCAGCAGTTGGACTCAGGATTTTAATGGTGTTTTCCAGCCTAAATGATTCTAGATTCTATCTAAAGCAAAGTCTTTTGCAGTATTTGTTGCAATTAGGACCTTATATCTCTCTGACTTGAAGGAAAAAGCCTTTGGCATCCTTTGAGTCACTGGCATATCTTTGCTAGAGCCAGGACTCATCCACAGCAGGAAAGCAAAAGGCGTAAAGGTGCTGGTGGCATAAAGGGGTTTCCAGTTCAGCAAAGGCAGCGAAATTACTCTTCTTTGGGGTGCCAACACTGGTTCTAGATTTCATTTCTGTATGGGGTTTGTCCCTCAGATTTGTCCTTTGGTTCTTCCCTTACAAGCAAATTGCTGGAAAGTCACATGCTACAGCCTGGGATTAGGTCTGACTCCATCTTTGAAAGAACTGCGGAAATGGAAAGCAGAACCTACCTCATTTAGAAAAGCTGAGCTCCTAAATGCACTCATGTGCCTGTTATCACTTAGCAGATACTCACAATGTCTCTGGGAAGCACATACCTCTGTGTAGGCCTGTGTTACTTGCTCATAGAGGGTCTGGTGATGGTGGATGGCCAGTTCCAGGTCTTGCATTTCTGAGGGGAGGCCTCCGTCACTGCACATTTTGCACCAGGCATCCACACCTGAAAGGAACTGAAACAATTCCAGGAACAGTGAGCAACTGTGACACAGAACAACATCTCATCAACATTAGAAAACTTTGTAGAGTGCCACATATGACTGCAGCAACGACTGAGAACACGGTAGTTACAAAGGAGTCCTTTTGGGCACCTTGGACAGGCACATTCCTGTCACCTCCTCAGTACTCGAAGAACACCTAGATCCAAAGGAATGTTTTCTGTTTCTTCTGGATTAAAAATAAATGCTTATTTAAGCAAGTTCAGCAAACCATCAGGGAGGCTACAACACTGAATTCCAAAAAGGGAGGCTGCAACATGTCTAGAAAAAAACTATCAGTGGGAAGCACAAAAGGGCACAGTGACAGCTCCAGCTGCATTTGATGTTGTCTCTTCTGTCCATCTTCCCTCAGTCATTTACCTGTCCTTAAAACCACTCCATGAGCAACAGAAAACTCCCATTAAAATCACTGCTGACATTCATTTCAGTGACAGGCAGACAGTCCGTATTCAAGGAGTTCCCAACCCAGGGCCTGCTCAGTGGGATTGCTGTGCCAAGGCTTTAAGCCCCTGGGTCACACATGTGCTTCTGGCTCAGGTCAGCACTGATCAGATACCATTACCATCTGATGACTGCTAAGCAGCCAGCACAAAATGAGCTGCTGGTCTCAGTCCAGTTCCTGGTGGGCAGATGTCCATGAAAAGGGAGACAAAAAAATGCATTGCCATTGCAACTGATATGGTTTAGCACCTTGGTTGGAAGCCTTAACAGCCAGCCAGAAACTGAACACTTTGGGGAGCAAAGGGGGTGGAAAAAAGTATTTTTTCCACTCTTAAAGGACTCCAGAGTAGTGCTGATGCACTTTGGCAGAACAAACTGAGGAAGCTCTCCTGGGTGCTGCCTGTTCTGCAAAAGAAAAGAGGAATTTAGTCTCTAAGACTCCCACCCTGTTTTTCTTTTAAGCAAAGCTTAGTTCAATGACACAGCTCACATGTTCATATTTTGTCCATATGAACTGCCTAATGCCACCTCATTACTTCTCATTAATGCTTTCTCTTCCTCCATCTTTCTGTTAAAGCAGCCTGCCATACCTTGGGCTATTTATAAAATAGAACAGCTAACTATATAACAGATGTAGTGCCCTGTAGGACAACTGTATAATGCCACAAAACCACCCCAGGATCACAGCTGTGTCACCTCCTGAAGTGTTCACCTGTGGCTTGTTAGTAGAGCACTGACTCACAGCATGAAGGGCTGTGAGATTCAAAGCAAAGAATTCCAGTTCAACTCTGTCACTGGCATCAGCATCCTTTTTAATTGGTAGTGTAAAGCTGTGCACCATGCTGCTGTGTAACCAGGGCTATCAGGTGTTTGCATTGTAAACACTTCCATGCACAAAGCTGTGGTGATAAAGATGAATTTCTAAGCGTTCATGTCTACAAAGTACAAATCTACCAGTGACGACTGTGCTTTCTAGAAAGCTAGAGGCAAGGATGGCAGGCTCTCCTGGTTTGACTTATGATCTGTTGAATCTGTTCAGATGAAATCCCCAAACATCCCTGGGTAAAGTTGAAGTCATCACATTTTATGCCAACATAATGGAATTCACATAATTTCCTATGCAGTTTAAGAGCACAGAGCTGAGATCAATCCCTCTCAGGGCTGTTCCATGAACCTCTTGGTCGAAACAGTGAACAAAAGACCTTTACACCTTATAGATGAGTGCTCCTGCTGCTAGAGTCACACTGTTAAGGCTCTTACCAAAACTGTTGAATTCTACCAATTTTAGTAAAAGCTCTTATAGTCACGTTACTGATCTATTGTCACACCCCAGACTGTGATTCGCACAGTAGGTGGGAGAAGTCTCGAGAGGACCAAATGCACAGAACCACACGTCCACCTTGTTGTCTTGCATCTATCTTTTCTACACAGACAATGTCACAATTACTTTGCTAATTTTGCTTCTGCCACCAGCAAGATCAGTTGACATCATCTGTTTTAAAAAGTTTTAAGAGATGCAGCCTGTCAGTGTTTGATATTCTGAAACAGTGCAGAGTGGTCTGTGCTGTGTGTGCAGAGGCATGCAGGAAGAGCAAACTGCATTTTTTTAAGGATTGTTGTTAGTTCAGGCCATGGGACTATTGATTTGGATATTTTGAAAGGAGCAGCTTTGTTAATTTTCATTATTTGTCACACACTGTGGCAGACAAAAAATCATTTAAATGTAACCCTTCATGCTAGAAGCAAATTCTTATCACAAAATCACCATTTGACTGAGTTGCAAAAACTTGCATCTAGAATTGTACATTACTAACTGTTAGTTTGGAACAGGATTCATTACTGTCCACTAGACCTCAATACCATTTAAATTAAATGCTTAAATTCATAATTAGTTTATTGACTAGAATATTTCCTATTGGGAACATAAAAACTGCTTAAATATGATTTGAAATGACAAGCTACAATAATTGTCCATGCTTTTCAAGGCTTTAGGAAAGATTAAGAAGAATGTCTCCCAATAAATAAAGAAGTCCCTATGCTATCTTTGTGCCTCTGATCCAATCCAAAAGTAATTTTAAAATTATGACCTACACTTATTCCTAACTCACAACCTGAGTTGCAAATTCTGTATGCAAATTCTAACAGGTAATAAAGTATTCTCAGACTTCTTACTAATTTTCCTCAGGGACTGCTCTGCTGTACCACATAGTTGCTCCAAAACTCATCTCAGACATTTTGTACTCTGCATTTCTCCACATTTTTTGCACAGTCCTTACTGTTTGCCTCTGTGTGAAAGCTGCAGGATAACCAGGGTGGTTCTCCAGGATCCAAAAATTTTAAAACAAAATTCTAGTGTGCTTTCATGTTCCAGAATGGCTGTGGGGAAAGATGGGAAGAAAGCCATGAAGCCACTTTCCTCAGTGACTCTTAATACCTCTCTTGCTACTCCAAATTTGTCAGTTTTTTGTATGAAACTAATTGTATATTTCCTGTTGCTGTTTCTGGAATATCCCTATCTATCTTGGTCTTAGCCCTGTACCTTATAGATATTAACTGGCTTTTCCTTTCCTTTCTTTTTTCTTTTCTTCTCTTTTTCATTTCCTTGCCTCATACAGGGGAGTTGAAGATGTGCTTAGAGAGATCCAGGCAGAGCTGAGAGGTGAGAACAGTAATCTTCCTGGTTGGGGAGTAAAGTAATATGAAACAAATGGTCAGGGGTCACTTTTCTGAGAACCAGCATAAATGTCTGATGTGTGCACTTAACACCTACTACCTTAAACACTAATTCTGCTCGTGCACTTCTGCGGGTAGATTCTGACTCAGAATTAATTGGTTGGCATCTCCTGGCTGATTCAAAACAATAATTTGTTCATTCTGACAGGATTTTCAGAGTGAACATCTTACAAACACTTCAGCACACCCTCAGAGGTTGCATCCAAGATGGGGAGGACACCTGGCGTGGGTGCTTCTCCCATCTGGTGGTTGGTGAACTGGAATCTCATCTGGAGTAAATCAGCAAGTCCTCTTGAAATCTCACTGAGATAAGACATGCTGTCCTACGTCGTCCTGGCACTTCAAGTAGCTTCAGACATACATAAAGATAGAGAAGCCGATTCTCTTTTGCTCTAGAATATCTCCATGTTAGCATGAGAAAGGGAGGATAAATAAAAAAAAAAAAAAAAGAAAGAGGAAAGAAGGAAAAAACCTAAATAATCAATGGATTTGTAGCAGGTGGAATGACAGGGCATTTGGGAAACGTCCATGGAATCTGCTGAGTGGTACCTTGACCTGGACAAAGCGGATATTTTGAGTTTAGTTTACTGGCTTTTGATCAAACACTTGTGCTGAAGGGTGTCTAGCTGGAGGCTAAGTAGTTGTCATGGTTTGTCTTGTTTTCTTTCTTTTTTTCCATTTTTTTCCTTTTCTTTGCTGTTTTCTTGATGATGGCTTAGTATGTACAAGTTGTGCTTAAATTTTTTAAGAAAGACATGTATGTGCACAGACACATACACCAAGGAAAAAAAAAAGGAAAAGCAATAAATAAAGCACCCAGGAATCCATTCAGCTGAGTACCATTCATACATGCCACATGTGTCTGCAATAAAAGCCAGGAAAGCACTGTGATTCTGAGGCACATGAAGACAGATGCGAGGTTCAATTCCCAGCAGGGTTGACTCAGCCTTTCATCCTTCCAGGCCAGACAAATTGTATTCTGTGCAGTTTTCTGTGTGCGGTCTTGAGGAAGAGACCTTGAAAAAACAACTTTCTTCCTGCTCAGCTTGCATATTACAGATATTTCATAAATCTGTGTCCCCAGCCTACAATTCCTTTGCAGGCTGGGGTGTGCCAGAGGCTGAAAGATTATGGTCCTAGTGGAGTGACTTCCTGTGGGCATTACAGAGACCTTCAATCGATAGGAAGGAATGAACAAAGAGAGTGTAGCAGCTTATTGCACTGGGGAAGGGATGACAATCTGTACCAGAGATCCGTGTGAGGGAAGCAGGGAGACACTGTGGGAGAAATGGCTGCATCTGCAACAAGATTACCCTTACTGAGAGAACAAAGGGAGAGAAAATAGATTTGATCTGCAACAGAGGAAATAGTGGGTTTATCTGTATCTTTGCTTCACAACACAGTTCTATTTCATACTAAGTCCTATTTATTATAAAATAATGAAGCCCTGATTTGAGTTAAAAAAAAAAACCCTCTGCTGATGCCAAATAATAAAGAGTCACATTTGGAATGAATGTTTGATAGACAACAGATTTAGTTACAGACCGAATCTCAAACACCTCACTATTTACACTATACAGAAGTTAAATGACCAACTTATTAGCTCAAGCCAATGGTTTATCCTGACAGAGTTACTAAGGCAGGGATGAAATTTTAGTCCTGGGTCATGGACAGAGTGACAACCACATTTCTTTATTGTAGCTGAATTCACAGGTTTCACACCAGCATTTATCTTCCACTGAATTTTCTCTTCTTGCAAGTGAGGAGCAACTGCTGTCACAATTAGCAAATTCTCCTGTCTGTTAGTAATGAGAGATTGCCTCCTGTCAGACAGCACAAACTTCAGTTTATTGGGAAGAGGTGCCAGGCAGGTCAATACAGTTTTCTGGTTTATTGCCCTTCATGTTCTACAATACCTCAGCAGCTCCTCAGGGACAGCAAACAAGACTGGCACTTCAGAAAAATAGGGGATCACTTGTTTAAAAAAAAAATAGAAGTGGTAAAAAATACCCCAAACCTAAACCAAGCAAACAAGAACTATCTGATTCATTAATAAACCTTAACATTTTCATTGTGACTACAGACTGCATATAAATACTTTTTTTTGTTTTTCCCTTATGAATAGATGATGATTGACCAATTGTTAACATGAAGATTACACCTAATCACTACAGTGCCCACCACAAGGAAATGGAATTTCTTGTACTGGGCATCTTCTTTGACTATCAGTCCCACCAAAGGCACTGAGTGTGCTTACATGAGTAAGTGCCCAGCAGGGTGAGTAATTGCTCTATGCTATTGCCTGTTGTCAATAGGAAACACAGAATCAAGAAAAACCCATTGTAATTCTACAGGCAGCAACAAACAATGAGGAAAATCTTTACTCTTTAAGCTAACCTTTTCTGTACATATACTCTGGCTTAAGAGACACAGTTTCTGGTTTAGCTCTTACAATTTCTTCTTCAGATGCTTCAAGTATGGGTTATTTTATAAACATCAAGCACACCCACTTTAGTAGCTCTGGTATCAACTACTTGGAAAAAACAAGCACACAACAACACTGAAGAGAGCCCCAAAGCAGTGTTTGTCACTGGAAAATGAATGTAATCAACATATAATCGATGTTGAACCATCGTCATTACATGGACCTGGTTTAGATGCAAAAAAAAGCACAAAGTTTATTCAGTGACGTTTCAAGTCTTTTCTAGCTATGAATTATGGAACCATTCTAGTAGTTGTTAAAGACACAAAAGAGAGTTCAGGGATATGGAAAATTTTCTGTCATGTTCACAGCTGTCTCTGAAATCTCTGCTTGTTGAGGTCTAATGAAGTCTGGGGCTAAGGAGAGCACTGTAAGAGTAAGTGTTGGAATGAATTCCATAATTTTCATTAACAATAATGTTCTTTGGCTCCTAGAAATTGCCCACTGGTCTGGGTCTATGTCATGTGTGTGAACATTCCTCTGCATATAGCACATACACATATAAGTGCAGGTACTGTTTAACTGACCATAATAATCATGAATTTATCCACAGCACTAATGAAATATGAGAAATAAACCACCTTGTTACTGCACCAGTGCACTTCAGTTATGATCAGATTCTTTCTCCTTACTAAGGTGAAAATATAATTTCTTACCCACCAGGGGACATGGGCCGTTTTTGGGGTGGAAATGTTACTGTTTGTTTTTGAGACACTGAGCCCCCAGGAACAAAGCTCTGAACCTCCCTGCACAGAAGCCAAAAGCCATCAAGTAATAACTGCAGGATCATCTTTATCGAGGCAGCACTGGACCATTTTGCCTCTCCCAAAAGGAACTCACCTGTTCAGCTTTCTGGTGGAAGACAGCAGACATGGCTAAGATGGTGCTGCGCTCATCCAGAGCCGCAGCAAAACTCTTCCACTCTTGATCCAGCTGGCTGGATATTTGTTTGATTTGCTGGGAAGCATAATGGCCTGCCTCGGAGAGCCTCGACGCCACAGACATGATTCGATTGATGTTGACATAGGCATTCTGAAAATTAAAAAGCACACATAAATAAAGAGAAGGAAGAACTGTGACCACCCTGTGCCTTCATTACACATTCCAAACACCATCAGTTGGAGTAAAGCCAAGCAGTTCAGGGAGAGCAATCAACCACCTGCTTAAATATGTGTGAATAGCAGGCATAGTACCCTCCTCTCTAAAAACACATCCCTCTGGATTCTTTCTATACATCTATGCCATTATCTAACACTGTTATCTACCCCTCTCTCCTTAAATTTATTTATGTAAAACTAATTTGCCATACTTTAACTATTTACTCACCTGTTAGGGTGTACTCATTGCTTCTATCTTATTGCTGGTATTTCTGTTGCATTAATTCATATTTCTGCATGCTATGTCCACATATTCATAAGTAAAAGGTTTGCTTTATGCCCTTTGAGAACTGTCTGATAATCCTTTATAGACAACCAGTGTCAACAAATGGAAAAGTCTACAGAATTTAAAGGAGCTCATAAGGATATTCTATAGAAATATAAGTGTTTCCATAGAAATGTCTATTACATTACAGCCTTCAGTTAAAATCTTATCTTTCCTGCAGGCTATTTTAAGCTGTTCTGCAGCAGAGATATTATTTAACTCCATTCTGCATTTAGAAGGATTCAAAAGCCTCTAAAAGGGTAATATTTTCTGTTCTTTCATAAAAATTTTCCATTATTGTTTTTATTCAGCCTTGAAGAAGTGGAAGAATAGGTTTTTTTCTCACACTGAACTGTGGACAGCAATGTAATTGCATTACAATACCCCCATTCTGCATAGGAATGTAATGCTGAAAATAAATAGCCATCATGACTATCCTCAACCATGCACCATCAAAAGACAAATGACAGCTGTCCTGCAGATTTCTGGAAAGTCATTTGATGTAAGCACTTTTCCTTTCTCTTTCCTCCTCACCAAAGGAAAGGAACATCTCAGAATTCGAGACGTTTTGCTAATGTTGACTTACTGCTGCTTTCTTGTCTCTCTAAACTATTTCCAAAGGGCTTTAGAAATTTCTGAGAGTAGACTCTGTGAGACCCTCGTGAACAAGGACAGACACAGCCCTGATGATTTTAGCAGCATTACTCATGGGCAAATAATAAATCAGAGATGGAAGTGTTTGTTGGAGCAGGATCTCATCAGAGTGAGTGGGAGCAAAACGTGGAAAGGTATCTGCCAATCCAAACATGAAATGCAACAGAGCACTGCCAAGGTAGGCAGAGGTCCAAACTAAGTTGTAAAGCAGGGCAAAGTATGTCTGCAAAGTGTGTGGGATAACCATGAAGTACATTCATCATAACTGTAGGTGCTAAAGGGAAAAAGATTGGGCCCCAGCCCTTTGAGCCACTCAATTCTCCCTGGTAGAACCATGGCTGTGACAACTGTCACATAAATAACATAGATCTAAAGCAATACCCAGCCTACAGTCTTGTATTTTCCCCCTGTCAAAAAGCCTTTTCTTAAAAATTGGATTTGGCTCAAAATTGTTAGATTAACTTCAAAGAAATAATTTTTTTTTTTTTCAGTACAATTAGAGAAACCAATCAAAATTGCTCTGGAGCTTCAAGTACACTAAAAAAGGACACTATGATTTGAAATTTTGACCACCAGCCACGGTCAAGCATTTCTTTATGTCCCTCTAGGTTAGAAACTGGAAATCAGACTAAATGTTTTAGCCTTTCTCCCAGAAATTCTTCATAAGTAAACCTCAGCCAAGATAATTTTGCAACATTTCAGGTCAATCCTTTTGGTGGAAAGCAGTGTAGCATCACTACAGTTGCTATAACTTAGATGAGTTGAGCCAAAATAATGGAACTTTTCTGTGTTTGAGAGGAAAGTTCCCGAAGAAGTTTCAATTTCATGTAGAAAATGGTTGTTTTCATCTTGGTTTTGTTTATTTGGTTTTTTCCCATGCTGAATTATCTCAGCCACTGCGATGCAGTGGGCATGGAGGAAACAACTGTGAATTCCTTGGTTCCTGATGGCTGCAGTGTTAACCAGCAGGAGGGTAAGTTTAGTTGAACTGCAGCAGATGTTCTGAGAGTCTGGTTTTCAAGTCAGAGAGATTTATAGATTGTTATATCTGTTATATTTTTATGCAGAGATGAGGATGAAATTTCTCTTTCCTATATGAGAATTTTTCATGGAAGGGTACCAACCCACTAACTCCATAGCTTTGCCAGCAGGAAGCAAGGAGCAGTTTGGAAATCACCTGCTCACACCTCTGTTCTTAGTGCACCAAGTAGAAAAGGCTCAGAAAACAGAGACTCCTGAGCTTCCCCTGCTCATTTTTGAGCAACAAATGCACTCAACTGCAGTAGCACTTGAGTAGTGATGTGCTCTTCTGTGCTGCTGTGACAGATTGAAGTAAAATGCAGTATGGCTTCAAGGCAATCCATAATTTACTTTCAGAAAAAACCGCAACATTTAACTGACCACAATCCACAAAATGCAAGACATTCTTTTTCCACCTTGAATAAGAACAACATTGTAAGCCAGGGTTTTTTTCTTTCATCTTTATCTGCCAATGTGTAACGTTGTGAGTGAAATGGAAAATCTATGCTGACAAAATTCATCTCTTGACATTTCATAAAGTTAAATCTTCCTTTCTCTCTGGTTTGTTCACTTCTATAAACTGAGTGATTTGAGATTTTTTCTATGTCACTATTATATAGATCTTTCAATCTTAATATGAAATAAATTCACTAGAGCAACTAATGTCTGTGACTTTGTTTTTCCTTTAGGCTTGGAAAATCCACTATAACAGCTGCATGGAGAGTCTCACTTTAAATTTAACCTAACCTCATCTTTCTTTCAAAATCGAGAGGGATCCCCAAAGAGGACTGCAAAGGATCACTCATGTATGGCTATGTAAGACCACAACAGGTCAAACAATGAGGAAACAAAATATTTATGTCTAGAAGTAAAAGCACTTCAGTTGACATTCTAGGACACACTGAAATTTTGGCTAATAGATATTTTTCAGCATTGAAAAAACTTTATTTCGCATGTATTTGAAGACTTTCCAAAAGCACTCCTCATGCTAGAGCTAATTTTTTATTGGTTTTATTTCAATTTTGAAACTTTAGTCCAAAAAAGGGGATTTTTGCCTTCTAAAAATCACTGGGCTGGCAAACAAAAGAAAAATTTCCCCACATGTACATCGACATCATGATAGGTAAGAGTTTCTTTTACAGCTTAGGAAAGCCTTGAGCAGCGCCTTGCAAGTTCACCTTCCCCTCTTTGTCCACCAGCTCTCAGTCCATTGCTGTGGCCCAACCAATGCCTCGATTCTGGTCACCATCATGTGTGACACAGCTGCTCCCTCCAGTGCAGCAAGCACTGCCAGGCCCCAGCACGTGCTCGGGTAAGAGCCCTCAGTGCCAGCAATAAGCACTGACAGCAGTGGAGTTGCAATTGTGGAATGATTTCCCTCAGGGAAATGCAGTAATTCATCCCTGATCATCTCGCGGACATGCTGGGAGACTTTCCCTCTTAATTAAACCCTCCAAGCCTGGCTGGGACAACGCTTTCTTATGATAAACTTATAAAAGGAATGGCTTGACACTCACAAAAGAAAAATGAGCAGCGGAAAGCATTAAATCTGCAAGGAATTTGGCTGTGTTCATCTCATTTCCTAGAAGACTAGGTGAGAGACTATGATGGCAAGCAGCAAAGGTGGGCTGCAAGAGAAGGGTTCTGCAGACTAATTGAAAGTGAAATTTGATTGCTGACGATGTTCTTTAAAATAAAATTTAAAACAACCAGTTTGCACAGTGCTACTGTGACTTTAGAAACCATATGTGAAAAGAGCCTAACACATAAATCCAAAGCAGAATGTTTCAGTGACAAAAATTCCCCTCCTGAGATATCTTTAAGTTTCTATAACAAGACTAATTACATGTAGCCTGTGTAATATTGGATGGCATTTTAGCTCAGCCTACATACAGAAAAATAGCATCCATTTAAGACAGATGTTGGAAATTTTCAACAGACATTATCAGTGTTTACGTGATAATTGTAATGTGTTTGAAGCACATTGTGATTTAGGACAACATGGATGTCTGTCTGGTGTCAGACAGGTAAGTCCCTGCCAGCAGGACAGGCAGCAGTGTCAGCACTGAACATTCCCAGTTTTGTGTGCATGCCTCACAGAAAGCAGGAACTCATAATTTAAGGAAGTTATCAGATCCAGGCATAAAAAAGTCCAGGCAAGGGAAATACAAATAACTTTAGTCAGAACAAACGGCATGTGTACCACGTATCCAAGAGCAGAGCTACACCCAGTATGCTTCGTGCCATACTGGAACACTGAGGTTTTCTTTTCTAGTACATTTATCAGATTATTGATATTCCTTGAAAAAGGTCTGAATTAAATACTCATCTTTGTGAAAAGTATTGTTGCTTCAGTATAAACATTATACAGCTGTGATAAAGAGTAACATAATTTATTTTGAAACTGAAGTGAAAACAAGCACTGCCTTGAATCACAGAAAAAAAAATAATCTATGCTCCTTATTTGAAAGAAAAATACCACACTACAGTTTATTACCTCAAATATATGATCTCCCCACATCCCACATTGATCATTTAAAAGGAAGAATTATTATTGTAACAAACAGAGAAGCAAACTGTTTTTCCAAGAAGGAGCTTTGGTCACAGCATGCCTACAGAGATGTATAGGAAGATCGTGCAACAAAAGGCATGACCCAATAAACATCAGGAGTGTCCATTTTCTAGAGGAACTGAAGACCTTATTTTAATTGTCATGAGTTATGCCAGGCTTAAAGGGCACTAAGCACAGTGCAAAGAAAAAAAACCAAAACAAAACCAACAAGCACAATCAAAACAAAACACTTTAGAGATCCAAGGTCTGATTCAACTTCCACTGAAGTTTTTAGGCTTTTTCCCTGCCAAACGTGCAGCCATCTTTAGCTACTTTGTCCTCCTCCAGATCTTCACTCAATACTGATTTTAATGTATTAACAAAACAAAACAAAATCCAATACCATAAACAAGCTCAAGTCCCACAACCAAAAAAAGTGAATATTTCATAATTTTATTACTCGGACTTCTGACAGCTGAGCTATTCTCAATCCAACAGTTGCTGATGTATTGCATGTAAAAAGATCCAGCTAATTTATAAAACAAATTTCTAGCAAAATCACAATTAAAAAGCAAATTCCCACTAAAAAAAGGTTTATAGTGTGATCTAGTTCACTCTCAAGGCTCAGAAATAAAAGATTTATATATGTGTATATATATTAAAAAACCCCAACCAACAAACAAAACACTTAAACACCATCTAAACTGGGTTTGGAAAGTCATTCTTCTTGAACCAAGCTCCACGTCCTGAGCTGGAAGCATGGTAGCTAAATATCTGAGCTTTGTATTTAGTATGAGAGAGCTTGTAGACTCATTAGATATAAATCTAATATGAATTATATGCTTACTTGATCTTATTAAAGCTCTCCAGAACCTTAAGTTTTCGGGCTTGCGTGGGTGGCAGTATTCTACCTGGGACAGCGAACAAATCTGAGGGTAATGATCTCCCCTTTCTCTGGTAAAGACACTGGAAAGAATTCTTGTCATTTTCATTTTGCAGCCAAAGGTATTGCATGAAGAGATTGAGAAATACTGCATTATAAACACTAATGAGCACCTATCTGCAACTGCATAATAGTGAATTCACCAGAGCTACAGCTTCCTCCGTAACATGTTCTGCACTACATTACTTAATCCTAATTCTGAACTTCACAGATGTTTGTCGGTGGGTAATTAAATGCAAGAATATTTTTGAGATGCAGAAGCAATTTATGTATATTATGTGTATATANCGTATTCACTGAGCTGTAGCATTGTTCTTGCTAGAGAGCTGGACAAGCGGGATGTGCTGGCCAGGGACTGCTATGAATACTGGGGTTTATGTGTGCTTAGACAGTCAGCTATATGTTTTTATGCCTGACTTGGCTAATGATTGCTTCAAGCAATAACATTGTAACATGTAGGAAGGGGAAAAAAACCTCAAATCTTAACTTGAAGGGTAGCTTTTCTTCCCAAAGCACTTGCAGAATTTAATCAAAATCATGTATACATATACATATATATATATATGTATATTGTAGGAGCAGAGCCTTTGGCAACAGAGAGCAAGGTAAAACCTACTTCTTCCTTTGAAACCATACAGGAACTCTACCACTGGCCTAAACCTCCCACTCTTACTGCAATCTAAATATTATCAAGTAATATGTAGTGGTCATTTTCCAATAGTCTCCAACAGAAATCAAATGGCAGCATGAAGTGAAATGAAATGAAATGAAATAAGACGTTGCCATAAAAACAAGAGAGGAAAAGGTCACTTTAGTTTCAGTCTCCTCTGGTTCTCCCTGCATGCTTTATCACCCATGGAGTGACTTGTGTGCATCCCAGCACTCTAACGCAGCACGCTGATGTCTCCTGCATGCCAACACCCTCATGTTCACAACACTGACTTCTGGGAACACCAGGACTCACTCCAGGTTTTTCTGGTCAAGAATTTGCTCCATCTAAAGGAAAGTACATCACTGCTGAGTGCAGCACAATGCTCACACAAGAACAGCAGTTCCAGGTTAGTTCAAGCAGCCATATCTTAATGGTATTACCCCTTCCCCACTGTTCTCCAAATGTCCTTTCAGCTTGATATACCCCCATGTCTGCTATTTCAACAATAGGATGCCCAGCCCTCTGCAGGAGAGCAGCCCTGTTTAATCCCACAAGCCAATCTCTTCAGGCTGCAAAACTCTCCTCATTTCCCAGCCTGTGCAACCCTGCCATGGAAATACTCTCTACAAAGGCCACTGTGCAGATGCATAACCCAAACAGAAGCCTTTCAGCAACATGGAAGGTCTAGAGAAACCTTTTTGATCATGAGGAATTCTAGAGAGTTTTTTAACCTGACTTTGCCATACTGCCAATAATGATACCACAACTTATTATCTAATCTTTGTCTGACAACTGAAATCTGTTGAAGAATTTTTCTTAAAAGTTCCTACTGCAAGAGCACACCACAAGAATTTTTTCAAATGAAAATTTAAGTTGAACAAATTGTTCCTGTTTTCTGTACGAATTGATGTTGATCTAAAACCAAAGGGTTTTAATCACCCCATCATCAGAGGGGATTCCAGTTCTAAAATTCAACTAAAGCTAAAACAAGAGTAGCATATGAAACATGACATACAGCTGTATCAGTTACATTCCTACAGGGAGCATTTGGCATATTTGTTACATTTTGGGGTTCCCCCCCACCCAAGACCTTAACTAAAGTCTCACTTCCTCTCATTCCTCATTCCCAAAAGTTCACCTGGGGATAGATGGAAGAAGAATGGAGGAAAATAATTTTTCTTCAGTTAGGTGGCCCATCCCTGCCACTCATTAATTTTCTAGTAACAGCAGTGATCTCTTTCCAAGCCTAACTCCCAGTTATTTTAAGAAACTAATACCAGACAGTACCACAAAAAAGCATAAAGGGAGATCCTCCAGCTTGACTCTTCTAATGGTATCTTCTGAAGAATTATGACCAAATTTGCATCTTTCATAAGTCAAATAAATTTTAATGCACTAACCTCCAGGACATTTACTTGTTGGGACTCTGAGAGCAGCAGTGTTATATGGAGGCAGTGTTATCCTGGATTTTGCTAGATGGCACTGTGATGGCAAGTTTAACAATCAAGTGCCTAGAGCCTGGTTTTCAGTGCTCTGTTCAGATATAATCACAATAAACACATTAACAGGCATTATAAACATTTCTCATCTCCCACTGTTATGCAATGCCCTAGTGAGGCACAGTGCTTTAAGTGGGGAACAGCTAGCTCAGTGGAAATGGCCTGTGGAATTCAGGTCAGAGAAGTTAATTACCTGACCTGGAATTTGGCCAGAATCCCAGGGTTAATGCCTGTAACCTCATGAAAGCAGTGTGGGGTCTTTAACTTCCTCAGGTAGTTGGGATCTCTTTCCCATTCCAGACAGCTGCTCTCCAGCACCTTGCCCTTGGGCAGCAGAGCAGGTGTGGCTCTCCAGTGACTCAAACCATCAACTTCACCCACCTTTGAGGTGTCAGTGCTGTGCAGCTGAAGCCTGACCCTGCACAGCACGAGGGGCTTCACCTGCAGGAGTGGTTTACTCGGGGCAAGCTTTGCTGTAGCCGACAGAGAGTGTTCAGAGAGGCTCATCTCTGCACTGTGCAGTTGCAGCAGGGGGTATACATGCATTTTTCTATCTCACTGCAATGATCAAAACATCAATACATCCTGTCCTCATTCCTGTGCTGAAAGCAGGACAGTTTCCAGAAAAAATACCTTATGTCTGGAGAGAATAAGAAAATGAGCAAAGCACTTATAAAGGTATAATGATGATTTTTCTTTTTAGAAAAAGGAAGGTGAATTGAGTTGCATTCAAAAGTTCTGACCAATTACCAACTGAAAAAGGCAAAATCCCACTGTGGCTGCAACTGAGCACTTCATTAGTGTCTCCTTTTCAAGGTTTTGAGAAGTACCTTAGCAGGGTGGAGGGAGAAGCATAAATTATTATGGTGCCACCTACAGCTCTCATTAATTCCCAGTCAAAGAAATGTCAAAAACTTTAAAAACATTGTATTTGTTCTCCAAAATGTAAGCAAACTACACAGGACTGTGCTGCTCTTAAGGTAGCAATCATAGATTAATGTCTGGGTGGACAGAGCAGCACTCTGCTGCTGCCACAGCCAGCCTGACCTTGCTCACATCACCTCTCACAGGTCCACAGTGCCCCCTGCACTGGAGGTGGCCTCTGGGCTGGCCCTGTCCTCATTCCTGTGCCCTCTACTCACCATGGAATTCATGGCAAAGTGGTTGTGCTGCGTCTGCAGGTCCAGGGCGTGCTGGTAGCTCACACCGATCTCTGTGTGACTCTGTAGGAACAACTCTTTGTTGTGGCTGATCCAGTCAAACATCTAGAAGGGTTCACACAAGAGAGAGGGGAAAAAGTGGAGTTAGACAAGGAGGGAAACAGTAAGAGACAGTGCAAAGTATAAAAACCCTTTTCTGAGGTAGATGTGTATGCAACACAGACAAAATCATTTCACCTATGATCCTCATTAAAATAAACTGTTGTTGAGCAATGGAAGCATTGAAGTTATCACTAAATGTCACAATTAACAGAATGATAGGTCAGGAAAAATAATTCATAAAACATGTTCCTCAGTAAGCTTGATCCCATAGTCTTTTCCTATAAGTAATGGGAATTTCACATATGGAAAGATGTCAGCAGAGGAACTATAATCAGGGATTGCTTCACTGACCAAAGATCTAGCAGTTCATAAAGTACTTTTAATCCACAAATGGATCAAAAATTCCATAAATATTACAATGCAATTTTCTCAAGCCCCTTTTCTTTTTTATCTCCATACAAAGTTTCCAAATATTACATTCAAATAGCCAGTTGACTTCCTACATTTTTATTTCTTAGACCTTTCCAAGTTCAAAGCCAGAACCCAGTCTATCTTCCACTTATTATTTTAGGGAATGAAGAGAGAAAAAAAAAAAAAGTATTTTATTAATAGCTATAGAGAGCACACAATTCAACTTGTTCCACTTCCAAATGTATTCCCAAGCAAAATGGATTGTTCAGTGCTTCAGGCACAGATTGAAATACATTGAATAAAGCTGATGAAACTCATTCCTTGTTCAGAGGCTCGTCAGTGTGACATTTCAATCTGCAGCACGTTCATTCATTATAAGCTGTCACAAGCCAGCTAAGAGATAGTGCGTTTATGTTTTAGCTTGTTCTGTGTTGTGTTAGAGACTGAACGCATTCAAAGGGAGAACCTTTCATTCTTTACTCCTGACTACAGCTCTGCAGGCAATTACAATCTCAGATCTCTTCTTTTCTGCAAACATTTTTTTTTGCAGAATCCCTTTAAAACCATGTTCCCTTATCTCCATCCCAGCAAGCTGGGGAACTGTCCATTTTAAGGACTCTTTCATCATCATCATCATCATAAACAAACCCCTTAACTCACTAATTCATTATAAGAAAAGAAAAAGTAATTAGAGAGGCATCAGAGGTCACCCTGAGAAAGTGTTTTAAGGTAATAAGGCAGAGATGCAGCTTCTAAGTAACCACCTTAGGGTCAAAAGATCAGCCCAGATCTTTGTTACAGCATTTACACGTCCTGCAGTAAAAAGCTGGTTTGTCCTTTAGCACTGCATAACAATGTTTGACCTGTGACAGCTGAAGAACACTCGGAGCCCACTGCCCAGGCACTGTGTGTTGCTGTAGCTGCTCAGGGTCAGTTCCCCATTCCCTGTGGAGATGCTGCTCCTGAGAGGAGAGAAAAGGCCCTGCATGGGTCACCTAAGATTCCTGCAGGAAAAACAACATTTCGTGCTGAGCTCTGCTGCATGGAGGGGATTTGCAAAACTAACACTGAATATCCCTTTCAACAAAAGGCAAATAAACATTCCAAGTGTCACCAGACACACTACACTGACCTGGTCCCAAAAATCTGCCACATATGCCTGACGTCTTAATCTTTTATTTAGGAAAACACACTTGCAACTATCGAGCCCTCACCAGCCTTGTATTTTCTGTTGATAAACAGTCCTAAAAGCCAAATGTGGTTCAAGTTACAAAGATGCAAGTCCAAAGTAATATCAATGACACAGTTACTTTTTACCAGTGGAGCTGACCAGGCCTGTCACCATTTTTTCAGGAAATGTAAGTAACAAAATTTTTGCAAGGATGAGGTCAGGGATTTCAAACATTACTGCAAATTAAACAGAATGAAACAACCTACTACACCTGCAGAGACATTCAAAGCTTTCTCAGTGGATTCCTTTTCCTCACTTTATGAAGATTTAATAAGCAACATTAGCACAACATAATTTGCCACACTTGTGGCATTAAAGAAAAAAAAAAAAAAAAACAGGGAAAACATAAAGGTAATAAAGAAAGGAAAATTCCATAACAGCAAAGTTCATGTCCCAACAACAAGATTTTCCATCTCTGGGGAAAGACCAACAGAGATTTCTTGTAAGTACATATATGTTTGATGAGAACATTTTTTTTTTAATGTTTTAAATAATCTAAAGACAGTCAGGGAGAAGAAAATTGGCAGCAATCCACTAAAAATAAACAGTAAATTTAATATTTTATGCTCAGCAAAGCCGAATCAGGATCTTTTTAAGACAAGTAATTTAAACAAGTAATCTGTTGTTCTGTAGATAGGGAGCATTTCCTTCATCTAATCTATGCACATATTGCTGGATGAGAATCTAGCTTAAGTTAAACCATGCTTCTCCCTTTTAATGTAAAAATAATAAACTATCGAGAAAAAGAAAGGAAGTTTAAGAGATTATTAGCCTTTTTTTGTCTTGTTAAAACAACTGAAATACACAAAAACAGTTTAAAGGACGTCCTTCAAGAATTTTGAGCAACACTGAGCAATAGACCTCATTGATATGTACCACCTTCCAAACCAGTATGTTTTTTAAACTTTTATCCATAGACAATAGCAGATTTTGAAGGAGACTCAATTTCAGTTTAGACTTTGAATCTTTCTATGATACGACTTTGGTTTCAGCAGGCCTATTGTACAGCAGGAAGTTATCTGCTATCAGTATGATCTGGAGTCTCATCCTGACTCTCTCACATCTCACACAAAAGCCCAGAGAAGGAAGAGTTTTGAGTTTCATGTGGTTTGGAGCCGGGAGAAAATCGAGCAAGATGCCTAGGGACCAGTGGAGAGTCAAAAAGATGCAGATGCACTGTGGGCTAAAGTAGGGTTAATGATGCCTTTGCTCTGTAAAAACTTTTGTTGCTCTTGAGCCTTAATGAATAATAACAGCATTTACATTCAGTCTGGCTTTACCCAGCAGCCAGGGCTTTGCCAACTGCAGACATGCCGACCTTAAGCAATGCATTGGTGTGTCTGAGATACCCAAACAAGTTCCAGTGAACTGGTGCCTCTGCATGGCACAGTCCTGTGCAGGGTGGAAATACCAACCTGCCCCTCCCAACAGCACAGCCTGGCGTGGCACTGCTTGGGTTTGTCCACACTGGTTTTGATTCCAGGGCTGGTTCCTTCAATGACTTCTCAAGGATTTCTGCTTAATGCTTACTTACCTGTAGACATTTTCCCAAGTACCCAGAAGAGAGCAATGGGATTTCTTGATTCCACATCATGGAATACTTTCAATTTTCATCCTCCTCATCAAGGATGCATAGAAATGGTAAGTATTATACAGTACCACAGGTCATAAGATTTCCTTAACCATGATGGAATTTAAATAAAGAAATACATAAAAATGGGGTCTTAATTGCTTTTGAGATATAATAGATTGTGTTCTCAAACTTTTTTCTTTGACCAAACATTCTAAAATGGTCTTAAATTATTTTCTCATAACAATATGACTCCAAGTTGAGGCTCTGAAAATACCAGATGACAGGTGAGTTGTGATGGTGCTTGTGAGAGTTTGCAATGCGTGGCCAGGAGATTCCAATATGAAAGATTGTCAACATTGTCTGACCTGGCCCATATTACCAGCAATATTTCCTGAAAGCTTTCAAGTGAAACTTGTTTTCCACATGAGAAACTCTGATGCTTCCTGTGTTCCTGAAGCGAGTGTGCTGCCTCGTTTGTTTAATTAAAAGGCACCATTACGGATGTGAACATGTCAATGACCCAACAATTGCTATTTCTCTCAACCCTGCGAGGACTGCCCCAGTTTCAAGGGGCTAACGTGGGCTCCTGGAAAAATGTTCAAGATCCTTTGACAAGTCAGTTTTCCTGTCCAAGGAATGAGTTTTCAACACAATAAATATCAAAGTGTGGAGAATGTGCCCTGTGAGATCAGTTTAAGAGCAAACAGATTTTCTGTGTCATTCTAACATTGCTATACAGCACTGTATCAATTGATCTCAGCCCATCCATGAAAAAGACTGTCTTAACAAACCTAGTCTAGTGATTATCATAAAATTAATGGATCTTTAATTATTCCTGTGACTTGCTTCTTAGTTGGAGTCATGCTGACTGCCAGTGAAATAATTCTGCTCTGAAGCCTTCTAATCACTCCTGCAGTCATGAATTCACACTAAACAGCAGCACAGAATAACTAAGATTGGACATTACATCACTAAAAACACATGAAACAACTGTCCTCAATGTCTCCCAGACTGGCACTTCTCCACATTGCTGTAGATTATCTGGAGACCAGTTAAGCACTTAGGAGTTTACCAGTGACTGAGAAGCAGGGGGAGGGGTTAAGCACACTTAAAAAAGAAGATAAACTTTCAATGTGATTATCTCTCGTAGTCCCCTTTCTAACAATACATAAAGGAAACTGAATGCATATGCTGAAGAATGTTAAGTGCTACATTTAATTAAGGAAATTAGTCCTTTATGAGAGAGTCAGAAGAACTAAGAATGATCCAAAGGGTCTCTTCCCCATGCATTGTAAAGCATCTAGCCTCACTGTCACTAGTGATCATATATGTAATTATTATACATGTGGTCTTGAGGCAACTTCACTTGAGATCAGGGTATCGGATCACATCTCCAGCATCAGTCCTGCTGGCAACAGTGAGTTCTTAACCTCATGGTTTGTCACCATAGTTGATGAGTTACTAGAAAATCCAGGTTAAGTGTTAGACCAAACAGCAGGTCTCAAGCTGGTCATGAATAAGTCCTACAGAGGGGGAATGTGACTCCATATTTTCCCTGGATTTGTAACATCTGGCAGGCTAGGGAGTACAGGGTGAGAACAGCTGTTTGAGAACAGACAAGAAACACACGGGTACGGAACAGCATGTATGCAGGCTGTGCACAGTCCAGCTCTACATCAGCTAAAATGGGATTTATAACATCATCTCAGATAAAAACCTCTGCTCTCTGGCTTTTGTCAGAGCTCACCGAGGAGCGTTAGCGCTGGATTCTGAACACAGAGGTGCACAGCACCACAGGCTGACGTGCCCAGCACATGGCTGGCAGCACATCCCATGCCAAGTGGAATTGATGGGAGGATTACAGCCCTCATGGCCTTGGCAGCCAGTGAACTGAATGTGTCTATTAATGAAATTGTTTATACATGCTGGAAATAATAAATCCCAAATCTATTGAACACTATACTAGGGCTGGAATTAATTATGAACTGGCTCGTAGCAAATCATTTTCTCTCTAAGTTCTGAGCCATGAATATCAAACTCATATGGTTAATTAAGGGCAGAATGATAACCATTATAGCCACACCATCTTGAGGAACAATATAGGACACATATAAAGAAAACAGTTCCAAAGGGACATTCAGGTCAAGTCCAATCACTGCTTTTGGCAGCTAACCACAGGATAAAATTTCCTTTCATAAAGGGATGAAGCTCCACCTGAAAACTAGTGAAGTGCTACAGCTCAGCTCCTCCTGTGAGAAGCAATTCCAAAAACTTTCTGCTCCTGTTACAGAGCTCTTCATATACTCTCTGATCTACACAAGGCTCATGTCCAGTTCATACACATTTTCTCTTAGGTCAACGTTTCCCTCTAAGTTAAAGAAGTTCTCCCAGGTGTTCAACCTTTTCCAGTGTGGACCAGGTGGGTTCACCGTCTCTCTGCTCTTTGTTTTAATAGAGCCCAGCTCTTTTAAAGCTTCTTAAGATACACAGCCTTTCTCTGCACTTGTTTTAGGTCATGGATGTCTTTCAATCCCAACTAAGATCCTAACAGGACTTTGTGAAATGTTGATTTTTTTTTTTTTTTTTTTTTAAACTACTCCAGCTGACATCATTTAGGATAACTTGTGCAGTGCTTCTGGCATCACCTCTAGAAAAGGAGATACAAAACTGGGAGAGCAACAGCTGGTGGAACAATGTCTGTACCTTCTGCTTTGCCTCACTATCTTTTCTCTTGGTAGTTCCCTGCATAAATACTGACAAAGACCAGTAGTGATTATGTGATTTGCTCTGACAAGCACAACTCGGGTGATGTTCTGAATAAGAGCAAGTTCAAGAGCACTTAGGGAAAATATGAGGCAGGGTTTTGAAATCCAGGTAGTCATAAATGCATTCTCTCACTAAGCCTCATACACTGCTAACAAAGAGACAAAAGATGTTAATCTAAAAGAATGTCTTGCCTGTAGCTGAGGAGAGGGTAGTTCACTAATTACATGCCAGATTAAATCCCTATTAGATTAGTGCTTTCCAATCTCCTCCAATCTGTGGACTCCATAAATTTTTTCAAGGCGAGCACTGTAGCCACTTAAGGTCTTCAAACAATAAATCTGTTTTATCAAATACCTTTACCAGCTACTAAGGAACTTAATATCCATGATTCACAGGTTGGGAAATGCTGGAGGTAAGCATACATTGCTTACTAAAAGATGTCCATTTAAGAGTCTATGTGCATTTTGTATTTTCAAAACTGTCCAGCTAGTGTTAAATTGAATAATCTACAACAGAAAGTGGAAAGTTTCACTCTGAGAGCATCTAAAGCTAAGCAAGTTCATTTTTATATGTTTCCACAATATAAACAAAATAATAACACACGCAGAACAGTAACTGCCAGAGTCCCTCTCTTGAGGTTTTACAAGGTTTCCAGCTACAAGGTCTATTCCTATCTCATTAAGGGAGTTCAAGTACTCACAACAACTCAATTAAACAAAAATCAAGGCATATTTCTCACATCTTTTACAGCTGAATTTAGCCAGTATTTGAACACAAAAGGAAACTGTACAACAGATTTGTGGTACACACACAGTCTACACTGACATGCAAGGGCATGATCCAGGAAAGATTTGCATGTGAGCTAACTTTATAAGAGACAATCAAGAAACTCCCCCAATGTCTCCAGACTAGAACCAAAACTACAGTTTAATTGGAACCAGCCATGTGTCTAGGTCACCTAAACACCCGGGAAAGGCCAACAGAATGCAACACCTCCGTGAAGGAGCACATGGGAAATGCCAACAGCCTAAGGAACTAGAACTTCTACCTGGAATACAGAAAAATCCCTCCACTCAAGTCTCTGAGCTGAATTCAGCAGAACAGACGACTGGTGCTGGCTGTCCAGGCTAGCTGCTCCCTAAGGGATAAGGAGCCAAAACCAAAAACCCAGCTGGTAGAACAGGGACCTCATTAACCAGAGCCTGTTCCACAGCCTCTGAGGTTTAAACCTCACACCAACCAGATTTAAGCAAGAGGACATCACACAAGTCCTGGTGACAAGTCCAAGCTTAAGCTATGAAGTCACTCAGCAGGTCAGGATCAGGCCCAGTGAGGGTAACCAGGCTCAGACGCAGCCCCACGACCGCAGCACAGGGCCATGGGGATGAGGGAGGTCCCAGGTCATGCCACAAAACGAGTTGGTGGATCAGTGTCTGGCTCAGCAGGGCCTGTGGCCAGGCAGAGCAGGGCAGTGAGGTTGGTCATTAATGTGCACCAGTGCCCACAGGGCCCTGACAGTGGGCTGGGTACCTGGAGGGTCACCAAGAAAATGGTGATTCTTGGGCAGGCATGTAATGGCTCCAGGATAAATTTGGGATTTAAAGAAAACTTTGATACGACATTTAATTTTTTTGCATGAATCAACAAATATTAAGAAAACCATTTCAGAAAAAAAAAAACAAAAAAAAACCAAGAAAAAACCACCACAACAAATCCCAATCTGCTGTAATTCCTGTTGCCACTCTATTAAATACAGCCTTAATTAAATCAAAGCACTTATAGCTTTAAAATAGAACTCTGCATACATCTAACTGTTTTGCTAAGCCAGGGCCCAAATACAACATTGTGTTTGTTTTTGTGTTTGTCTCGTGTTTGCAGATGGTGACGGACAAGCCACTATGTCTGCCAGATCCTTCCCTTTCACATGTGTTCGGCATGGTCCACGGCCAGGAGAAATTGGTGTCGTTCCAACAAGGCCAATTTACACCAGCTGCAGATTCAGACCCACAGCTGCATTTGTGTAAACCTCCATGCTGCATGAACACCGTTTTTCCATTATGAATATCTGTGTATATGATTCACAGAGCACAGTAAGGAAGGCTACAGCACATTAAGTTATTCCAGACAAAGGGCCCAACTGTCAACCCACTAGAAAATTAGCGAGATGTGTGACGTGACAAATAGCTTTGTATTTATAGCAGAGCACCATTTCCAACATACTCACGCTGAATCTTCCTACTAAACGCCAGAGTAAGAGACCTGTGTATTTTTTTCCTGACACATATCAAGCCACAGCCATGCACAAAGCAAGGCATGTAATTCCTACGAGGTTGAGTAGAGAAGTAAGAATTTTGTTGCTGAAGGTGGGAGAAAATTACAGATCCTGAACACATAAATATGACTAATGACATCTGGGCGTATCTTATACGTCTGCATTGTTTGCTTGCTTTTTGAAATATTGCACCTTTCCACCACACTTAGTAACATCAAACATTCAGGCATTCCTGGAAAGGATTTTCTGTTCCTTAAAATGGAAATGGCCTTTTCTGGGCACAGATCATCTACAGAGAACCGCTTGCTGCCTAAGTGGAAATTAATTCTTTGGTTGCATCGGAAATGTAATACTAAAAGATATAAACAGACAATAGCCACATGAATGGAAAACACAGTGTAAATTATGAAAATTCCACACACACACACACACACCCCTCCCCCAAGATGAGGGATCTTCCTCTCAGTTTTCAGAAGAAATTTTCATTCAGTTGAAAATGCTGTAGGAGTTTGGTGACTTTGTTATAGACCCTGTTTCCATTCCTGGCTGGATGTGTGACTTTCCTGTGACTCCAAATAGCTGCCACTAAGAACAAAAGAGCCAGACAGATGTTTACTGGTTTGTACCAGAATTGTGGCATTTTCCCTACCAAACCCAGGTGTGTCTGAGGCCCAGAGATGCAGCAGTGGTGTAACCATAGCTTTAAACTCCTGACATGTCTGGTGCCGGGATCTCTGCACAGACGGAAAGCTGAGGATATCAGCTTTCCACTGGACTTTGGGGTGCCCAGCCCTTCCTGTCCCATCCCATAAATAACCAGTTCAATGCTTCCCCTTGCTCTGGCAAACCTGTGGCGCTGGGAGGGCAGGGTGTCTGCAGCTGGTGAGGTGGCACAGGTGGCTCTGCAGCTGGCACTGGGTCTCGCAATGCCCCCATATCTCACAAGGTGGCCTTCAGGGGGTCCTGACCTGCCACCAGCCACATCCTACCGGCTCTGGCACCAGGGGAGGCCCCACCAGGGAGAACCACCACACGCCAGAGCCTGACCATGGTGCCAAAACACACATCAGCCAGAGAACACCTGGATACAAGCTGTTAGGGAAAGGAAATGAGGGTTGCTGAGGGCTGCAGACACACTGTGCGGTCACACCTGAGGGATGAGTGGCCCATGTCAGGGCAGGAACTCTAAGGAACAACAGCAGAAAAAAATTAAGAATCAGAGAACAGCTGTAACAGCAACAAAAACAAACTTATGTGAATATTATCCCTGACATGCCCTGATGCCCACCAGCCCACCAAAAAAAATTTTGATGGACTGGGTAAAAACCGAGACAAAAATGAGGGAAATTTAAGCCGGTGAAAAGTAGGTGTTTATGGCAGTGTGTCCTGCTCTTTCCTTTCAACACCCAAATCAAGATCAGAAGTTTGTGTTCATAAGCTTTAAACTGAGCAAAATTCCTCAACTCAAGGCTGTTTTGTCTGTGACACCTCTTCAGCACCTGTGCAGGACATGAGGCATCCAGGACTCTGGTGCCAAATAATACAGAGGAGTCTTGCAAGACATGAGGGTTCAAGTAAATACTTCTGAATTAGTTTCTATAATGTGCATGACTTGTAAGAAAAAAAGTCAGAGCGAGCCGGTTTAAAATGACACTGATACTTCTGGAAGCTATCCACAGACTGTGCTCTGGCTTTTCCTCTTCAACCCTCACCAGCTCCTGAGAAGGCAACCTCTCAGCTGTACACCCACCTTTATCTGTTCCCTATAAATAGATATGAAGGGTAATTTAAGACACACTTTTAAGACCCCAAGCTCTGCCAAGTGTGGGCCATTGAAAGCATTTTAGCCAGGCCAGGAAGACATTAATTTAGAAATAATCACACGGCTACATCTGAAAGATGCTGCACAATAAGTCTGTGAACCTCATGTACAGCTTAATTACATTATTTCCTGAAAGCTAGTCTCTTATCACCTAACCTTTTTGAGGATCAAAGCAATAAGTAAAAAAAATAAGGAGCTTTCTTCTCTTTTTGTAGATGTGTGGGCTTTGGTGCCCTTTTGAGCATTTGGGTCTTCTCGTCTTCATTAGCTAAAGCAGAACTTTGTGGTTAAAACATGCTATAATCATCCTTAAAAATTAGTTTAAAGTCTGTATTCAGGTGCCAAAACCCTTCTTTGTGCCATAAGGATCAGGGGAGCATTCCTGTGCCTCCCAGCGGTGCCAAACTGGAGATTCTGAAACAGTCTCATTTCACTCCCTATCAAAATTGGCAAGCGAAAGAAAGAGGAAATTTCTGCAAATGCAAAAATATTCCATCAGAACATACTGCCTTCAATTATTTTTGGACCCATTCTAATGTTCACGGAGGAAGCAGGAGGAATAGTAACTGCGTATCCAGTGTCGGCAGCAGGAAACTCCAAATAGCAGAGCACACCATGTTCCAGTTCCAGCAGCCGCGGCTGCGGAGCCGCTTCCTCACGCTCAGGGGCGGACGGGCTGCGAGGTGGGGCTGCTGCCAGAGCCCGGCAACACCGAGCAGGAACCAGGAACCACGCCACGGCTCGAGCAGGGCTGTGCCCTCTCGCACGGAGAGCTCACGAGTGCTGGATGCTCCAGAGGGCGGCCCCAGGTGCTGGAACTGCGCTGCAGGGCACGCTCAGCGTGGAGGGAACGCGCGGCTCTTCCCCGTCCCGAGCGGCAGCACCGGAGCGAGGCATTGTCAGCGTTTGTACATTCCCATTGAAAAGATCAGGTTCGATTCCAAGCGCTGTGGAGGCAACATATTTAGCTGCCAATAAAAGAAAAAAAAACCCCACCGGATCTGGCAGCACAGGGCAGAATGAATTAATAAAGAAAAAAGGAAAGCGCTGAGATATTTATTTTACACATCAGATCGGGACTTCCACTGCAGGACAGGCTTCCTGTGCGATGGGAGGCAAGGCAGTTAACCCCTGTGGTTTTTAATTCCCAACTTTTAGCTTTGAACTTTGCATCCTTTGCACTTCATTTTGCTGCTCCAAAGCCAATCCAGCTCAATAGAAATCAGTGTCTGGCAGATGACTGCCCTTCTTCCTTCAGCTGATGGGCAGCTGTCCATATCTGAAAATTTAGTACAAATGCCTTCAGAAGATTCTTATATGCTTTTTCTTCTGAAGTCTGAACTGGGGTCATGGAAGTGTTAAAGGAGGAAGTTTGTACGCTCAGAGCTGTTGAACCAGCAGCAGACTTCTTGCAGGAGAAACAGAAATGTCAATGGGAGGCTACAAAAGGGTCCTGTCCCCTTTGCCACAGAGAAAGAAGTGATGGTTACAGCAATGGAAGGTGACATTCACCACTAGAATAACAGCCACAAGGAAGAGAATTTCTGATATATATTCACCCTGATTCCTGTATTGCTCTGCTCAGCAGGCAAGGCAATCCCACACTTCCTCAAACCAGATGGCAAAATGGGGTTTGTAGCTGCTTTTAGTTGTAGGAGCAGCACAAAGCAGTTGGTGTGTACTTGTGAATTTGCCCTGTGGTTATTAGCTTTGTCCCCAAGCTTTCTACTGGTGGATGGAAAGGCAGAAAAGCAAAGATTTACATTATTGGCACATGAGGGAAGACCTCCCGGTGGTCTTGACTGATAAATAGGAAAGTACCAGGATACAAGCTTGACATGGTGAAAAAGCTGCAAGCTCCTTTGGGACATCCCTAATAATGAAGACTTTTTTCTTTTACAGTCCAATTAGCAGAAATGAGCTCTGTTTGTGCTTTGAGGAAAGTTGAAAACTTCTATAATGATCTTCTGATCTTGCAAAAATCTGGCTGGTTTTTTTTTTTCCTACAGGTACCAAGAACAGATCTTATTAAGTGTGACCAGCAGTGGTCAAAGTAATGAACACTTCCCACAGAGCCCACCACGACTACTTCCCGCTCCAACAACTCTCCACGTTAGATTGGGAGCAACAAATTGTGGATGGCATTAGCAACCTGTCAGAAGGAGACTTCTGATTAAAGCAAGCAGATGTCAGCTCGCTGCATCTTTAATTCAGAGCTGCAGCCTGCAAAGGCTGCAAGTGCCAACACGCAGGGTCCTGGAGCTGAGAGATGCAGGCTGTGCAGGATCCAGCCTCCTCTTAAAGATGAAGGGGTTTGCAAGTAATTTATTGTTAGAGATGCTGAAGAGGATTTACCCCCACAGTTCCCCAATGATTCCTTTGTGTCCATGACTAGGTGAGGGAAATGGCAGATTTGACAGTTTAGCTGCCACTCTCAGAGCCTTCCAAAATGGAAGGTGCTGATCCCACTATGAAATCTCTTTAGCACATGACATCTACGCTCACAGCATCACAAGGAACTGTCAACACACACTGTGTGCACAACCACCCCTTGTCATAATGTTTTTTCTGCTTCTAGGCAAACTTTGTCCCTTTATTTGTTTTATTTAAAAAAAAAAATTCTGAGGCCAGGTAAACCCAATAATATGGAAAATCCATGAGCCTGTTGTGCCACCACTGAGCTTCAAAAAAAAAAAAAAAATCAGTAAAGATGCATGTAGAACATCATACTGTTTATTCAGCTGCATCAGAACACCTCATAGTGGCTTACCCATGACAGTGAGTACTGATGTGCTTCAAGACAAAGCAGAAGCAGTACTCAGTAGCAAAATTCAATCATTTTAAAATGCTACAGAAGAAAAACATGATAAAGCACACATTTGAATAAACACTGAACGTTAATTAAAATCTGCTACAATAGTTATTGCTACATGCTTTCAATTCTCACCTGTTTATTAGAGCCTCCTTTGTTCTAGGAAGTGTGAAGTAATTACAAGTGATTAGAGCTGGCATAGTTTTGTCTGGGGAAATACACAGATTTTTAAGAGTAGATGTACAGTTTCCCCCTTTGATATGAACTTCCTGTGTTGATCCTTTGTCTGTCCTTTACTGATGCTGTCAGACGAGTTATTGCTCAGAACAGCTTAAGTGAAGCAGAATACTCCCAGTATATGCCAAAGCAACCCAAATCCTGTGTGGATATACATCTGTATTCCATAGGAATGTTTTCATACCCTTGCATCTCCAAGGGCCATTTTCAACTGAAAATCTGCATTTCTTTGTTGGGAACAACCAATATCCCAGTCAGATTCAGGACCTCACTGTGCTAGATGTCATACAAACACGCACTCAACTATTGTTTATGCACCAGCTCAGTCTCAATTCAATCCTCCTTTCCATATCACCAATATAATCATCTTTCTAACATTTTATGATCTGATACTCTAAAATGGTGTCTACCAATTCAACAATTTAGGGACCTATCTGCACTTATTTACTGTGTTCTGCTCGGTATTAGAAATTTTGTGTCAGAGCAAACACTTCATGTTGAACATGGGCCTGCCCTCTGTCGTTTTGGTTTCAGAGTGGGTTTAAGTATGAAGCATGGGATGAGATGATGACCTTCTATTCACATGGCAGCTTATTTAGGCTGATAGCTGACTTTCCTTTCTAACACTGGCATCCCAAGCCTGATTTTATGAACAGTTGTCTAGTGAGAATCTCTATAGCAAAAAAAGACACCATATGCTAAGGGAAACTTCAGATTACAAAGTAAAGCATTTTTCATTGGCAGCATGGGAGAGAAGAAGCCAGATTTGGAAACAGGGTTTCAGTAGAGAACAGACACTACGTGTTCTGTTCAAGAGTCCATTGCATGAGAAAAGACAAAGATGTTAAGGCAATTTAAAATACTTTCACTGAAGTCAAAGACTCTTGAGCAATGTCTATTTCAGGTCCATAAACGTAGAGATCTGTATATTTATTCTACACAATAAAAATAAGAACCAATTGTGTCAGGAATTGGTTTCAAAGCTCGTTATTCTTATATTAGGACTATTGCAAGCCCTGGCAAATCAGGCTGTCCATAATGTTCCCAATGTGAACTCCCATGACTGGAATCCTGGGATGGGGACACCAGCATGGGCAGATGGAGACACAGTCTCGTTCCATGAGTGGGTGGCCACGGCTCACCCTGCCCTCAGCAGGGCTGGAGCCAGAGCCAGTAGCTGGTACCAGGGAATGGCGCACGGCTCCAGCTCACTCAGTGCTTCAGTGGCACCTCTGAGAGAGACCTCGAGGCCTTCACTGATTTCAACAGCAGCTGAGATTCTTTCTTCTTTACAAGACCAAGACTCTTTTTAGCAGACAACTCAGGGAGACCTTGAGCACCAAAATGCAACTAGATCAGGGATACAGCTAACACTGGCCTGAAACTGAGTTGTTTCACCTGAAGAGAGAAGCAGTTGCTTTGGGCTGAGAGGTGTAGGTACCACCACCAACTTCGTCCTCTGAGAAATCTTTTTCTGGCGTTATGGGTAAGAGATTTCATTTATGCTCAGCAGTAAATTCTTGGTCACTCTTCTTATAAAGCTCTCTGCAAACACCTGCTTGTTCACAAACATGGACAGCCAGTTCAGTGCCCTTGCCAGTCAGCATCTGTACCCCAAGACCCTGTCCTTTCTCTGCACAGATATTTGAAATAGGCTAAGGATGACAGAAACATGCTTAAATGAGTCTCATTAGACCCTCAGTCAAACATCCCTGCTGAAGACACTAAGCTTATTGACTCCTTTTACTGCAGAAGTCTTATGGAGCTTAGCTCAGGTCTAACAACACCCCCAGTGCTCAAAATCTCCAGGAAAGCTCCTTACTGCGATGCTCACTCACTGTGCTGTTGTGATATCCCTGGTGCAAGTACTTAGATGGAAAATCCAGGGCATGCTGAGTTCTGCACACCAATGCAGTGGTCACGTAACTTAAATGAAATCTAAATCCTATACAAAAATCCATGTCTAATCCATGATTATTATGCCTGTATGATTATTACTGTTAAATACCATTCATTCAGTAACAAATCCTTTCATACTCAAACAGCACATGGGGCATATGTACTTCAGATGTGCCCTCATTATTAATCTTGACTGTGGTTCTGTACCCTCTTAATGTTCTTCCTGCCTCCTCCCCAGTCCTAATTAACCACCTCCCCAGAACTCCTTCATTTTGTATTCATTTCACATGTGACAGGTTCCTCTGTCAGCTTCTCAGAACTGTCCTCATTGGCTTCCCATTCTCACTCCCTGGGACACATCTCTCTCACAGTAACTTCTGAGCCAATAATTCACATGAAATCTCAGAGGCAATTGTATATAAGGCACATAGAACAGATCAAAGAAACCAAGTGCTTGAGCTTCCAGTATTCCAGTGAAATAAGAGTGGGGAAATGGTCCTTCACTAAGTGGATTTTATCTCAGTCAGAGGAGCCTGTCCTAGGTGCTGTGCCTGGTGGAATTATGCAAGTCCTTAAGTGTTAATATGACACGTTGTAAATAGGAAAACTATATAAATTTGCTTTATGTGTTACTTCCAGGGTCTTTTGACACTGCTAAAAGAAGAAAACTTAGAGGCGATGTGGAATGTAAAAGGAAGAAAAGTTGGTTTTAATCTTCCTTATACTGCTTTTCCAGAAAGTCAGCTAAGACCCATTTCTAGGAAATGCTTCCCTTGACTAAAGGAGCAGCTACAATTGCTCTACTTAATGGACTGTAATAAAATAAACTGCCTCCTATTAGCAAGAAGGATCATATCATCAGTTTTGTAATGTGTTTTATTACAGAACATACAGCACCAGAATTTTTAAATGCAGTATGAGGGGAATTAATGTACGAAACAGTTAAAGTGGGTGTCATGCAATCACAAATGCACTGATAATTTCCTTTCTCTCAAACATCAAGATATCAACGTTTCTTCTTTAAAGCCATCTTTTCCCACCTAAACCACAGCAAAAATTTCCACATTTTGCATTCTATTATCCATCAAAGTCATCTTGCATCTTTATAGACAAAGAGTAGCTTGCAGAGGAACATGAACCTCTGGCAGGTGAAACACTCCAAAACCAGTATGAGCATGGTTCAAGTACTTGGATTGTATATTCCTGGATACTCTCCTCCCCCACTGACTTTGCTGTCCAGCTAGAGCGTCTCTGTATTTTTCTAGACTAACTCTGCCTGGTGTTAAGTGACATTCTAAACCAGGAACTCCTAAATTTCATCTGGCACTTCCAAATGAGTGTATTGTTAGTTAATGGGTATAATGTGTTTCTGCTGAAAATCAGTAGAAGTCTTCCCAATACTTTCATTAGGAAATGGACACTGGACAGGAGTCTAGTACAGCTGATATATCTGTGACCTTCCTCCTTGAGAAACCAAATGCCACATTGTTTATTTCACTCTGTGGGGGCTGAGTTTAGTAGCACCCACTGGGTAGAATAACACATGGGTTCCCTTATTTAGGGAGATGTGACTGAGGAAGAGGCCAGAAGTGGTTGTGAGAAGGGAGGAAGGCAGTGTCTGCTCCTCAGTGCTGTGGTCTCACTGCCCACACCTGCACAGGGAGCAGGATGCAGAACCGCTGCAACGGCTCCTACACCCTGTTCCTCAACCATTTTGCTTATAGCCCCCTCCAAACTTGTCTCCTGTCTATGAACTCTACGTTGTTAATCACATTCCAATCGCTCTTGCATCCACTGAAATCTTTCTGTTGATCCAGGCTGGTCACATCACCTGGGAAATGGGTGCTACAGCTGCTGTGGAGTAGGAGCTGCAGGTTTTCCATGCTTTCTGCTCCCTCTCCCTGCAGAGCAGCAGAACCACGGCAGCCCCAGCAGCCAGCACAGCTTCCCATCGCCTGCTCCACAGGGAAAATCACTGGCAGAGCTGTGTTTTTCAAAGGGAAGCCTTAGTTTACATGGGGCTGATGGTTTTGACTGTAAGCCTGCTACTTCACTGCTCCTTGAAGACTAGATGTGGCCTGTGGTTTGCCACTAGACTTTCTACAAAGCTGGCCTGATCCAAATAAAATGTTTCTCCCACCGCAAGCTTCCAATGAAATTCACTCGTGGCATTTTCTAACTCCATCTCCCGGAGTCTGCCTTTGTGTAGTGGACTGTGTAGGAAGTGAGGAAGCAGAAGGGGAGGTGAGGACAGGGAGAACATGCCCAGCCCCCTCTGCCTCCCGCCGGGGCTGACCCCCATGGTGTCAGAGCAGCTCCTCGCTCTGCTGCGAGGAGCTCACAGTGCAGACCCTCAGCTCAGTCCAGCTGGGGACTGTGTTGTTTATACTTAACATGGACAGCACCGATTACATCATGGTAGAGGTTTTTCATTCACGTACATGTTGGGGTAGTAAAATTGGTGTGGAACCAACACACAATGATGTGGAAATTCCTACAAAAGTCAAATTGGGTGCCAGTTACAAATTATTTCCAGAAAAGCTGGAAAGTACAGAGTGTAAGTATAATTTTTTGTCTTCTTTTGGTATTTATTCAAGTGCAAAACATGTGGACCCTTGCCTGAATTCTTCTCCCTGTCCAGATTTCCACCAGCCAATTATCATTTCTCAGATAGTTCTAATACTTGGATCTACGTTGATTGTGGGTTTTTGTTTCAAACAATATTCAGTTTAGACTGGGATGCATTTTTTAGTATTACTGGTGGCTAAAAATATTTTCCCTGTTACCCAGTAAAACAGAGTGAAGCCTCAGTTCTAGTTTCAAAATTATCTAATGTACATACGTATTTCTACATTAGTTGGTGAGGAATAAATTTGTTGAACAGTGAGGGTCAGGCTCTGCCAGCAGCTGAAATGTGTTATTTATCAGCAGATCATTACAGTCAGCTCTGCACAGCATGTGAACTTCCTCACACCCCTCTGCCAAAGCTCCCCACATGGCTGACCTGCCTGCTGACTTGAGCTTCAAGGAGCTTCCAGTCTCCATCTGGAGATTCAATCTCACTGCACTGCTTGTGCCTGTGTGATAGCCCCACTTTTCCTTTCCCTTGGCCCCAGTACAGGAAAACAAAACCCTAAAGGCCTGACTTGGGGACAAAGCTCCTCCACAGAGAGCCGTGCTCTCTCCCACTGGTTTGAGTGGGAGAAGCCCAGGCTGTGACTGCCACCCCTTCTGTTTACTTTGGCAATAAGTTGTTCAACACACAACTATACAGACTTCTGTAAGTTGTAATGTCTGTAATTTAAATATTTTGTGTGTCCAGGCTGTGACTGTCATTTCTAAATGTTCCAATAGAGGGGATCTATAGGAGGGAAAAAAAGAGAATTGATTTGCTTTGAACATCTGGAGTATTGTAATACCAAAGGGTTCAAAAACTAGCCTTCCTTAAATACTGTGTTTTAGTCCTCGTGTCCCTTTTCTTTTCCTATCCCATTTTTAAGAACTTTTCAGGCAATGAGGACACCTGAAATTTTTGAAATCAGAGATGTCCAGAAAATGAAAGTCCTTGTCCATTTTCTCCTTATTAGAACAGGTTTCCTGAAATATCATCCAATGAACATACAGAGATATTTTAAAAGACCCTAAAACCTTGTTTATATTCAGAATTTTATGTTGGAGTTGGAGCTTTCACAGGTTATTAGAGTTGCCATTTGATTAGAACTAAATTACATATCCAGGTTATACGAAAAGAGCTGTGTCTCTCCCCAGTAGATGAAGAGCATCCTGGCTCTGCTACCATACCTAAGCAGAGTGCAACTGAGCAAATGGAGGTACCTGGAAACTCTAAAATTCAATACACAGACACATTGGTGGCTATTTCTACAGTGGAGACAGCACTCAGACTGGATTTAGCTCTGAACATTTTATGAAGCAAGTACTTTCCAGTCTGAGGTGGTCAGACTACTTCACAGAGACCTGAGAAAGGCAGCTACAGAGGAAAAGCACATCAATGTTTTACATCAGTCTACACGTGCGAAATGTGACGTTAAAGGGTCTGCAACCCTTCCGGGAAGAATTTTAGGGACTCACAAACTGAGACGATTAAAAACACAGATCTGGGAATATAAAACAAGAAAATATTTTATATTCTTTGGGAAAATGTAGAAGTTAAGAAAAGGCAAGCAGAGCCAAAGCAGAGAGAAGCTGACTGTGTGTTTAGTTAATGTGAGGCAGATGAAAAAGAGAAGTAGAGAAGAGCAGAATCCTGGATTTGTCAAACTGGAATTGCTCAAGACAGCCAGTGCTACAAAGGCAGAAATGACATTCGCACTGCTTCTTTCTTCGGCTCAAAATTTCATTTATTTGCTGGCTTGCCTAGACCTTACACATAACAGCCTCAGAATAACACGTGCAAAGAGCTTTGCTGTCACATTGCCCAGACTTATATCACACCATCCTTTCATGCCTGTGCAGGAGGTAGAAAGGAAAGTCCCTGGAGACTTCCTTCAATGCCACAGAACAGTGCTTGGCAACAAGGACTTCTCAAACACTGACTTGATCAGGGAGCCTGTCAGCGTACAACATTATTAATTATAGTAACTTCCTAAATGCTAATAATTTACTAATAATATTATTGAATAATAATAATAAATTATAAAATTATATTATTAAGCAGTGGTCATGCGAATAATCCCAAAGAAACTGAAAATCCAGACTGAAGCACTGACTGAAATACAGCTACTGCTGGGAAGGACTGAAGTGAGTGGCCTCCTTATAGCACACGACACACAAGGAACAGGGAGAATGCTACTATTGTAGCACTTGGAATTAAAACTCTGCTTTTACGCATCCTCGAGGATGCTGCAGTGACTCTTGTTTTAGAGGGACTCATCTGAATTCAAGGTTTTTCCAACAGGAGGATTGATTATACAATAACGGAGTTTTTTCCGTCCTAGCAAGTCTTAGAGATATTTAGTACATGCATTGCAAACCAATGTCATGTGTCTTGTTCTACACTACTGAAGATTGTTTCAGCAATGTGCTTCTCCATGATGTTTTAAAATAACACTAACTAGTAGCTGGTTAAAAAAAACATCCTTATGAGATGCCCCTGCAGATGAGGTCTGCTTTTCTTCTGCAGCTCTCCTGGGTCTGTCCAGGCAGACACATTAGTGAAACAACTGGATAATACATTAAGTAGAGAAGATTCAGAGATTGGTGCTTTGATGGATGTACAGACTAGATAGACACGAGTCTGAGAGCTCAGTACCTTCCACTGAGAATACCCTACCTCTGTGGCCTGGAGTTTTAAATGTGCAACAAAGACTTCTCACAAAATCACCTAACAAGGTGCCAACCACTTCTGTGTTAAGAAAGACAAGGCTTAGTGCTACACAAATTTCTAAAGTAAATTCTCTGAAATACTTGAAATTTCCCATAGACTCCAAGAAGTGCAAACAATAATCATAGTGAATCAAACCCCAAAATCATTCTTCTTTCAATGCTGTGACAAGTAGATAAATATATTCATAAGCTTAGTAAAAGAAGCTTGAAAAAAAAGCTAGATTCTTGTGCTAATGTCTACCAAATATACTCATTGTGAGACAGAAAAGCAGGTTAATTTTCACCAAAAGTGACAGAGACAAGTTACTCTTGGATATTATTATGCCTGTTACATCCAACAGTTACCTTGGTGAATTTGGTTTACGAGTCACATGAAGTATAACTGCTGGCAACACGAGGTTTACACCTGTGATGAACACCTCATGTTGCCACTTACAGAAAAAAATGGTCACCCTTGCAATAGAGTCTTGTTTAAAGCGTGAAAAAAGGAACAGATTATTCCCTACCTTCTCAGCATCTTGCTCAAAGAGCCGGAGTTGAAAGCACTGGTCCAGTTTCAACTTGCGGACATGCCACATCTGGTGCAAGTGTTGCCGGGTCGAATGCAGCTTGTCTAAAAGGCTGGTGATCTTTGGCACAAGACTTTGAAAATCTGCACTTCCAGGAATGCAGTTCCTACCAGAAAAACCATCACTGGATCTTATGCATTGTAATAACCTCTGACCCTCACGATCCAGCTCTTCCACAGGAGCTTTAATCACTTTTTTCTTAAGCTGCGTGTGCTCATCAATCAGCCTTCTTGAGCCCTCAACATCGACTGGAAACTCCTTCCTAGCCAACATTTCCTGGAGATCCTCCAGCCTTGATAATAAATGGATGGCACTGTTGAAAAACTCTTCCAAGGACACGCGCAGCTCTATCCACTCATCGTGGTTGTAATCCAAGGACCCTTCGAACTCATCCGTCAGTTGAGAAGGATCCACAAGTTTTGCCAGGCCTTCCACAGACACCATGCTTGTCTAAGGAAGGGAAAAGGACAGCATTTGAGTCACTGACCATCCAATCAGAATTAACAGCACAATCCATAAACAGCGTGAAGCGAGTATTTTCCTCATCAATACATAACTGAAGGAACGTTGTAAAAGGTGTCAAGGACTGTGTTTAATTTTGATGTATTAATTGGACAGAAAACTTTGCTACTAGCGGCATTTATTTATTTATTTCTTAAAAGATGTGATGTTTACTGGAATAATGCCTTTTTCAGCTGACCTATCAAAAACATGTAGTGAAAATGCTTCTGCCACAGATTCCATCAGCCCAGTTGGACTCTGAAGACTTTTTACTGCAGCTTTTGAATATCTGGACATGGCTGTTCACTAAACAGGTACATGGTATTACAGGGACTCTGCTACTTGTGCTACACCCCAGCCAGTGGCTTCACAGAAGCAAAAGTTTCAGGTATATGAACTGAAGCAGGTATTGCAAACTGCCACAATAGAGAATATGCTGGGTTTCTTCTTCCAAATTATTCCAGTTGGCTTTTTGCCACTCTTCCACATTAGCAATTCCTAATGTAATTAAGCCAAAATCAATGTAAAAGTGAAATGTCATTGAAGTATTAACAACTAGAATTTATTGCCAATAGAAAGTATTGCTCACAAATTATACACAATCGATAAGAAAAGGTTTTAATTCATTCAGACTCAGTAACTGGTGATAGAGAAAAGCACTAGGTGTCTGGAAAGCAGATTACAGTTTAAGGGCACAGCAACTGATAGCTTTTCCCATTTGTTTTAGACAAACTACTTCTTTCTGAAAGGAGCATAGCGTTTCATATGTAACTAGAGATTTTCAGTGCTGTCATGTTAACACCCAAGCTGGCAGCCTTAAAGGCTTGTATCTTCATCAGTGACTGCACATCTATCCCCTAAAGATCAGGCCTCTGAAGAATGTCAGAGCTTGTGCTCTTCAGAAATGGAGGCACCCAATAATCACAGCACTCTCGTAAAAGTCATCAACAAAGAAAAACACCAAAATCCTGATCATTATCCTGAATTATGTCCAAAATAGTAGGCTAGCCACTGGTTAAAGGTTAATAATAGGCTTTTTCTTACAATTTGTATTCATCCAAAAATAACAGGCATTCTGCAATGTATTAAAATTGAGACTGTATTGAACTTAAGCTCAGGAGAAAGATTATCAATCATTAATGTTCTTGCAATATTCCTTGCTTTGAGGAAAAGGGAGAACAGTGGGAAGAACAAGCAAACAGTCAGAAAGTAAGTATGTAGCTTCAGAGGGTTTTCAAATTTTTAAACCTACTGACCTGGACACTGAGACCTTGAGATAATTCAATTTAGAGTTTAACTGCCTGTCAGGGAAATACTTCTCTTCATGGCTAACACTTGGGCATCCCCCTGCATCTGTCAAACTAATGGAAACATTGCTCTAATAATGGACAGAATTCGACATGAGATAGCAGAAAGGCTTTTCATTTCTTGAATTCTGCATAAATTTTCTTTATTCAGGTTTGATTTTTTTAAATAGTTCTTGAAACTCTAATGAAAACTATTTTAGTGAGGCAGGTGGGTGCTTACTGTTTCCTAGGCACTGCTCATCCTCCTTTTTGAAATCAATTTGAAAAGTGCTGTCCACTATTTAGCCTCTTTCAGCAGGAGAAAGAAAATAATCTTGAAGGCACCTCTGAATTAATGCTAAATAAGCTGCTTGGTCCATTCCTTAAAGTGATAGGACACTTTGGAATCCACATATATCAACCAAACACTTTTATTTCTCTTTCTGGGTGAAGATCTGCGTATGTGCTTCACTCTGGACTGTGATACAGAACACTGTGCCAGAGTCTCACCCCACAAAATCCAGTTCATCAGCCTTCAGTAAGGGTCCTACAGTGCCCTGACACACACATGGGTCTTCCATTAGTCTCAAATGAGAAATCTTGCCTTAAAACTGACACTGGATACTGCTGAGTTTGTGGATGGGGTAATTCAACAGAGACTTCCATTGCCTTCCCCTGCAGCGTGTTCCTGCCAAGGCCCTCGTGTGTGATCTGCACAGCAGAGAGGGTGCCTGTGAGCTGCCCTACATGAATCAAGTAAACGTGGGCCATATCGACCTTGTTTGATGTTCACAGTTCTTATGGGAGAGCGTGAGCTGCCCAAGAACCTGAGCTTATTGACAAGCAGAAGCATCCCAAAGAATCCTTTCAACAGAAGTTCCCTGATTGTGGTGTGTATATTGCAGGGTGGACCACAGATCAGGAAATCTTTGAATCACGGAATTGAAGGACTCAAACCATTCCATGATTCTGAGTGTCTGCAGGTGGTTCAATAGACAGTGAAAGCACTGACTCTCCTCCTCTGGTCCAAAAATTTGTGAACCATTGGACACCCACGTGAACAGCCCTGCAGACTAAGGCTCAAAGGCACTCACAATACACACAAAATGAAAATACCCTTAATGTGTTCCAGCATGTACAGCAAATGAATCCAGGGCTTTTTAAACAATACAGACTCAGAGCTGTAACTATGAAGAATAACTTGATCACAGTTTACTCTTTACTATCATTACAACAACTCCACATAATAAAAATATACATCAAACCTTCAGAAAGAATTTATTAATTTTAAAGACAAACAAATGTTCTAAAAATACATACTTGAACTCTGCTACTTTACCTCTAGGCTTTGAAACTTGAGGAAGACATTTACTAAAGCACTGGAGAATTAAAATTCAGTGTTGGATACACACTCATATCCTGTGTTTTCTTGGGCTACTATGGGATTGCCCCTCAGTGCCCTTATATATTTTAAACAGAAGCTCCCCATGTCCAAAAACTATCCTATTGCTAATCTCTGCACAGACTCCCTCCTGCTCCACGTTCTCCTGGAGCCACACAACTCCCTTCTCCTCCCCACTGCCCCGATCCCTCTCATTCCCCACAGGCAGCAATGCCAATGTCACCGCATGGTGATGGAGCTGCCTCTGGCAGCAGTGTGAGGAATCTCTGAGGGTAACAAACCCCTACTGGGGGCAACCTTGCTTCCAAAGAACATATGGGATAGCAAGTGGAAGTTATTTTGATGGCTGAGTCCTCAAAGGTACCAAGGATTGTAAAGACTTATTTAATCAAAGCAAAATTTATGAGTTGACTGGATTTTGTGAAACAGGAGTGAAAATTTACACGCACTTAAAATGTGATAATAATGTAAATTTGTGTTAATGAGTAACACCAATCTAATTCCCCATAGCAATTCAAGGGTGCTTGAAGAACAGGTTGAAAATAAGGACACATTTATATCACACTGAATTCAACAAAACTTAAACACGCAGTTACATACAGTCTTCCATTGCAGTAAACATTAAGACCTATAGCCAAATTCTCTTCTGTGTTCCAGAGCTGCAAAATCTCTGTCTCCCTCTGAAATTAATGGATTGATAAGATAGCCAACAACATAAATGTTTCTCAGTGAATTATTAAAACACAACGGATGACTAAGTCATGGCAGGGCATGATTGATGTATAAACACTTCATGCACCTGAGTTTTGCTTCTTTTTGGGTAAGAAGCTGAAATTCACGGAAAACTGAAGCGCTCTAGAGAACACAGCTGGTTTGTCTTCATCAACAACAAAGTTAGTAAAATCTCTCTTAATTATGCAGTTGTTGTATACTGGTTACTTCTCAAAGGACATGCCTCAGGCACCTTATCGTTCGCATGAGTGGTTAATGTTACCCCTGAATTGTAAATCTCAATTAAATGAAAGAGGCAACAATTTAGCAAATGTCTTTTATAAAAAAAACGTCACTAGTGGAAGTTGGGTAGAGATAAACTAATAAACTCATACATTTGCATCTAGAAAACTATCTTTAGCATTTTGACTGATTTGGTGTTCTGTTTTTTTGTTTTGCTTTTTTCTTCCTATGAGAAACAAAGGAAAGACTTAATGCAACACCACCAAAAAATAAATACCACAAAAAAAACCCCTCAGCAAAATCAACTATGTGAATCTGGGATGAAACATGCAACTCATTCCACCAGTATACTCAGAAAATAACCTGATGCCAGGGCATCAGCCCACTCTTGCCACTCGTCCTCAGATGTATTTTCTGCTTTCAATCACAGGCGTTTTTTTGCCTCAAGAAAAGTTCTTATCAGAGATAATGCTTTACCACACATTTCCATGTGGCTCTCACCTCAAAGATGAACTTGGAACTGCCGAAGTTTGTTTTCTGCTTCTGCCAGAAATTATCAGGTTTTATAATCAGGGCAACATGAATCTCAGCAGGAAAGGCTTCTTGAAGGGTTTTTAGGAGAGGCTTGATCAAATCCCATTTGGATCCCCGCATATCGATAATAACAGTGAATCCTCGTTTGCAAACATCTTCGCTGCAGGAATAAAAGCATATCATGGTAATTAATATTGTGGGCAGCCACACTGAGACTTGACTTTTGTTGCTGGTGTTTGGTGTTTCAGAGCAAAGCAAGGAATGATTAACATAAAAGACGAAAGATAGTACAGTATAAAGACTATAAAAAGGTTATATTAAATTGATTATAATGTAATTTATATGAAATTCAAGTGTCTATTTCACAGTTTAATTTTCCAAACACATGCAAGTCAAATATTCACTAAAAACATACATACTTTCACTCTATTGAAAATAGAATCAAATGTATAGAAGCTCTTTTTGTGTACACACAATGGATTCTGCTTTCAACATATTGAACCCACAGCCAAAGTCAACAAGCAGGGTCCTGTGCCTTAGCATTACTGGCCACTTGTAAATTTGGGTGCCTTCATATTTAGAGGCCCCTTTAAAGGCTTTTTTAAAAGTTTCACTTCCAGAAAAGTGTCATTTCCAGAAAAGTGCCTGGCAATTACTCCCTGACAGGAAGGCCCTGGTGACTCAGCATGTGCACTGTTATCATTGGGGCCCTTTTCCCTCACGATTGTATCTTCCACAGGCTGCAGGACCTTTTTCAATCTGCACTCAGACTTTTCTGCCAGCCTGTGCTCCTCCCTTCTCAGAAGTCTAAGGCAGTTATCTGACCTGGTCACTGGCAATGCAACACCAGAGCATTCGCTTGTAAACACATCTTCTCTTTTTCCTCAGGAGAAGAGAAGAGAAAGAATAAAAGGACACGTCAATTCTAGTCAAGTCTGTGCAGCTTTCAGCACAGCTTTTCAAAGGACATAGCACATTTCTCCTCAGAAAAAGAGGTATGGGTACAATGCAGAAGTTGTAAGACTGTTTAGATTCCACAGAAATATTCCCAGTGCACAAACACACAGGAGGATTTTCACTAAACTCTACCTCTTTAACTTCTTTAAACACTCTTTCTGCTAATAAGATGCATCTCCTATGTATTCAGCTGAAAACAACTGTATAAAGCTTACAATTCAGTTCCTGGGCTGGAACAACAACTGGCATACTCTTCATAGGAGGCACACTAATGCACTAATATATGTTACGAGAGTTTGCAGACTTGAACAGTCTCAACTTAGTGCCAGGTAGGAGCACTCAGAGACAACCAGCTTGGTCCTCTGCCTTAACATTACTGGCACATCCAGAGCACACTGCATACAACAGTCAGTGAAAAGAAAACCTAGGGAGAGCAGGCACTTCCAAACACTGTCAGGAATATAGATCTTTTTATTCTCCTTTTACCTGCTGCTGAAAGGTCAGACATCTGATTCTTTCATAACTAACGCCAAAAAAAGGCTGTAAAAGAAGCTTTGGTGGTGGTGCTACCACCTCCTGCCTTTTGGAACAAGAACTGAGACAAGGAATCAAATCAGAAAGTGATGAATAGAGGGGTTTGCGTTTTGTGTTATTTTTCCTGCAAAGCTTTACAAGATCTTCAGTAACTTCTGCCAAATCACTGATCCCCGTTATCCTGAACCGACTTTTCCAAGGATTTCTTCAAACACTTGACAAAGAGATGCAGGAGCTTCATGGACATGTGGAGAGCCCCAACAGTGGACAAGTAACAGGTAAGTGCAATCTGTCTTTTCTGATATAAATAAATAAATACACCACCACCATCCATTGCAACCACAGCACGGCACAGACAATGTTCATTTCATTCCAACTCCCCTTGCCACTGCCAACCTGCCAGCTTACCAAATCTGATGTAAAATAATAAGTTAATACTTACTGATGAACAACATAAAAACCTGTTTCAGTAAGCAGAACAGGAATGTCCTAGAAGACTGAAGTCTTCTGTTTATGAACCTGAACTGAAGCCTTAGACACAAAGAAATCCAAAATCAAACCCTTCCCCCAGTTTTAGAGCATAGGCAGTGTGATACCTTGACACCCTTGGTTATGTACCACCATGACTAGGAGTTCAGCCTGTATTAAAAGAGAGATTCCAGGTAGGGAACCAAGAAATGTAAACACAGGCTGGAGTCTGTCTGCTGAAGGTTTACAGCCTCTCCAGACCTGTGAGATGCAGAGATGTATTGGAGGGAGCAGACAGTACTGCCATCCATTCCCATTAGCACCTTGTGCCTGAGTGTGTGAAAAAGTGCTCTAAAACACTCCAATACCCTGCTGTCCTGGCTCTGGAGACTTCACAGCATGTTGTCAGTAGAAGAAGAAAGGGCAACCATTCCCCAGCTTTTTCTGGTGGACACAGGAGAACAACCACTGATCCTGAGGACCAGGCTGGGAATGCTTTCTGATTCTTTTCCTGGAACAAGCAGTTATTCACTGCCAGCACTATCCACAATCCTTCTAATCAGACCAAATTTCAAACAAGCTTAGTACATTTTCAAGTATGAAACTGACAGGAAAAAGGGATGGAAAGGGAGCAAAGAAAGAAGAATAATCATGGAATACTTATGTTCAAAACACATCAACGTGTAACTACTCTTACACCAATAATACAGAACTCCAAACAATGCTCTTTACTGCAAAAACAATGTCCCTACTTCATTCATTACATAGGCATACAAACTCCTGTATGAAATACAAAAGTGCAAAGGTGGGTACTCCTTTTCAGTTCTAGTGCAGGAAACACACAAATGGATGGTATTTATCATTTTGAGAAAATCTAACTATTTCAAGAGTGTTGCCCATCTCTTGCAGAAGTAGTTCTGCTTGCAATTTTTTCTTTAATGTAATGAATGGTACCTAACCTGTAACAACATCTGTGGGTCTGTAATCTCACCTACACAATTTGATCCCCCCAGCACAGTGATAATGCCACATTCTTCTGACTTTTTGCAGAAAATTAGCATCTGATTTCTAAACTTGCTTGTCAAAAGCTATTATTTAACAGTGTTTAAATTGTTGCAAGACAGAAAGCTGCCTGCTCATCATTTCAGCTTTCAATTGCAGAGCTTGCTGTGGAGAGGGTGCCTTCAAGAGCACTTACCCTGCACAAACAGGTAGCCAGATGCTAATCAGGTACTAATATCTCAAAGAAAGAAGTGGGAGATAAGAAAATTATTTAGATTGTAACCTCTTCAGGGCACGGACCATCTACCATGCTGTGTTTATTTAAGGAGCCTGCCTTGCTGGAGGTCTCCAGCTACCTATACTCATACTACAGCCTTCAGCTGTCTGGAATAAATTCCAGTAAATTACTTTTCAGGAAACCATAAATGTAAACCCAGGGAATTAAAAATAATGAGTAATAATGGTCTGCAAAACCAAAACTGAACATGGATGTGAAAGTACAAAAGGCTTACAAAATTGTGGGGACATCTCACAGGCAATTAAAGAAAAAATAAAAATACAACACTAAAAAAAGGCCAAAATTCAAGCTGCAATATTTAAATATTTCCAGCTATGGACAGGGTCCTAAAGAAGCTGGCCTAGACGTAATGAAGATCTGATAAACTCTGGTGAGGCAATCTGGGATGATTTGTCATCTCTGACAGCCATTTTTCTTCAGTTACCTCAGCATGGATTGAGGAAATGACCCGAGGTTCCTTTGGAATAGTCTAGCCATGCTTATTAACTTTATTGCTTAAAAGCAACAACTCAAACCCTTCCCAATTTAGCAATTGATTGGGAAAAGCATCAGTAGCAATCAAGCTTCCTCCACATTTTCCAGGCAAGACATGCCTTATTCCTGGTTCCCAAGATGATGCATCAATACACGTATCTATTACGCACAAGAAACCACTTTAGGAGGGCAATTAATGTTGATTGTGGTGCTTAATTTTTTCCGGTATTGATATTTGACCAGAAACTAGAAAAAACACTCAAATCAAGGTATTTGGACAATCCATCAGCCTTTTGGCTGTGCTCATCTGGACTAGATTTGCAACGGTGAGCAGAAAATATTTGATAGTTGATAAGTCATTTCAGTTGCTCCACTGCTTTTAAGCAAAGACAAAGACCAGTTTCTAAGTCTAATAAAAATACCCTAGAATATTTGTGAAAATAATACTTATGATCTGAATTTTAAAAAAAAAAAGGCATAAAATTGAAACTCTGAAGCAGATGTGATAATTTTGTAAAAATAAATGCCTCTATTTTGGTTTCTAGGGCACTTTCATAAGGTTATTTTCTCAAATTTCCTCTTTAATTCAGGCACATTCTAAATTGTATTTTCTTTGGCAAGAGCTGGCTTGCTGGGTACCAAATGAATTTAAGGACTTCATGCTTTCTGATTAATCTTTCAGATACCTATTGATTATGTGTATTTTTCGCCCTTATGGTTTTGGCCAATGCTTCTGGCATTTCGAAGCTTCAGCACTTGATTAGCTGAAACAACATAATATCTCCATTCCCATTTTGCAGTCATGAGTTAATGATGAAGCAGCACATTTAGCATTCCTGTTGGACCACTAAAAGCCCAGATCTGGCATGTCCAGCATCTCATTCTAAACATGATTTGTTAACGGGGAGAGCAAGATCTCTTCTGAGGCGGGTCAGCATAACCTTGTCAGGAGACACTGTCAGAATAACAAGTGGCTCTTCAGGCATCAATACAGAAGCGCAAAATCTGCAGGAAATTAATTGTTTTTGAGATCACCGTTCCTTTGACAGATGTGGCCGTAGTCAGCCAATTGGTTCATGAGCTGAGGGTGGAAAAGGAGGAGGGAGAGGAGAAAAACAGGTATGTGAAAGCCTCCGAGCACAAACTGTTATCCCGAACGCCTCATTTCATGTGAGACCTCACTAACTCCGCTGCCTAGCCTCCATCAAAATGCACCAAGGATCACTTCAGTTATTTATGTGTTAATATTTTTGATTAATTGAAATTTTTTATTCATTTTACATGTGATTTATTTACTCAGCTTGAAAACGAAACTAGACAGAGAGGTTTATAATCAGCATCACTTACAGACTTTCATGCTTTGGTTTCACATCACTGTGTTTAGCCTGAAGCTCACCTTGTCAGTAGAAACAGTCAGTACCCATATTCATAATGTACTTTCCAGTACATTTAGAGGATCAGATAAAGTACTTTTCAGTAAACCTGCTTGCCAAACACTCCTGAACCAGAATTATTTATTAAAATATTTTGTTCTATTTAATACTTCTCAGAGAACTGTACCTTGCTTATTATCCCACTTAAGAGATGTGTTCCTGCACTGTCCCACTATCAGTCTGAACTGCCCCCCACATCCCCCAGTGGCAGCAGTGCTCAGTGGGATGAGACAGACTGTCTTTTCAAAGATTCTGGGACATTTGTGGCTCCTAATCCTCACATCTCCCTCGTGTGCTGCTATATCAGAGATCAGGGGAGGAACTTAGTGATGCACAACCCAAGAGCACCATTACTCTGGAATAAAAATGAACAGCAAGCTCCCACCAGAGAACTCCAGCTACCTAAAAGACTGTAGGTGGACAATCTTCATCCTAGATTTTCCTTCTTACCTTTTCAAGCTTGGTTTCACAATGCTTTTTTGCAATTAGAGGAGAAAGGGTCACCCAGACTCCACTTCCAATTAATCCTTTCTTCCTTACTGTGACCTAAATTTGTTTGTTTTCTTTCAGCACTGAAAAGGAATCACTCATTCTCACTTTTCTTTTTCAAAGAGAGAGAGAAAGAAATAAATCAAAGCCAGTTTCACAGTGGCTGGAGCTGGACATAAAACAGTGATCTAGAGAAATTTCAGTGACATGTTGTAAAAAGACTTGGAGCCAGTGAGGTCCAGGCAGAGACAAACCTCCTGTCTCTGGTTTCCAGCCACTGCTCTTAGGGGACATGAGGTGTGTCTGTGAATGGCACAAGAATGCAGATGTGTGGGCTGCACAACATCCACATGCAACCCCTGCCTCTGGCCCCAAGTCAACAGGAAGGGAACAGAAAGGCAGAAAAAACCCAAATACTTTGGCAGAAGCTAACTGGTGCCAGATGGGTTCTCCTGCTATTCTCAAGCAAGTAACTCATTTTGGTATTTGATTTTTACTTCTAAGGAAAACGGCTCTGAACTCAAAGCAATTCTGTTGTAAAATGGTGTAAGCTAGGAAGAACAGACACAGCTAGGTGTAAGAAAACCTTGTTCCAATATGTAACCATGATCCCGGGAGCTCCTGGGAGTCATTCTGAGAGGTGCAGGTCCCACCGGTGCCTCTGTCAGGGCTCAGCAGGGTTGTGTTGTGTTCTCTTCTACCCAGGTAAAAATCCTGAACTGCATCGTTACAGCCCAGACCAGAACTGGGACCCAGAGCTCTGCAGGCATTCCGTCTCCTATTTAATTGAGCAAATAAACACTATTGGAGAAGCTTCCCATCTTCATTCAAAGAGCAAAGACATAAAACACAGCTGTGTCCAAAAATGCATGATCACAGCTGCTAAAGCCAAATCTGGAGGACAAATACTATAATTTTTCACATTCTTGTTAAGTTTGTGCTGGTAAATGATGCCTTCATCTAAACCTATTTACCCTCTTCCTCTTTTGTTGTTGCATGTCTACCATATATGGATCAATATCTGGCAGGTCTTCCTTGAAACAGCTGCTGAGATAAATATTAAATTAATCAGGGCTTTGTTTTTGTTGAAGCAGGGCTACATTTACAGATTTGTTACTACAACAAAGAAATATTTGAACAGTAAGTACCATTCAACTCTCTCTTGAGCATTTAAAGTCTTGTATTTGAGATGATTTAGCAGAAACAAAACAAAAATGCTTTACCAAATGAAAATTATATGTTCTTGACATTTGCTGGAAAAAATAAATATTAGGGTTGCGTTGAAATATAAACACACCATTCTTGAAAAGGTTTGGATGAGCAGAGGCCATTGGAAGTAAGCTTGAAGATTCAAATCCATTGGATTCCAGAGGAGAAATAAATATATATGGCTGTGCTTAGCACAGCTAAACGACTAAGATCCAGAAAATAAATGTTTCTTTCTGCCTGCACTATGAGTTTTTTCACAGTTCAAGCAAGGAGACCACGAAGGCCATTTCCCACGCCGTCACTACGAAGTTTAGTCTACGGTCAGCACTGGCAGATTTTCACATGAGGAAAGGGATACTTCGTGTGGGCAATGAGCACTTGGGCTCTCAGACACGGCATCCTAACTTATCAGTTCACGACATCAGTGACTTAACAAGTGAGTGAATGGAGCAGCGTGAACAGCTCCAGGAATTCCAGTCAGCGCCATAAAACACACTCACCCCAGAGTGGAAAGCCTCCAGACTGCAAATGCACACATTTCCTTGAAATGCGTTGTGGGAGGCAGAGAAACCCATGGGGAAGGACCTTTTATAGCATAAAGAAGCCTGCAAACATGTTCAGCTCATGCAAAGAATGATTAATGGAGGTCTACAGTCAACAGCAGCACCTGGTAAAATCCAATAATGTCCACAGGCAGACACCATGCCAAATTCCTTCCTGATGCAGGCAGGTATAACCACTCTGGGACTTGCACATTTGATCCAGGGCTCGACTGAGCTCATAGATGACGATAGGAAAGAAAACCTCTTCAAAGACGGTAAAATCACTTTTCCTACATAGTAATGACATCTCTTGCAGTAAGCACTCATCAGTTCCCATACCCTGCTCCTGGCAGTGCAGGAGAGCAATGCACACACATTTACAGAAGAACTGTAATTAAAATAAGGAACTAGAGAGAGAAGATGAGATGTTACACATCGATTCAAAAGAAGATATTTCATGATGAGTGCAGGTTCTCATGAAAGTATTACTGAATTTAAAACTGAAAAAAGGCTTTTATAACAGCAAAATATTCTGTTTAACCCTTTTCAGGTGAATTTTTTTTCATTTTGATCCTTTTTATGATCAGTTTACTCCAAAAAAAGAGGACAAAACTTTGAATTTTATCAAAATATTTTGACTGACATAACACTTTAGAGGTATATTTGTGGGAAATTTCTAAATCTTTTGGCTTTTTCCTCATTTAAAAATTTGCACTTCAAAACAGCAGATTCTTCCACAACTATCTTAGCTTCTGCCCGTTTGCAGTGCAGAGTTCAGCTGAGATTCGCTTTGCAGTTTATGCCTTCTAAGCAAAAATGGTGCAACTATTCCTTAAGACTGACAGGATTTTGGCCGGAATCCACAGACAGAAGGGGAAAATACTGGACTCCAGTGCATCTTTTGGGAGGAAAGGTTGAGTGCTCCATCCCAGAAACACTTCATAGTCCCTGCTATGGGTCTGTTTTGATACTATATGAGAATTTCAGTTCTCTTTAGAATTGCATAGTTAAAAGCTGATGCCTCTTTTTGCCCAGGACAAAAAAGACAATGAGGACTGACCATGACTAATACGTGAGTGGTACTGTGGGGTTTTTTTTTGTTTTGTTTTTTGGGTTTTTTTTTTTTGAACTCCACCCATATACAAACAAAGCAGGTCTTTGCAGGCACAATGATTTACCTAAAATAGTTCACTTATCAGATAGATGCTTCCTGCCATGCCAGGCTGGGTGAAGACCGCCTGTTGTATTACATCCAGAAGGACCTGCTCTGAAGCTACAAAACCAGTCTATGCTGTAAGATGCACTTGTAAAATCATTTTTTGTGTATTCATTTATACAACAGAGTTTATTCATTCTTTCAAAAAATGACCATGATAGCATTGAAAGTGGAAAAAATTTTATGGAGTCCTCAAGAGACAGAGGGAACTGATGTGTTATTCCCAACCCAGCTCCAAAACCTCTAGCTCACATCCACTTTATTCTGATCTGTCTCCTAGCAAGGCCCAGCTCTCTCACTGTGTCTAGCCAGAGGGGCTAAGCCGTGCCAGTGAAGTCACTGGATGGGAGGTATCATCCCTTTTTATGTGTGGAGATATAAATGTGGAAGAGACCAAAATCACTGCAGTTGACTGAGCACAAACACGTTGATAACTTGGTATTTCAAAGATGGTAGAAGACTCAAAAGACACCATTGACACCCAGAGTGAGAAATCAGGATCTAAAATCTTCTGGAAAGCAAAAATGAATCCAACAGTCAAAATCCTGGCAATAAACCCCAGCTGAGTCAGTCTCTGAGCTAACATTCTCTGAGTGTCTTCCCAAGATCACTTGAGGTATTTCTCCACCCTCAGATGCTCTCACCTTTGTAGCAGGCTGAGCTCCTCAGGTGCCAGTGGGAGGTCTCCTCAGGTTCACAGTCCATCATGCTATGGCACTGTCCCACACTGATGGGAACTCACACACTGCTGTCATGGCAATGCAGTTTTAATGTTGCTTCCCTGACGATCCTGAACTTTCATCGCGATTGCAAATTATTTCAGTTCTCCATCAGTACCTCTACCTATCAGTCACCTCTAATTGGAAAAACCAGAGGAACTGTTTTATCAGCTAAAGCAGGTTCAGATAAATGCTCTGAAAAGTAACTGCCCGACTTCAACTTCCTGCTCCCTTTTCCCTATTATAGCTATATTGCTTCTCTATCAAAAGCACAATAAAACTTCACTGGCAAATCCATCTACAAGTGTCACATGTGAAAGAGCATCAACCTATTCATCTCAAGAACTACATACCCCAGGTGGTGCTTTTCCTGCTGACAGACCTGAAAATTATATTGACAAATTAACATATGCCAGGATAGTAATGATAGGAATCTGCTAGTCAGAAAACTTACAATTTATTGTAGATGTCAGCAAGCCCATGGTAATGAAAAATCAGGGAGAGCAGATTCTTGAAATACTGCACCTAAGGATATTGGCTTAATACTGAGCCACTCATTTTACCTGGAAGAGGCACATCAAACACACATCAGGCCACATCTGCTCCACCAGACCAATGTCTGTGAGTCTACCTGCGAGTTAAACTGATGCCAGCATAACACCCTGTGCAGAAATGGGTCTAATGCAGCAGTTTCTGTAGCAAGTTGAACCACCATAGTTACTCCCTCCCCTTTCCTCCTGAAAACAACTGGCGAGAATCAACAGAAACCATTCCACAGTTGCTCTGCAAACCCCTAGCCCCACATTGGACACATCCCCCAGTTTAAGAAAAGCCTATGAAGTGTGACTCCCTGATACTGAGATAACACAAACAGATGTAGCTATTTCCCTTTTAATTATAGCTTCACAATTTATCCATTTTTTACACTGTAGTCCAAGGGATGAGACTGAGTCAGGTGAACCTCGTTGGGTTATTCACCCCTTCTTGTGTGTGCTACCACACTTTTCTTTGTTGAAGCCACTGCATTCTTCCATTGAATGCATTATATTTACCACATCTTCAGACATAGGGAGGATCAATAATTGCAGAAAAATTGCAAATAGTCATGGCCTCCTCATGGTTAATTTACAAAAGCTGAAGAGAGATCAGTTAATAATCTAACTATGTGCTTATTTGTCTGTGCTGGGATATATTCTCTGTTACATGTGTGCTGATTTTATACAGGAATCATTTACTGCTCTATACATACGTTTATCTAATTGCACTGAATACACATGCTTTATTAAACTCATAAATGAGCACGTTTATGGGTCTATGTGAAAGTAGAGCCCTTCATATTTTATTTAGAAGTGTGACAATAGAACGGCATTTACATAGAACATCCATTTAATTCAGAGGATTTAGGGTTGTCCCACAGACTTTTCTATTTTTTTTTACCAGAATCAAAACTTTTGGGTTTTTTAATTAGATTTCTAGCCCATCTGCTTGCAAAGATAGCCTTGACAATATAAACTAACACACATTTGTCTTGCTGAATCCGCAGCCAGTGGAAGAAACGAGACTAGAATATGAACTTGCACTCTCCATCTTATTGGGGTGTTAACTGAAAACCCAATTCTGACAGCCTAAATACCAGAATTCTTAACTACCTCACTGCTCCTAATTTTGCCACCAAACCTGCAGATACGATATTTGTCAAAGCCATGAATTATTCCCATAAACTCTTGCCTGTTTTGATGACCATGCTGCACAATTCAGGCTGTCAATTAGGACTGGGCAAGTACCTGGCCAAATAAACACGCCTGCAATTATAATCAAGGTTTTTGCTCTTTTTGTATTGTGCAGAGTAAAAGCAGTGATCACAGCATAATCAAACTAGTACTTGAAGCCTTTAGTGGAAAAGACTGCAAAAGCACAATTACTGGGGATTTGATGTAGAACCCACAGGAGCACTAGCTTAATACATAATTTTAAGTGCTTTATGACATAAAACTAAGGAAAACAAGTTAAAACCTCTGTTGCTACGACATGCTTGACAAACAGCAGAGAAAACAGCTCACATACACTCAGACTTTTTCCTTCCACTTAAAACCAAAAAGAATTCTGCACTGGTCTCTCACGAGGGTGATGCTATACAAACTCATTATTGCTAAAACCATCCACAAAACTAATGACTAACAAGAAAACCCTGATTCCAAATGTAAATAATTGTTTCAACCTTCTTTGATATAAGCTCTTCTAAAACAATTAGCAATGTATGCTTGCATCACTTAAGCAAGCTCAGGTTGTTGGTATCTGAAAAGAGAAGTAAGAGATTAACTCTGGGTTTACAACAGTGGTAGCTGCCTGAATTATCACATTGTGGGGATGTTGCATGGATGCAGTTGTATCCCAATACTGGGGTTTTTAAGGACAGCAATGTTCAATGACCATGCTTCTTTAGTCCTATGGCCTGTGTGATAAAAATATCTTCCATCTGGTTCCTGTTTGCATGGTTGTGCCTCACAATAGAAGGAGCTTGATTAAGCAATTAAGATGGTGCATGAAGCACATGTTTACACTTGCTGGATATGGATGGACTTCTGATCACACTCGACTGCTTTTCTGGAGGAGGATCACAGTACTTAAACAAAAATTGGAGAAAGGACACAGTAAGTAGAAGCCTGCAGGCCAGGCAGGCCTTTTACTGCTTTGGTTGACCTCTTGCATCAATTTCCAATTTTATTGTAGTAAACTAATGTGTTAGCCTGAAAAAGTATTGATATCCTCCTTTCATTTGTGACTAAGAGCAGACATGGTGAATGCATGTTTCCACCTTGATGATTTCCTTCTTATGCCCCTGGCAATTTGTACAATGAATAAATATCTTTATTCTGTTTTAAGATGTACAAGACTTGTGGAAAAGTCTGAGAGCTTGGTAATGGCTGCCTAGAAAGATCCTCTCTAATCTGTTACTTTGAGATTCATTTGTTGTTTGATTCTGTTTGCAGAGAAGATATGTATTTCCAGTTCATTCAGATTCTGTTGCAGTCAGCTGTAGCCTGGAAGAACCAACAGGGGAATCCTGTAATTTTCAAAGAAGGCACCCATCAAAGGTAGGAAGAACTAATGGCTTGATAAATCGAGACTAACTCATAAAATTACCTAATATATTAATTTGTTTCCAACTACATTAAAATCCACTCCAAAACATCCTGTTACATCATCTGGTGATAATGATTTCTTTGCTCTTTTCTCTGTCCTATCTAACTGACATAGTTTACCATTATCTTTGTTAGAACTTGTCCAATATCTGAACCTACGTGACGTAGAACAGAAAGTGTCCCTGCATTTGAAACATTCCATTTTAGCACTGCAAGAACAAACCCGTGTTATAAGAATGCTGACAAAACCTGTTGTATCATCTTAACATGTAACATCTTATGAAGCATTTTAAAGAGCTTTACCATGAGTAATCAGGTGTTAAATAAAACAGGGTCTAATATTATGTTTTAGAGTATTTCACTCAAAAACAAAATTGGATTTTGACAAAGAACAAATGACACCCCAGAACATCTTGACAATTTCCTCTGAAAAGGAACTTACTTCTTGGCCAAGAGAATAAGAAATACAAAAAGGAAAGCAATGACTCAAAAAGCTATGTGCCAAAAAATGTTCACAGGTATAGGAATGAGACTTTTAACAGAATCCCTAATTACACATTTGACTTCCATCACCTTTTTGAGGCAGCATGAACACAGTTAAAATTCTTTACGCATTTGCATCCTGCCATAAAAAAAGGGGAAAATATACTTTCATTGTAAAAACAATTATAAGTCAGTTGCCTCTAAAAGGGCAACGTGAGCACAGTATTGACAAGACGGACTTCAGCTTCTGGAAATATTGACTTGTCACCAATTTCAAAAGCCCAGAAATGGAGATCAAGACAGATTGGCATTGGTATTGTATCCAATACATTCATTTGATTTATGTTGCTCCAATTTCTGTACATTATTCAAACATTTCTGCTTTAATTTTCCAAGTGCCCCTGGGAATATAAAAAATATATAATGAGGATAACTAGCATCTTACTTGCTAACATGAACATTTCTAAATCTAGTGTCCAAGTTAGGGCAGGTGGATTCTCAAATGCCCTCTTTCTCAGAGATATTGAGCAGATTCCACCTAACAAAAATGAATTTTCATAAAATTTGTAGTGCCCAACAAGTCATCAGGTAAGTGCTGCTGATGCTAACATACACAGATACAAAATAACAGTCCCTAGAACTACTGAGGTGAAGTGTCTTACAGAATTCATTCCTAAATGAAAATCCCAGAAACCTCTTTAGCTGACCCTATTTCCATGTCACCTACAGTCTACAATCCGACACTGCAAAATCATTGGTGGTGGCTGTTCTGGAAGGTAAAGAGAAACTGAGATTTCCAGTAAGCCTGGTAAGTGTGGAATGATGTAACTGTTGAGTTTTGCCTTGTGAAGAGAGAAGGACAAAATCCCAAAAAACCTGCACATACTGCTTGTGTATTTGATTCCTAGTCTAACAGTTCATTAACAAAGCAGAGCTCCCAGACATTCTTCCTATGGGTAAGAAATTTCACTACTTTCCTATGTACCTGATTTTTAATTAGATTTTGGAATGGAATTGCAGCTCCTACCCACAAATCTCCAGTGGGGAGCAAAATCTTAACTAATCTGTGATCCCAGAAATGTTTGCTTCTCCAGTTGCAGCTTCTGAACTAAATCACAAATGTTGTAGAAAGAGAAGAATGGAGAAATAAGGGGACATAACCACAAAATTGGATGTGATTAATCAGTGTTGTCTGTAGAACAAAAGAAAAAAAGAGGTCTTAAGGAAAAAGAACATATTGACTATTTGAATAATTCTCAGACTAACAGTTTATTAACAAGGAAGCTTTTTCAGCCATGCTTCCTATGTGCAAGATCCCCCATTAGTTAATCAGGCACCTTTGGGATTACTGTTCTCCACTAAATTCTCCTTCCACTCCCCAGAATTGCTGCATGGCAAAATGGCACATTTCATAACGAGATAGGTTTTCCAAGTGCATTTTCTAAGGCCAGGCAGCGACACAGTACATGGCCAATTCCTTACACAGTGCTCCCAATTCAGTATTGGGAAAGGCAGCTTTAAGCCCCTGCTTCCCAGAAATCAGAGGTCTAATCAGTGCACACTATTAAAGGGATGTGTACTTCTGCCTCATGCAGAATATAATAAAACCACTCAGGATTTTCTATCTTCAAGATGTAGAGATATCAGTTTTATGGTTTCCCAAACTTTTAGGAGGTGTCTCCTGTATGGACTGATAAATACAGATTATACAGCTAAACCAAGGGAGAAAATAACTCAATGTTGAGTCCTGAACTAAAATTCAGGAAGCACTGTGTGTCTTCTCTGATGTTCCAAGTTCCAGAATGTGATCTGAATGGGTGGCCTAAATTAAACCTGAGGCTCCATCTGATTACCATCTACAAAACTCACAAAAGACATGAGCAGAGCTGCTAACAAACATTGTCCTTAGTTGGTGGTCTAAGCAGAACTGCTAATTCTACTGAAAAGGAAATGCAAGGGAAGGAAAAATTTGCATTGCTGTATTAACAGAGGACTTTGGCCTCTAGGGCACTCAGCTGCTGAATCACAGAAGACAGAGATAGAAGAGACCTCCTAAATCACTGTAACCAGGGACGTTGTTGATAGTTTGCCAAGAGAGAACAGTAGTCAGTACCAGAAATCCACCTGTCTTGTAGCTAATTTTTCACTAGCATTAAATTAACGTGCATATAAAGAGGAATGATGGGAAATTATTTTAGACATATAGTTTACAGCAGCATAGTTTAACAAATACTGGTCTCCATCCACCACAACTGTGCAGTGTGTAGATAGCATTTATGCCTTTTCCATGAGACATTCCAAGTGTAGTGCATAGTAGATGGAACATGTACAGGAAGCACATTTGGAGTTCTCTAAGGTAAAAAAAAACCCTTTTTATTCCCAGTGGAATGTGATTTTTGCCCATGGAGCATCTTAATACCATGCAACAGCACTTCAGAACACAGCATTCCCTCTTGACCTGAAACTAAGGGTTCTGCAGAATATCCCTCAAGAACACCAAAGCCATGAACCAAGCCTTGCAGAACGGCAAGTGACAAGGAAAATTTGAAAACCCTCCCTGGAATTCCAAAGTATCACAGCCCCATGTATGAGTACAATGTGCATTTTAAAATGCCGTGAAGTTCCTGCCAAGGATCCCACCCATCTCTGTATTAATGCTGCATTGGTATCTGTATTATTTCTATACCTTAAATGTGTACATTTAGTAACTTGTTTAAGAGTAGTGCAGGAAGATGGGCTGAATTTTACCATGCAAAAATTACTTTTAATTAATAATTCTTTCAAACTAAACTTCAAAAAGTAGTATTTATTCAATCCTCAATGACAACATCAATAGCACAAGCATCTGGCTTGGCAGACTCCCAAATAAATAAACAAATTATAAAACTTAACTTATCCTTCTAGTGAAAGTTTTCTAATAACACAGTATTAATATCAGAGACTGTCAATTCTTCTTGTATTCCCATGTGAAACAGAGGAAAGGGACAGGAAAGGCATATGAAAGCAGCCTGAGTCTGGCTGGAGATGAACTGCTGCTGCTATGATTTTTGGAGAGAGATGCAATTATCCTACAAAGCCCATGCTCTATTACAGCTTCTATTCAATGACTTTAACCAAAAGGACCATTCAGCAGAGATGTCCCTTGTAAATACAGTATGAAGCTTACAGCAGGTTCCTACTTTCCTTGTTTGCACTCTAGTGTGGGCATGTTTAAGAGGTAGAAGATTTCCCTGAAAACAGTTGCAGAACAAGGGAAAGCTGTTTTGGTGCTTTGCCTTGTTGGTGAAGTACCACAAAGGATCTTTCTAAAATATTACATCACTGGAAAATTCTCTAGAGACTAAGGTTTCTCTTTAAAGTTAGATGTAAAAAAAAGCCCTGTGTCCACAGTCAGGGAAACCAATCCTCCCCTGTTAACAGCAGAAAAGTACACTGTGGCACACATTGCTGACCAGACAATGTTTGCCAAGCCAAAGGCATGTCTGAATTACACTTTGCTGCTTTTTCCTGGTGGAAAGGAGAGAGTCTAGAATTATTTATCCTACTTATGATTTTACTTTGCATTAAAGTATTTCTTTCTCTCTGTCTTCTTCCTCTTAATCTACGTAGCCCAACAGTCTCACACCACAGAGGTACAGTTATGTTTTGCTGCACACAGTGCTGCAGGATCCACAGGGAACTCTGAAGCAGCGCCAGGATCCACAAGGAAGACATAAAACACCACAGACTTGGTTAGGAACACCTTGTGGAAAACGAGAAGGAACCATTTATGAGATTTACAACTGTCTACCAAACTTGGATACCAACTCCCTTTGCAAACAGCAGGGAACTGAGCATCCCAAACTCTGAGACAAATTTTGCCAGTCCCAAGCCATACTTTCCGTGCTATAAGAACATCAGCCTGCTCAATCCCACATGTTACCATGAATTGGTCATTATTCTATTTTAATATGAACAAATTTTCTAATCATAAACTAGCATGTGCTTTTATGAGCATGGGAACAGCCAAACCCTTGATAGTGGTTTGCACATTGATTCTCTAAGGGTTAATAACAAATAACAAATGTACCTCTTACATGATCTAGAGATAACCCCACACCTCCAGTCTCTTAGAGGGGCTGAGCTCAGACCACCTTCTCCACTCTGTGGACACTAATTAGGTCTCTTTCCTTGATTCAGCTGTCTATTCTCATTAAGTTTGTAGAAATTTATTATTCTTGAGAGTTTTCTCTGACAGATTTGGTTTAACAGTGACTGACAGCACGATGGCATCAGCTTTTTATCATTCATTTGGAGATAAGGCTAAAAATATTTTCCTGAAAACATATCCTCAGTCCTACCCAAGCTGTGCACTGGGGAACCCAGACCTCGGAGCAGCATCCCCAATACCTCCATGCATCCAGTGAGGATCAGGCTCAGGCCATCTAGGCTGAGACAACTCCACTTCTGTGTCTCCCATTACTTGCTTCATACCGGCACACAGTAAAGGTCTCATCCATTTTCCACGGGAGTTTAGAAGAGCTTTCCACTGACATTGAGATACCTTGGACAATATGCCCATTACAAAACAGACTGAAAAGCACAGCAGTTGTTTTCCTGCTTCTAATGACATCCATAAAGAGATGGCATAAGCCACTTCCAAATCATAATAATTTCTAATACTGAAAAGGATATAGCACATACTGGAGTTACTGATGAGGAACACAAGCATCCATAGTGGAATGAGACAAAAACTATTTTACAGTCTCTGCAAAAACTGTAGGAAAGAGATCACCTAAAAGAAAATTTAGGATTGGCTGAACTGCTGCATATTCCACTGATGGCTGCTGACAGCTTCAGGAGGGAACTGCACACGGCCTGTGCCAGCTCTGCTGCCACAAAACCTCTCTGTCTGCTAATTTTAGCTTTTCTGAATTACTGTTCACATTAGCACGAGCTTGCCTTCTCCAAGGAATTCTCCCAGTCACGGCTGCCTGGACCTCTTGGAGCATTGTGGAGCCACAGGTCTGATGGTTAAAAGGCCCATGAGGAACATGCAAGATGTAAAGCTTTACACCAGCACTAGCATGGCCAAGGCCAGGGAGGGCAGCATGGGGAGGTGTGCTGCAGAGACTCACAAAGCACTTGTCAGAGGGCCACTGAGGAAGAGGATGGAGAAAATTATGGTCTGCATAAAATTTATAGCAGGCTGTGGTCCCGGCCAGCTCCCTCACCAGTGAATGGGGGCAGGATTGATCCTAGTTTACAAGTTCCTGCCTTTTCTCTATCACCTCAGCTCCTTCTTTCAGGCAGCAGATGCCGGTACAACCAACATGCAAAAGCCATTTAGGAGGAGGAACAATGCTGATCTAATCCCCAGACCAAGGGCCTGGACAGAGCTCAAAAGCAGAGTGTGCAGCACAGCTCTACGTGAGACAACTCAGGGGATGGGATCAGGCCCCAGAGCCTGCCAGCGCCACTGGGTGTCACTGGGCCATGGTGGCTCCTGCATCCCAGCAGTGGTGGCATGCATAGGGAGGGGGGGTGTTTTGCTGTTTGCTCCAGATTAGGAGAAATCCAAGCAGAATCCTTCCCAGCCAGAATCATCTGTTGGAAATGCAGTGAGGTGCTACCCACAACACTGCTAACAGAAATACAGCAACACGGGCAGTGGCTGCACAGGACAGGCACCCACCGTGTGTGAGGGAGCCAGAACCAGCACCCCGCAGCCCCTGCAGGGGAGCTGAGCAGCACCTGAGGCTTTCTCAGGGCCTTGGCAAAGCTCAGACCCTTGGCAAAGCCCATCAAACCTTGAGAAGGCTCAGCTGATGCCACTTCATGGAATCACTACCCATACAGGAGGTAGCTGTCGCCAGGTCAGCCTCTTTGGCCCTGGCTTTAGCAGGAACCATTGCCACAGGCATCTCTGACTGTGCTCAGAGGGCTTTAACAGCCCTCCTGTGGCTCTTCTCCCCGAACGAAAGTGAAGCCAGGGGTGGTGCTGGAGAGCTGTGGCTGGGCAGCAGCACCTTTTGCTTATTTTCAGTACAGAGGGTGTGGGAAGGTGGGGCTGCAGAGAAGGAATCCACTCACAGCCATCCTTCTGGCTGCTCTGAGCTTGCAGCCTGAACGCCCTGCCTGTGGTGAGGAGCAACACTCTGCAGCAGCAAGGGCAGGGCTGAAGCAAAAAAGGCCAGACCAGTAAAACCAAAAGGCATTGGACCTGAACTGGGTAGAGATGCTTGCTTTGCTACCTGGGAGGAGAACAAAGTAAAACAGTGACCTTTTATTTCATTGGATGTGTGCCCTCCACAAGCCCTGTCCACTGACTCCACTGAAGAAGGTATGACTGAGCTCCCACCGGGCTGGAAAACAGCCCAGTGCCAGGAAAGGGAACTTCTCTTCCAGACCTGTGCATTTCCCTTGTATGTTAAACTTGGCCTGTAGGGCTACCCTCTGCAATCCTAAATCTTCCAATTATTAACCCGTTGAATTTGTGTTGGAGATGTTAGATGAACCAATATGAGTTTGACATCTCAGCATGAGCCTGCACGGTTGGCAGTAAGAGAAAACTGAACTCCCTCCCCTACACTGTAAAACAGAACAATTGCCTTGGAAATAATTCAGACATAATAAATGAGGGATTCCTTCACATTAACTGTTTTCAATTGCAGATTTATGGTCCAAAATTAAACAGATGTTGAGTGTTGAATACAATGCTTAAAAACACAATGACAAGTCCAAATCCCAGTTTCTCTGCATGTCGTAATCAGTAACTTCAATTATTTATTGGAATACAATTAAAATATAATTAAATGGAGCAAGCTATACTTAAGAATAATGAAATACTGTAGAATTTGTGGGGACAAAAAACAGTAAGAGATTTTAAGGTCTTCCAAAACAGTACAAATTGTTTAGATACAAGACAAACAACTTAGAAAATACTTTGCAAATCCCTTTGAAAGTACTTTAAGGAATTTACTTTAAATAAGGAATTCACTCTTGAAAGAACATCAACCTTTATTTTATTTATTTCAATTCCCAAACTCACATTCTGAAACAAGGTAATGAAATCTTCATGAGCTTGTTTCAATATTAACATTAACTTAATCTCATTTTCTTCCATTTCACAATAGAGAGAGGCTTCTGTTAGAGCCATATCGATGATCACTTGTAGAAGTGAGATGCAGAGCCCAGCTTACCCTGCCTTTTATGAGTCTTTAGAGGGAAAAGGCTACATGGGCTGTGCAATTCACAGTACATCAACTGCAGAGCTCTACCTCATGCTATCTGTGTTGCTCATCACAAAACCAGTCTGAAAACACTTGCACTGTTATGGAGCTGGACAGCAGAGCAGGGCTCAGCAGGTAACCAGGCTGGAACTACTCCGAGAGACTCTCAGCTCCCACAGAGGGCAGAGGAAAAGAGGACATCTGCTTTAGGTCCAGAGCTGTGCAAGGTTGGACCTTACACTATCCAGAAAAACAGCAACAGGCAATGAAAGCAGGAAGCCAATATTGGAAACCAATACCAAAGCCCCCCCACGGACCTTAGACTTGGGCTGATTTTAAAAAGATTCCAGGGATTAAAAATAAACACAGGAAATTAAAATTGTGTATCTGTTTATACAAAACAGTGTCACAAGAGCTGGAGTGACTGTTGTTTTCATGCCTCTGCTGCATGACAGGAGTGACAAGACCTGGGTCCCTCCTGACACACCTCCTAATAGGGTCTCCAGGATGGGGAGGATACAGAAATCTGCTTCAGTTCTTCAATCTCTGATTTTAATCACTTTCTTTTTGTCCCATTTTTCATGCACCCTGAGACTAAATTGTTTACTTTAGCTCACACTGGCAGAGTGTATTTTAACACATCACTTTACTTTCCCTCTCTAACATAAGTATCCTCAACACCTTCAATCTTTTCTCATAATTCCCGCTCCCCAAGCTCTGACAGCTCTTGTCATTCTCTCTGCACTTCTAGGAAGTTCACATTTTCTAGCAGCTTCTGGTAAATGGGAGTTTCCAAGGTTGCAGCTGTAGACACTTGCTGCAGAATTTCAACATCAATTACAGCCACTGTCCACTCATCTAGGAATAAAACGTCTCAACTGGTTATTAACACAGCTGAAAGGAAATCAGAGATCCTCTTCTGAAGTGCTGATTTCCAACAAGCAGTGAACATCTAACTTGGCCCTGAGGTGGTCAGTAAGGGGACACAGGAAGCAACACAGAGCAGTGAGCGCAGAAGCCTCTTAGCAGGACAAGGTAAGACCGCCAATGTTTCAACAGATTTCCCCCAATCCCTAACAGAGTGATTAAAACATCACACACCAATACCACATAGGGTAGAGGCCAGATTTGAACTGGCTACAGTGGCAAAACACTCAAATTCACCAGCACTCATGTCAGTTATTTACTTCTAATGAACACGTTTCTCCAAAATACCTTACAATTATTTGTTAAATTATAGCAGAAGAAAATACTAAATCTCCATTAGGCTCTTTAGTTTCACCGCTTTTTTACTGCTGTATTTTGGTACAAATGTATGGTGGAATAATTATCAATGGCACCAGATATTTAGTTACTAAAATTAGTATGAAGTCCCTGGTGTTATTTTTTAAATAGATGGTTACTTTTGTAGATCTACAATAGCCTCCAGGAAAAAAAAAATAAGAAAAAAAGTCCTCAAAAGCTCCTTCTGTGCTAAGATCACATAACAGAAAGCAGAGCTCTAGGGTTTAATTCCTATCAATCACCAAAATGAGTTTCACACTACTCCCGGCCAGAAGAGCTAATATACACAGTACCACAGGTCACCAGAGAAGAGCTTAAAATAAATCCAAGAGTGGGTGAGTATTGCTACATTTTGCCATCTCCGGTATTGTTCTTCTAATTTTACAAAGTCCCCATTATTGAACTAATTATTAGGGGCACTTTAGTTGTTTTACTGCTCCTAGCACCTCTCATCAGGCTTGGGCAGCTCTGAGGAGCTGTTCAAACACACAGGGCTGGCCCTTGGAAACACTTTGCTGCTGTTATGAGCCCTGGATGTCCCCCAGAACAGGGAAACATTTGAGCAGCTTTTTGAACAGAGGACAAATAAAAAGTACATGTCTTTAAAAACACGGGCCCCTGAGGCATCTCGGGTTTCCCCTCTGCAGAGAGCACAGAAGATTGCTTATCTTGGCTTCAGAACAGATTGATGTGTTCAGCCGGAAGGTTCACTATAGCTGACAGAGAACATTTTCTTCATCGTATTGCTTCGCCATGCAAGGAGATAACTCAGGCTAATAATATTCTGTCTCCTTTTCATCCTCCTATAGCCTACGCATAACTTAATTCGTAATTCCAAAGGGCTCGCAGAGGAGATTGGCCTGGTGCTAGTTTCATTTACACACATACAAATCAAAGCTCAGTCTACTGGAATAGATGGCACTGCACTGGTGTTAAAATATAAAATCCTCAGCAAGGCCAGAAGATTCTCCCTCAGCTCCCCTGATCATAAACACCATGTTATCCTAGATTCAGTCACGCCCTCCAAATTTCTAAACATTGCATCCATTTAAATTTGCATGTAAATAGAAGCTGTCCTGAGTCACGAGAAATACAGCTTCGCCTACCCAGAAAGCATTAGTGCAAATGTAAACCAAGCAGAAAATGGCAGAGTGGTAGAAACTTGGCATCCGTGGCAATTATCTTTACATGTAATGAATAGTGTCTTCGTTTCTTAGTGACTAATTACAGTGGAACTGTTTAGAGAAAAGGACCTTGTGATATGCCTGAAAGAAACAACACAGAGCACCAAACCAGGACCACATTAGTTCGCAGTGTTAGATACCCACCCACAACCTCCTCCTCCTCCTGCCCAAAACTGCAGGATCAGGCTTTTGAACCTTCCAGGAGCCTTAAATTACCCCAGGCACTATGGACTGAAAGGTTACCATTTCAGGACAGGAACAAGCTGTGTTCCTAGATCCTCACCCCCAGGCAGTAATCCTGAGCCACACAGGAAACCCCGCTGCCTGCAGGCACCTGCCTGCCTGTGGCTCCCAGCTGCATGAAAGCCCTCACTATTCTGCTCTGACTCAAGCACACATAGCTGCTTTCAGAAGGTCCACATTATTATTCTGGTTTTGAAGAAGGAACTGCAGAAAGCTGAATCAGAAACTTTGAAAACTGCTAGCAAGACCCTGGTTTCACTTACCCTAATCTATCATCACATTTCATCACCAATCTCATACCTGCTCCAAGCTCCCAGCACTGCGCCACCTCTGCCCCCTCCATTAAGATATAAAACAAGGGTTAAGTGACAGATAGTATCACATGGAGAGCAATCTGTCTCACTCAGAAACCAATGCACCCAGAATAAAGAAAGAATTATTATCCTGGTGTCAATATGATAAATTACAGGCTCTTTTCCCTAAAGAATTTCTACTTTTTCAGCTAGCACAGAAAACTCTTCTCCTTTTAGCACTCAACATCAGAGCAGTTTCTTCTGACATCCTGTTCAGAGTTTCTGCTAATGAAATAGTTTATTTTGGTGGATGGCTGATGCAGTTAGTAACTACAGCACTCATCTTGGAATAAACATGAACTGAGAGCCAGTGATAGGAATTCCAACTGTTCCTTCCATATATTTGATTCCAAAACATAAATAAGTTTGAAAGCTCTGCTGCTTGGCCTTGTTAAAGTGAACAAAATGTTTAGGGAAAATGACTTTTCAGTGTTTCCCTACACCACACAGGTTACACAATCCCACGTGCCAAACCCATGAAGTTTGTGGTCACATTTCCCTCCTACAGCAGCGAGTTCACAGCTGTTGCACCAGACAAAACAGGACTAAGAGGACCTGGGAGAAATAACCTCCTGATCTACCACACTCCCTCCATTACATTTATATCAATGCCAGAGGCTTGTCTGTACAGCAATGGGAATTTAAGAAAAAATTAGATGACTTAGAGTGCTAATGGGAATCCATTAGAAATCTCTTCCTCATATCCAGCCCAATCTTCACTTGCTTCAGTGTAGCACATTTGTTTGTCGTCACCCTACAAACACTTTCCTTTTGCAGCATCACAACTTGATTGCACAGACCCTTTTCACTCTAGACTGAACAACATCTACCCTTTTGATCGTTCCCTGACAGGCCACTTTTTCAAGACCTCTGATCACTCTTGCTGCTTCCTGCTCCACACCTCTCAATGTGCAAATATCCCAAGAAGGAGAGAGTACTCCAGTTAATACCTCCAGAAGCCCAGTCTGCAAGGACCCTTGGGAAGCCAGTGGAAGTGCTCCATGCATAGCCACTCCCTCACTGCTGGGCACATTTTCATGACAGGAGGCTGTACCATGGAGGAAGGGATGTTCTCTGGTATAACTGGAGAGACATCCTCCGAAGGCTTCACACACCAGGACAGAACCAGGCTTTGCAGTGACCACCGGAAGGAGAACGCTTTTTCAGCATTTCTAGAGAGACAGGCAGCCAAGTCTTGTACTGGCTCCTTCAGCACATACATCCAACCCCAGGTTCTGCAAGCCCACACAAAAATTACTGCTGCACTGATCCAGAGTGAGGCAACCAAAAGCAGCATCAAAGATTGAACTAATTGATTCAGTTGTGCAACAGGAGGGAACAGAAGGGATGTATCTTTCTATTGCTGCCACCTCCGTGAGGGAAGAGCAATTAACAGAAAAGGCTGACACGTTAGAAGGTCATTTTTGCTCTGCAATTGCTTGCAACCCAAAGCAATGTTAAATCTTCATACTTGCAACCATGCAAAAAATGATAAGATGTAGGGGACCACTTTCATTGCTGCAGCAGCTGGGGGGGAACTGCCAAGCTCTGGGACACACACTCCCAGGGAGTGACCTACTGCTCCCCCAGCCCCACAGCATGTCTGTAATCTCTCTCACAACATGGCTGAAAATAGAGCTGGCTAGAGGATAAAATGAGAGGGGGTGGGGAGAAAAGCAAACAGACTCAGCTTATTAGTAAAACCTTGATGACCAAAGGTTCAACAGAGCAAAAAGTGCATCACCAGAGGACTTATGAAGTCCAGGAACCAGGCACTGGCAGATCTGGTACACATGGCTGCAGTTGCCACTCACTGCAGCCGAGTGATGAAGTTTCCAAATAGCCCTTAACCCTCTTCCATACCAAGCACAACCTTTGTCCTCTCCAATTGCATGTTTAAGGAACTGAGTGCATTTCCAAGACCCTTACCTCTTGACTTCCAGATGCAGCCAACCCCTCTGCCCTTCATGCCTTAATTTCACACTCTTTGCCAAAACATGAACATTGTTTAACAGGTCATGTTCTGAGAGTTTACAAGAGAAGGAGCTCCTGGGTGGCACAGGATGTGTCCCTGCAACCCCAAGCATCCCTTCTCAGTCCCTCACCTGCCCTGGGGTAACACTCACCTCAACAGCTGGTGCAGAGGGTTTTGGGAAGGATATTTGACAAGATTAAAAATAGGAAAAGGAAGCTGGATGAGGGTCTATGTAGTCTCATAGCCTCTGAGGCCAGATCAGAAACACCTACCTAGGCACTGAGCCCTATAAATGATCTCCCAAAGCTTGCAAAAATAAATATGCTCTGGCAACACACCTTTCCTTCAGCATCCCTGGGAAAAGGATGGGGATTTGCTTGTTGGAAGAGAGCCACAGGGACTAATGCGGGGAAAGGTGGTGGTTTACATTCAGAACAATCTCAAATGCCTTTCCTTGAAAGCTTCCTTCTGAGTCCACCCATGTTCCTTCCCCAGCCTGGAGAAATCTCTGGAAAGTGCTGGAGCAGGAGTATCTGCCTCCTTGTACAGGCACTCTCTCCTCCCCAGCAACTACAGTCCCCTACCCCAGCTCTCTCAAGCCTCCCACAAGGTATTAAAAAGCAACAACAGACAGCAGGCTCTCTCCAGCTTGCTATATTTAACTGCAGAACTCTAAGCATTCCCCCCTTTGCACTCCTTTAGAACAGTTGCACAGAAACATGGAGAATGAGAGCTGCTCCTCGAGGCTGTGAGGAGCCTGAAGCCCAGGTTTGCTCCCACTGCCTCCGCTCTGGGGCTCCTGCATTGCCACGTGTGCCATAAAAACCACCGGAGTGCACACAGCAGGAGGAAGGGAACACTTTTGTTCCTCCACCCCAAGAACTCAAGGTACTAAATGTTAATACTTGGAAATCAGCAACTGCCAAGAACAAGTTCCCCACCCACCCATCCACCCTAAGCTTTTGAAGTGTTTTCTTTCTAGCTTTACCTTGGCACGCTGGCTAAATAAGTCACAAGTTTCCGAAGGTCTTCCTGCCTTATTCTGTCATGATTGCTGCGGGCTGGGAAGGTCAGGACAGGACCACCTCGTTTATCACGGCCACCTGTGGAAAATAAAGGATTGTTACAAAATCAGGCAGGAAGCACACGTCAAAAAAACTATGTGCACTGAATTGATAAATATAAATTACAGCACATTTAAGAGTCTGCACTCACATTGTAGATTTCAGACTTGCCTAATTGAGGAAGACAAGCTTGCATTTGCTGGAGCTCCAAATGGGGGATATAAGGGGGGAAAAAAAGCCCACACAAGGAAAATTGCTACTAGCACTTCTTCTTTCACCTAATCCCATCAAATCTAATATAGCTGCCAGTCCAAGCAGGCAATGCTAATGAAATCCTACTGTGGAGATAGTTTTAAACCGGTCAACACCAAGAAAGTGAAAGCATTTTTCACTGTTGCTCAGTGTGCTGCACTGTTCATTCCAAGACAGTTTACCACGTCCTGTCAGTTTGAAGCAATGTATCCAGTAACGTTTCTGCAGCACAGTGTTCTAATCTATCAGGTAATTCACTAGAACTGAAATTTTGATTAGAAGTTCATGTCTCTTCAGCTTTCCATTTATAAAGTGTTGGCAATACGAATAATTGGTTGGTTTTTTTTTTTGGGGGGGGGGGGGTTTCCTGTAGTTTTCCTGTCTTAAAAAACACTTTTAAACTGTCAGTGGCTGGCCCTTCATGTTTTACAATAGTTGTCTAAAGGCTTAGCCATAAAGGAATGACTCTATCCTGAACTACACAATCACAAATGCAGGGGCAAATACAATCTATTCTACAGCACTTTCTTTTATTCTCTTCTGTACATAAAGTCTAAGGAGATTGAAACTGAAATCTAGTGCCGCATTCAATGCTTAGTTCTTTCTTCACATACTATCTCAGGATTTTTTCCAGAAATTGTGTGTTGTTAGATACATGCTTGCACTGTTATCTAGGAAAAAGTTACAGCTAAACTACAGCTCAGAAAGCCAGCATGGAACTGCAAGGGCCTCGCAAACAAGCTGTAAAAATGCACATGAGTTTGCACTTCTCAATGGAAAGTATAATCCCTTTAACAGAAATATCACTTCTGAGAAAGGAAAACCACGTGCTTGCTGAGCTAATTTACTTGGCCAACAAGAAGAAAAAGCCACACAAGGACATGAACATCTCCAGCACTGATCCATGCTGCGCTCTCTCATTAAGAACTTGGGACACCTGCAGTCTGTGCTATTGGCACATTCTTGTTACTATGTATAAATTTTCTTAAATACAGATAATTTTTAATTGCCAACACCTGTCTAAAGAGTCATCTACAGCACTGGTGCCTGTACAAGACAGAGTCTGTTACACAAACTTCATCTCTACAGATAGAGATACCATCGGTACCCCACGTCGCAGTTCATCAGCCTTCACATTCCCAGAATTTTCAGTGGATGCAATCCACCTGGAGTTACATTGTGCAAGTCTCCACTGGAACCAGGTCATGTCTGATTTGTCCAGGGATACCAATGGCCAGGCAAACAACAGATGTCATCTTTATTTTGAGCCCTCATGCAGACAGGGGTACATATGGAGGACAAAAACTGTCCTGCCTAATCTCCACCCAAATCTCTGTGCCTTCTATTTGCCTCTGGCTTCACACCATGAAGGTGAGGAAGGTCTGTTGGAATTCAGTGTCATCTTGGCTGATCCACGCCTCTGCCACATAGCATGAAAATGGGGGTTTAATGTAAAAAAGGATTCAGTTTACAAGGAAATAAACTCATTCAAATTTTCAGACCTTTTTATGAAAAAAGCTTCCTCATTTTAAGTACATTCTCCCTTTGTTGGGATTATTTCACACACCACATCAATGCCAAACCATTATATCATGCACGATATGTGTCCAACAGAAAAGCAAGCCAGCCTATAGAATGGCAACCCAATACAGCAACTAAAGCTGGAGAGAAATATTTTTTCAACACAAGAAGCTTTTCAAAGTTTTGAAAAATTTCCCATCATATCAAGATGTAACCAAGGCTTTCAAAAAGTTCCAGATATTTGCTGAAACAGAGACCTTAACTTGAACTGCATCCCAGAAGAACATGCTACCCGCTACTCATTCAGGCTGCCTCTCCTCCATTCCCAATTATTTAAATACTTGTACAGCGTGGAAAAGCACTGAGAGTTGAGATCAAAAGACATCTAAGTCCACATTTATAATCCTCTCCCAGGATATGAAACACCTGGAAAGGGCCATGAACTTCCCACAGCCCAGCAGCACTAATCACTCTGATGCTGCCCATTCCCCTTGACTTCATAAACCAAAAACTGTGTTTCTGGTCAGGGACCCCTTTAACACCTACCATTTCACCAAAGTGAGCTCTGCAAAATAAATAAATAAGAAATCTGTGTAAATTCTGGTAGGCTGATAATGTTAAGTCAGAAAATTCTTGACCCTTTCAGTAACAGCAACACAAGGATTTCAGCTACAGAAAAGAAAATAGAATCCAAAACGTTCCTGTCCTGTCTTTGCTTCAGGATAAAAATTGTCCCTCAACAGTTCATCTAAACTGTTCTCAGGGGAGCAAGATAAATAAGGCTCAGGCACAGGGTCAGAAGTTACCAGGCCAGACCAGAGAAAATGGGTTAATTCTCATTGGAGGAGGAAGGTTACATGATGACCCAATTGGACATTTCTGGATGATGGAAGGATAAATAAGCACCTGGACTGATTCCTTCTAGTCTTACAGCACACAAAACCAAGGAGACTTGGGTAAAATATCAAGATATGTTACATTTAGAAACAAATGTTTCTCTTTTTTGATAAAAGTACAGCTCTAGGCTTTGAGCAGTAGAGTGAAATTATTACAAGTGCATTGTACATATTAGAATCCTTCACTTGCTTCCTTCAACTCAATGCAATCCAAATTACTGAGAAATCCCTAATTGTTATGAATGCCTACATAATTTACAATTTTATCAAGAGCCTGTATAAAGAAACATCAGATTTCTTCTAGAACAAACCACTGTACATTTAATTCTCCATCAGACTTGCAGAGTTCAGTAACTGTGGTTTACTCTCTCAGATACTCATAATATGTAGCATTTCCACTACATTTTGTAACCCAAGATCTCAGCTTTTCTAGGCAGACTAAAGGGGGTATTGCCACCATCAAACACAAGGCCTACATAAGGACACTCATCTCCTCTAAGGGAGCCTGCTGAGAGGTAGCAACAGACACCAAAAGAAACGAAAATCATCTGGCATTGGCTGTGCAGGCAGTCTGTCTATACCTCTCCTTTTCTTTATTATTATCTTTTTACTGAGGGGAATAGTAAAGTACTGACGGGGAAAGAAGTTCAGCCCAGATCCAGGAGAAATGAGGTTTTCTGACTTGATCCACTGTGTTTGAGCTTCACAGTGCTCGAGACTCTGTCTCTGCTTGTTAGCAATCCACTCAGGGAGACAAATCTTGCCCCAAGTCAGCCACGATCTCAACACCAGTTGTAAATGCACAGTCTGCAGGGAGCTACTCAGCATATTGTTCTAAAAGACAATAAAATGTAGAAGGAAGCAAGGAGTCTCAATTGCTCTAATCAATGAGTCCCATCTCCTGCCTCCTCCTGGACTCACAGAAATGGGATGCAATAATCAAACATGTCATTAGGTTTGCTAATTACAGTTATTAAATGCTAAAACAAACAGCTGATAATTTCTTACTGTTTTTCAAGTTGGGTTTTCGTGAGCTTTGCTCTGATTTAGAGAGGCAAACAGATGGTCTGGTTATTAGTGCTCTGGAAAAAAAAGAGTTAGAAAAACACATGTTCTTCAGGGCCCAGAGTACACTGAGAACAAACATTTAGCCATGTATGCCTTGCATTTCTCCCACGAAATCCTTTGTTGATGGCCTGTCCTGTCAGTGCCTTCCTTGCCAGTTCTTCCCATCTCCCTTTCTTCTATCCTGTAAGAACCCATGGCTAAATTCAGGGTTTATTCCCAGAAGTAAGATCACATCGTTTTTCCTCCACAAATCATTCAGAGGACATTGCTATGATGGCAGGAGGCATTGAGATGCACACCACACTAAAAGAACACCTCAAAGAAGCCTCAGAAAACCTGCATGCAGGCAGGCAGCACAGTCAGTGGCCTTCTGATAATCATTTTTCTAGTCAAGCCTGCAACCAAGAGGAAAGAGACTCCAGTGACAAGATCCCTGCGCTGGCAGCTGCCTGAGCATGACACCTCTTAGTGGTGGGCCCAAATGTTTCTGCCTATGGTGGCCCCAACTGCTCACAGGTAAACCAAGAAATTGGCCACCCCAAAGTATCACTGACATGAATTCTGTGTGCGGGCTTTACCAATCTCAGGTCCCAAGGCACATCCATCCCTGTTAATACACAATAAACTGAAATTCCAGCTATGTGTAGTCCTGTTGAGGACAGGAAACGATCAGTTTCCGTTAATGCAGACTTCTTGTGTACAGCAGATAATGATTTTATCAAGCTCTGTTTTCAAGCTGCATCTCTCCAGTTCTATCAGCCCTTCTACCACGATCCTTACCTGCTTGCAGTGATCCACATTTGAGGGTTTCAAGCCCTCTGCTTCCTTTTGCACTCTCTTCATAAGCATGAATTCACAAGGATTCACCAGAGACTCGGGCAAATATCCACACATGTACAGGCTCCCAAGAACCTTGTCTAACATCCTGCAGAACACCAGCAACGGAAACGGGAGCAGCACACAGTGTCTCTGGCCCCTGTTCAGATGTCTACTGCAGTTCAAGTGAATGTGCCGCTTCATCTGACCCTGCAGATCATAAGCTGATCAATCTTGATATTGTAGACTCTGCTGAGACCATAAGTGAGTTTCCAGAAGAGCTGAAATAATCCTCATAAGGTATTTCAGTCCAAAATATGGTGAAAAAATGAATTATAATGAAGAGAACTAGGAGACAGACGGAGCTCAGCTGATGTCAGGCACTTCAATACAGTGATAAACAATACACTCTGGATTTCTAAATCTAATTGACAGACTTCCTAGGACAGGAAAGTATCAAGGAATTGGTATCCAGAGTCTTGAAACAACATTCCTTTCCCTGTCAAAGCTGAGCTCTGTGAGAATCTGCTGCTACTGGACATACTGTGAGCAGACTTGTGTACTAAAACTCCCCCACCTTCAAGATAGACTAATTTGTTGCAAGGGTCATACATAGGATTAGCTGTGTGACCATCCTCCAATTCAGCTGGTTCCAATCAGGTGATTCTAGTGCAAGTGACGGAAATTTAAACTCCCACAAGCCAATTAACATAGCTGCAGTGCAATCACCAGGGCCTGATCCTCCGGGGTGCTGATCTTTGCAGCATCCATATCTCAGAGTCAATTGCCCGAATCAAATTCTAATGGCAAACTCTTACAACATTACTTTTAGGGTTAATGACTCCAAAAACAAGGCTAATTGTTCTCACCAGAAGATCTCCTGGCAGAGCAGGTCAGAGGCTGTAGGTGGGATGCCCAGTGCAGCCACTGAAGGATCCCATTTCCCACCAAGCAGATTTGTTCCGCAATCGCCCAAAGCCACTGCATGGATTTGAAGGGACCACCTGTTGTGGCTTGTAATTCATTTTCACTGCTTTACGCAAGTATTTCGGGGTACTTCTTTAATTTTAGATGTGTACTGGCCAATAAGCCACAGGGGAAATAGTCTCATTTCCCAAGAAGAAAGTTATTATTCTAACAAGGCATCACTAAGGACAAGTGAGACTCATTAAAAGGAAGGGGATGCCTTCCTAGTGTGGAAGGCAAAACTTCCAGAGAGTACAGAGGAACTTGTTTCTTTCTCTGGAAGTAGCTGGACTGCTGAGAAGTATCAGGGGAGCACTTGTACTCTCCTCTTCAACACTGACACTAAAGCTCTCTGCCTTTTGCCCCAGCTGCAAATAACTTTGGCTGATCTTGTGTCCTCTATTGCTGTATGGGAATAGCTGTATATATGAGACTGAACAAAATAAACCCCAAATCTTCTAAAACAAAACACCCCACTGCAAAACCCACTGCACTACAGAACATCCCTCTTGCTGCTGGGGAAGGGAAGGGAAGAGAACACCTCGTGGCGATGCCAGTCACTGCTGATGGTGGGACAGACAGACACTCCAAACTCACACCACAGGGCACAGTGTGAGAAGCTGTACAGGACAAGGAGAAACAAAGAGAGGCCAGATACACCCCAATCACACACTCTTTTTCTTACTCATTTGAGACAGGCATGGAGAAATAGCCAAGGAATGCCATGCTTTTCTAATAGCAGATTTCCCTTTTTTGAAATCTTCATTGATTTCAGACTACACCAGGGAATGATATAAAATGGAAGATATTCTTCTGAAACAAAATACAGAATTGCTGATGTTTCTTTTGAAATTTCCGTTCCAAAGGAAGAGGAGAATGGAAACTTTTAATTTAAATCAAAACTTTTTGTGCAAATACAAAATGTTTACATCATTCAAAAATTAAATATTTTGGTTAATTGTATTCCTAACCCAATACAAATTCCAGTGTCCACAAATCAGCATTTGAGACCTCCTGAAACCAGGATGTGAGTTCTTTCCATGTCCAGAGGCAGTGAGGGTCTCATTTCAACTCTTTTTCTCAAGAGTGAAGTGCATCCACCGCACAAAAAGAAAAAACATGCACCTCCACACGTGGTACCTCTGGCACTAAGCCAGAGTGGTGTCCTTGGACAAGTTTTGGGAAGGTCAGTGTCGTCTTCTCTGAGCTTTCCTCTTTGACTCACCCTGCTGGCCTAAATTTGGTGGAATCTAATTGCAAAGTTTACCTTTCTTTAGATCTATTTACATTGAAATTCCTCCTCTGAAAGGCCTTTCAGGAAATCTCTGCTTTTCCTTAAGGCTCGCAGTCAGGTTCAGACATTGCTGTGACCCAGCTCACAAGGCTGCTCCCGAGATGTGGAGCTGGGCACAGTGGGCTACCAAAGGATGGAGAGGGCTGGGCTGTAACCACACCTGCTTCTCCCTGCTCTGTGCCCTTTCGGTGCCCAGAGTGCACAGAAAAACCTCGTGCCTTGCAGACACACACTGGGAGCTCTGCTTGTCACAGCTGCAGCAGCTCACCAGCTCATTACACCCTCCTGCTGCTGATTGCTCCGTGCTCAACCACGCTCTCAGAAACCTGGCCAGCCTCCTCCTTTGTGCTCCTGCCTCGGCAGATGAGCAGACAGTACCTGGGTGACAGCAGGAGCCCACACGCCACTGCTCTTCCGAGCCCTCCAGGGAGCGGAAATACCGGGAAGCATCCTGAGAAACTCTTCTGGGTGGGATGTGGGGAAATGTTTTCAGTGAGACCCATGACATCAGTCAACTAACAAGCTTTTTATAGCCTAAGTGCATGAAACGTTCCATGCATGGGAAGGGAACGTGGTAACACGTTCCCCTCCCTCTCCTGAAAGTTCATACACTTCGTTCCATACTGCACTGATCAATAGAAAATCTCCCATAAATATAATCAAGCAGCTGAACAACGCCCCAATTTACACCACTCTTCTAAAACAGCGTCTGTGTTTCCCAAGAAAGACTATAAGCCCGGTTTCCAAAATATTTCACCACCTCTCACTGAAAAAAAGCACCAAAAATAATCTACAACCTGTTTTATTTCCTCTCCTCAGTGTTCATCTCCTTCTCAGAATGCAAAAAAATCAGCTTCTGGCTTGTAACTCACTCCCTAATGGTTCCCAAAGCTCTTCCACTGCAACACACTGAACCACCCAGGCAAAGCCAAGATTTCATTAGGGTTTAGACAACAAGCAGGTGGCCAAAGCCTCCCTGCTGCCAGCCCTCTGCTTAATCTGCATCCAGGAGGTCAGCGATGGAAGCAATCAGACAGCGAAGGCTGGGATGCACCCTACCCCAACTCCTCAGTCCATCGCTCTGCATAGGAGCTATGGAATGGGAATTTCAGGTGCTCTGTAGACACACATGTGAACTTTGTTCAGGTTCAGTCTAGCTCATAGATGAGATCACTGGAAGAAACCAAGAACGAGTTCCAGGAAAAAATCCTGATATTATCCACCACCCCTCAACTTTCCCATGGCGCAGGGATGCAGATGCAGAGCCCCGCGCCTGCTGCTCGCTGCCGGCTCAGGCAGCCGAGGGGAAGTGCCAGGCACAGAGCCCCAGACAGCACTCAGGCTGGATGAATCCATGCCCAGACAGTTAGAGCTGTATGTCAACTCTGAAATTAAGTGCACTTGTGAAACCCTGAGTGCTCCTCTGAGAAGACACGGCTGTGCAGGCAGGTCTTGGTGTGCCTGCTCTGGAGCAGGCAGCAGCCGTGCTCCCTTCCCTGCCTGTTCTGCCCTGCTGCTTTGCAGGGTCCAGGTGTGGAGCGTCCACCACCCTGGGACACAAAGCAAAGTGCAGCCCCTACCTGAAGGGTCTTGTGTGTTCTCTGCAATTTCCCTCTTGAATAACAGACAAACAAGCTGGTGAGCCACAGCTGATGAGAAAAGCAACAAACGATGTAACTGACATGTTCAGCTGAGAGCTTTTGTGTGTGCTGATAAATTCTGTTGGTGTAAGGAGAACCCCCTTGACAACTTTACTGTACTGTTATCGTTAAAATTAACTGTAGTATTAAACTCTGAAGAAGATTCAATAAAAGACTCCTGTTCCTCAAGGAAACCTGATTAAAACACAATGTGCTCTCAGAGTCTGTGCTAACTACAGAACTTTCTTTTCTGTTGATCTTGGAAAGTCCAAGTATTTGACTTTTCTATTTTGTCAAATATTTTCTCTTCTGTGCTCAAAGCACCTTCTATGAAATTATTCAATTTTAATTAAAAAGAACCTAGCCATCAGTTGAAATGCTAAAATCATTTTCTTAATCTGCTTTATTACAAGAGTCCAGGGGAACATTGGGCAGTACTTACACTCTGGGCTGGAAGGGGGTGCTGGGGCTATTGCAGTGAACACCAGCAGCTGAGAGTGTTCTGCCTGCAAAGGCGACTGCTGCCCGTAGCCATTGCATTTGGAGACCATGAGGAGGAGGTGTAAATCCCAGGACCTCTAGCTGTGTCAGGAACGGCACATTTTGAACAGATCCAAGTCTGGAGGCTGGTGAGTCTATATGGAGCAAGCTGTACCCTGCCTGCAGCGGATCATGGTGTGAAAGCCTGGGGGATTGTGTTGGCGCTGCTTATTTAACACCCCCCTCCGCAAGGCAGGCTTGGCACAGGACAGTGTCTAACGAGCTGATGATTTGATGTGAGACCCTCTGGCTCAGAGCTGAACACAGGCACCATCAGTGGAAGGGGCTACATAAACAATCCAGACAGGTTGTCATTATTAAATATTCCATGAATTACCAAATGATCCTGCAGTCATTTCCATGCAAAGCAACAGCAGGAGCCAGCCAAGAACTAAATTGCAGTACAGTCCCTGCATAAATTTCTCCCCTTCTCTTCCCCAGAGCACCCAGTGCAGCTTTTGTGTCTCAAACAAGTGTGCAGGTACACTGTGTTTTTATGACTATGTTCTCCTCTTCGGAGCAGTGAAAGCCAACCATGTAAAACATTTCAAGACATTCAGAATGAGACTTCAGTGTGAGACAATGTGTTCCTGCATATGAGTACTGTTGGGATAATCTTGGGTTCTCACACAAGACTTCCTGTGTTTCAGAAAATTCCCTCAAACTCCTGGATTTTCATGTCATTGATGAGAAAGTTTAGCATTTATAGATCCTCAAATTGTTTCCCCAAGTCACGGCTGCACTCATGACCCCTAGGCCATTTAACTGTTACTGCATGGGAAGACAGCTCACACCAGCTATCAGTCAAGAGGAAAGCTTTTCTTGCCTGGATGACATCTCCATGGCTCAGCAGGGGGATGAGACCCATCCTCAGGGGCCTGGGGACTCAGCTCCAGCACCTGGGGGGAGAGTCTGGGCACCTACGAGCCCTGCTGCTACCCTCCTCTCTCCTGCAGTCAGCATTACTGTGGAGATGAAGGAAACAAAAAAGCAAAGACTGCAAACAAGGGGAGCTGGGTATTTTTGATGGAGGATTCCTCATTGCAAGCAGCCTGAATGGTTTGTAATCATCAGCAACGCTGCCACTGGAAATACCCTGGGTTTATGCTGCCAATTTGTGTGACTTCATGCAAGATTATGATTGCTTCAGACTTTCTCTTCCCCCTCTCACTGACAAGTTGTAATTCACACCAGAAGCACTATCATCCAAACTATTCTCAAAGCCTCTTCCATATTGTCTAGTCCTCATCCACCCCCAGATCGTCGAGATTTGTCTCCTGAATGAAGGCTGTAAATCTTTGTACAGCATGGCAGGAGAACTTTGAGCATCTGAGTTATTATGTAAATGCTGCATCAATGGTACTTTTAACTGCAAGTCGATTGGGACTGTAAATGGAACACCAGTGATTTATGGGTCTGAGTGCTTCCTACATACAGGAATTTAATGCTATTCACTGACCTTGAACCAAAAGCAGGATCCCTGAAACGTCCTGCATGCTGAGACAGCCCACATCTGGGCTGGAGCTAAAAGCTGCCTTTCATCCTACCTGTGCTGCTCAGTTACCTGTGTCTCAGAATATGAAGAAAATCAACATGGACCAGTTTCCAATGCGCTGAGTATTACTGGATAGTCCTGCTCCACATACAGCCCTTTTCTTAGCAGAAGAGCTAATTTAAGTACCACCAAGTTCAAACATGAAACCACTCCCTCGAGACTCTGCAGCATCAGAAGGGTCAGGATGTTGCAGACAGTGCCCATGACAGGCTGGAGGGATCAAGGAAAGATGTGCTCACCTGACACAAAGGCCACTTTCTCCTTCAGTATGGGAAGGACATCAGCAGCTTTTAAACCATCATTTCGAAAAGAACCTGCAAAACAGAGAGAAACAGGAAAGTCAAATTAGAAGAGAGCATGTTCTTGTTCTTGCTCATGGACATGCCATGTTTCTCAAAACCAGACTGCAGAAAGGCTGTAAATTACACAAAAACACCAACAAACAGACCCAAATGGCTGAGGAACAAACAGCTCTAACATCAATAGATACATGTTTATAAGAAAAAATTAAATACAGAGAATCAACTCATCGCTCTCTCCTTCAGAAGTTCTGAAAGGTTAACAAGTTTCCCACCAAGTAACCAGAGTAATCCCTGCTGTCTTTTTCACAGACCATACTATCAAGCCTGGGAGATGCCCATCTTGCCCAGTGAGCCAGGAGCCTTCTCCCTTCACTGTTCTGAACATAGCCCAGGCAAAATGGCAGGGAACATTACAGCACATACACATCCATTTAGCATCAGCCCTTGAGACAGATTTGCACAGGGGCTGCCTTAGAAAGGGCTTTTCCCCTTTCCCGCTTTCTGCTGGGATGGAACGGCTCAAGGTGGGACCACACTCAGAGGGAGGACATGCTCCTTACGAGCCAGCCGAAGTTTTCCCTGGGTAAGCAGTGGTGTGAAGCCCCAGCACATCCTCAGGTAATTAATGCTGTTTGATTACACATTAAGCATATCTGCACAGGCCATTTGCCTTCCCTGAAGTGCCAAATTACTTCATGTCTCCTAAATGCTCACCAAAGAAATCACAGACTGTTACTGTCTTGGGAACAGAACTGCCCACAGTTTCAGGCGCCAGCAGCATCCCTCTGCTTTGTAAAAGACCAGCACTAAAGGATCACCCCAGAGCAGGCCAGACACTGCTATTCCCACAAAGGGTGGGTTTGAAGGACATCTTTGCAGTTCCCCTGAAAAATAAGCCATCCATCACTGGGTAGTGAATAGCCATCATGACAAGTGATCTTCCATATGGCCTTAGATCTATTCCAGCTCACCAAAGAGTATAACACATTTGAAACCCTGTGTTTTCACTTTCTGCCTTTCACAGGCAGGCAGGAACCACTGTTCTGAGATGGTGCCAGGGCAAGAAAGTCTTCTCTAAAAAAAAGCAGCAAGAAAGCAGCTTTCTAGAAACAGGGCAACATTGCTGCAGCCATCACCCCCTCCTTGCTGAACACAGCAGATGATACCTGACTATTTGGGTGTGAAAGTGGGATTGGGGATAAAAGTACCCCCTTTATATTGTCAGCTGTTGCTTCCAACATGCAGCCTGCAAAGGCAAAGTGGTTCAATCCATGCAGACATTTGGAACAGTGAGTGTTACAGTATTACTGTGGCTGAGTTACTGTTAATGGCAAATGAGGCAGCATTTGCCATTCACAGTCAGACTGTGCAACAAGGCTGCCTTGTGCATGCAAACATGTCCCTCCCTGGTGACCAAAGGCTACAGCTACCTCTCTATGTCCCCACTCGCTCTCAGGTGTCACCTCTGTGGCACTCAGCTCCAGGAGATGTGTAAGCTCCCCAGCCAAGCCTACAGCTGGTGAAAACTAGCGCTCAAAGGAGTGAGGTAATTCAATGCAAGGCCAAGACCAATGTAACTGCAATTCGAGCAGGCACCGGAGCACAGTCCCAAGGGATGCCTAAAGAGTGCCTTGTGTCAGTAAAGTGTTTTGGGACCAGGGAAATGAGTCCTGATTGCTGAACTCTTTCTGTCTTCAAGCAAGCAGGACTTTGTGCACCCGGTGTTAAATATATGAGACTTTGCTATTAACTTATCCTCTTAACAAGAATAACCTCTCAGATCCCAGGCTGTGGCTAGCTCTCACATCAAAGGTAGGAACTGCTCAGCCACAGGCAACATTTGGAATTTAAGCAGCTTTGTATATAAGCATCCCATCCAACCATGAAGCAAATGGGAACAGCCAATGTGTGAGACACATGACGAGGGTTTGAAGACACTCAAGCAGAGTACTGGGCCAAATGTATCCACCTGCAAGATCTGCAGTGTCAGTGCAAGTTGAGTTTTGGCCACTGTTTGTTAAATTTGTCAGGAAAATGGCAAAGTCAATTCTTAGGCACCCGACTGTGCAGCACACAGTATACAACTGAAATCTTTGTGAACATTACTAAAAAAAGCCAGTGGACATGTGCAAAGCACACCGTAAGGACTTCTTAGCAAGAGCCCACTGTACTGAGGGCTGAAGGCCAGTTTCAGACACTCTCCTGCATCTCACACAGGAAATATGCATGCACACCAGGAGAAAAATGTATGACTTTAAAACATAGTCACCTCCTGAGCTGCAGGCAAGGGGCTCTTTGCTAACAGCCCCAATGTCCTGACTGTGCACAGGAGAGGCAAGAAAAGACTTGAGAGGGGACAGTGCTGCAGCAGGTACTTTCCCCTTTGTTAGTGCCCAGGACAGGTCAGATGCACTCCAAAACAAATGATGAATGAATTGGAAAACTGTGAGCCTGTCCTACAATGAGGGAATAAACAAAAAGTCCCAAGAGCTGCAAAACTTCCCTTGGGATGAAGAAGGAAACTCCAGAAGGCAGATCAGTGCCTAAAGCAATGCAAAGTGCTCAACCAAGTGGCAGCTCATGAGCACAAATGCAGCCATGGCCAGTTCTTCCAGAGGTTGCTCCAGGTCCTGACAAAATCCTTGCATTGGAGGCTGCCCCTCAGAGCACGCTGTCAGGTTTCCAGCAAGAGCTGGGGCAAGGTATGCATAAATGGGAAAACTGATGACTGTAATAAAGACTCCAAAAGCAACAGCAAATCTTTCTCCAGGAGGGCCCAGCATAGCAATGATGCATTCCCCAGTTTGTAAGTTATTATAAGCATATCCCTAATGATGCTCATTTTCATCCTATTCCCCAGCTGTTTCTAATACATTTGTTTTGTTTGTTTGTGTGCTGGATCCAAGGCCGTGTCTGCAGAGCACCATCTCATTTTTGCTGCAGAGCCCCGTGCACACAAAGGCTGTATTTGCAGCCTGCCCCACACCTCTCTACAACTCCTGTCAGACAGCCTTTCTGCAGCAGACGGACAGAGAAGGACACAGGGACAAAGGAAGGGCAGGCTGAACACTGAGCCATCCTGCCCATTGTCCATGCATTGGTTTGCTGCTTCACCACCCTCATAAACAAGGGACTACACAACAGAGCTCTCTTGCTTTCTACCTGCGTGCTCTGCCAAGACACCTGAGCACTGCAATCACCTCTTTAGCAAAAGAGAGGCACAGAGAGCACGGTGCTGTGACTGTCACCCTGCTGCCCCTCACACCTTCATCACATCCTGGCTCAGTGTGCTGTCCTCACAGCAGCGACACTACGACTGGCCACAAACTTTTATTACTCCAGGGACCCAAGAAGAAAACACACCATGCCAGCCTGAGCAGCTGACAGTATAATGTGCTCTCGTAAACTTGGAAGCACTGAAGAACTAACAGTGGATCCTCAGCACGGCTGATTCACATTTCAGGGCAGAGCAGCATCACACGTGCACAGAACATCTCTTAGCAGGGATTCCCTGGGTGGCAGAAGCAGCTCACAGTTTTAGATGAGATGCTGTAATGAGAAGCCAGATGGGTGAGCTGAGAAGCTTAAGGCATGCTTCCATGGTAAATGCAGCAATCCTGAAATAGAGAAAAATTGTTTTTCCCCTGCACAAATGCCCCAGTTGGCCTGGAGAGCTTGCTGCCGAAGGACATGGAGGTCAGCAGCTCAAGGGGCTTCCCAAACAGGTTGGAGATCTGCAAACAACAAACATCTCCAGAGAACTGTAAAGATTAGTAAAATAAGCAAGAGTTTTGGAAAGAATGTAAGCCTACAGACTTTGAAGTGAAAGCCAAGCTCTAACTCTTGGAGTGAAAAATAAATTATCCCCAGAGAGAGCCCTGTGAGCTTTAGAATTTCTTTCTCTAAGCAGAGTGCAGGGTCTCTGTTGGAGACACTGTCTTGGGCTAGATGGAGCAATGGTCTGCTCCAGAGTGGCTTTTCCTAGAAAAGCTTCAGTTCTAATCTGAAAAATGCAGCTCTTGGCTTCAAATAAAGATCAGCTGCTGGAAATATGGAAATACTTTCTATACTTAAAAAAAGTATGCGTAGGCAAGAAGAAGGCCTCCTGTCAGAGCACTGCATGGGGCTTAATCACTTGGCTCCTGATGCCTTCAGCAAGAGTTGTTCATCCCAAGTCCCATGCAATGTTTCAGGAAAGGCAGCCCACATTCTCATAGTTCTTAGAACAGATTTGACTATTTAAAAACTTTGGCACAAAGTTTCTTTAACCAAACAAAACTGAACTCCTTGGGCTAAACCCATCCCTCGAGGAACTCCACTGGAGTCCAGGATGCAACAGTAGGATTAATCTGGTCCATATTTCTTCTTCCCCCAGTAAAGGCCTCTCCTCTATTTCTATACCCCCACTCCCACACCCCAGTTTTTGGGGCATTTATCTCCCAGGTTTATCATAGCCCATTGCCCTCCTACCTTTTTATTCCCCGCCCCCCTCAAAGTCTCAGTGGAATTTATTTGTCTTTGCAGTACTGTAGCGTCTTGGCTTTCTACAACACACAAACACAAGGGACGTCTGATGTGAGCACAGAGAGGCAGAACAAAGGAGACTTTAGTATTCCCATTGTAGCCTTTGCAAACTGAGACACAGAGAGATTGACTTGTCCAGTGTCAGACAGAAAGTTTGTGCAGAGCTGAACCCTCATTTCCCCAATGCTTTTCTCATACAAACATCCCTTTGTTTCCCAGCAGAATATAATCCTCCTTTTTCTTCTCTTTACACTTCTGGCTTCCTCCTCCTGCCCTTCTCTCTCCATTATTCTTTCCTTCTGCATTTATGCCTCAAATATTTACTTTTTGTGTGCGCTAAACCCTCTTTAACCCCTTCCTCCCCTTCCTGCAGGCTATTGTCTGCCCCCACAGGGCTGTGAGCCTTCCCAGTGTGATTTCTCTGATTTTCCCCGAGCCATGCAGAGGGGCTTAGCCAAGGGCTGCTGGGGCCTTTCCCGCTGGGATTTTGCTGTCTGAGGCTCATTGGTTCAAGGCAGAGGCCACAGCATGGCACAAGCATTTGGTTGAATAGAAGCAACATGTGCTCTGGACTAGTATTTTAGCACCATCTGGCAGAGATAAATGAGGCTGGACACTCTGCATCTGCCGATCTCTCTTCTGCAGACAACAGCCTGATCCCTGAAGCAAAGAAAGAGCATTTTGGTGCCCTGAGCTCCCCAGGAACCTGCAAGGCTCTCCTGCCATCCTTCCCCACTGCAGGCAGCAGAAGAGCAGGCTTTGATTTCACAGAGGAAGGAAGGAAGGGTTCAATTGACTTGAACCAGACAGCACCAGAGAGAAAAACCCACAAAATTAAGCTGTAAATATCATTACCAACTATTATTGAAGACTAACCCAGAGCTATAACTTCTCCATAATAGCCAATAAAAGGTAACACTTGGTCTCATGGGAAGCATTTAGGACTGCAGGTTGGAGTGTGGCAGGGACAGGGTGAAAGGCAGGTTGGATTAGCACCACAGCCCTGGGGCAAGGATGGTGGCTGTGCCCCTCCATCCTCCTCTGTTCGTTTTCTCCAGCCACCACACCCAGTGTGCAGACTGACACACAGATCCATGCCACAGCTTCAAAAGTTGCAAGAACCTTGGACACCAAAAGATAGTCTGCACAAAAGACTAATCCCCCTGTGCCACATGTCACACTCTTTATCCCAGCTGAGACAAAAGTCACATGTATTACTTGCTGCATTTACTCTAAAATTAAAAGATGAATGTTGGGTTTATATGTAATAGTTAGGCTCAGTCCAAGAGTAATATTATTTTCTCTGTGTTGCTTTATTCCATCCTTATTTCTATTAATTATACACCACTCCTGCTTGCTGAAATATCCTTCTGGTCCCAGCTGTCGGGTGGCTACCTCCACTTCCAAGTTGTGCCAGTCTATGTCAGAGGTCCGGCTGCTTTTCTCCCCCTGTACCCCAACAGGTCGGTCCCTCTGCTTTCTCACTGCTCGAATCTCCACACAGGGCCAGTCCCTGCCAGCGCAGCCCCCTTCCCTCCCTGCCTGCACCACCGAGGGAGGCCGGGCTGGGCTTTGGGGGACCTTGCTAATTGCCGAGATTGTTATTCCTTCCACGAGGCACTTGGCAGCACTGAGCCTCCCAGCACAGCCTTTGAATGTCCACACATTTAAACAGTAGCCTTGGCTTGAAAGCAAGCCAGAGAATAGGCAAGGCCTCAGGAAAGATAGAGCGGCTTGCAGCAAGCATGCAAATTCATTAGCCTGTGAGCACGTGTGGCCTCTAGTAAGCCGTGTTCAGCATCTGAAGCCTGAAACATCCCACCCTGCGCATCCCACCTAAGCCAACAGCCAGGCTTTGCCTTTTCATGAGCGGCACAAAACCATTCAAAGCATCAGAAGGATACTGAATCTATGCACAATCTGCAGCGGAGGCCCTGCTTCAACTCCATCCATGGGGGATTTTACTCATTTCATTTTAAACATACACTAAGAGAGATGCTAATAGAATGCAATGGCTGTGAGTCAATCTTCTGCACATTTCCTTTTCATTTTCATCAGGACTTTCAAATCAGGCTGGGATCTCTCAGTTCCTACACTTAGAAAAATAATTAGACATTATAGGTAGCCCTGTGGATAGCACATCTGACTGCCAGTCAAAAGACTCGTCTCTATTTGTGGTTCTGCTCCTAAATTGCTTTATGATCCTGAACAAGCTGTTTTAACTGTGCCAGATCTTGGTTTTGCTCTCTACAGAACGGAAATAATGACTGCCCACATTAGTAAAGCACAGTCAGGTTCACAGACCTCAAAAGCACCTTTCAAACATGAATTAATTTTGTCTGAAAAAACCTCTCGGAGTTCTCTGAGGCAGGGAACTGTTGCAGTGCACTTTTATAGACAGGCAAAAGTGAGGCACTGACAGTAGGAAAGACTTGCTCTGGTGATCACAGAAAGGGCTTTCTGGGAAGGAATGGGAGACAGTAGGAGAACTGGAAAAATTAGATCATCTGACACAAAATCCTGTGTTTTATTTCTTAAGTGTACAAGGGATAGATGTGCTACCCTAGAGGGAAATAAGTATATTCAGCACCTTGAGCTTTTAGTGGTTAAGTTTCTTGCAATCTACAGATTGGTCTACACATCAGTGACCACCCAGATGCAACAGTCTTTTATGGTGTTAATAAACAGCTACGGGCCGTTTGTAATCTGAAGTCACATTTTAAACACGGCCGTGTGTCTCCATCCAGGCCTAGTGTGCATGAATATTTTCTTTTCATTTCACTCCCCTCTCAATTACAATTGGGTTTCTTATGGAAACATTCCTCAGAATTTTATAATCCCATAAAAAGCTTAGAACTGCTGATGGATTCCTGCAGGAAGGATGCAGGCCCTCTTTGAAGCTGTAGAGGCTGGGTACCCAGTGTCCCATCCTCTACTAAATTCTGTAGGTTAGAATAATATCCTTTAATTGGCATTGGTTTAGTCAACAGGCTTTTTCCAACAAGCTGCAAAAGGGCATCTGCCAGCACCTGTCACGTAGCAGTGACATGCTTAGGGTTTCCCATCCGTCTCCCAGAAAGCCTCCCACTCACATCCTGGAGGTCCCCAGCCACCCGTAACTTCTCCAGGACAATAAAATAAAATAAAATATCTAATTATGTACAACATTGAGGAGGCACTTTGCTGAAACGCCAGCCGTACAAAGGAACCATATGCCAGTGCCCCAAGTGTGCTTTGCAAACATCTGCCTCTCAGGGGGATTTCATGCCAGACAGTAAGAAAGCAACTTTAATTAGAGGCCAATTGAGATCCTTGTCCCAAAGCCTGTGACTGCCCTAAAAAAGAAAAAAACATCCTAAACAAACAAGGCAATTGCATTTGCCCCCGTGTTTAAAAATACTCTGCATTTTCTCTTTTTAATTTTTCTGACAGAATTCAACATGCCGCATCCAAATGCATGCACAAGCTGACAAAGTTCCCATTGCCTTCAGAAAAATCCCTGTCCAGGATGGATGGTTGTGTCTAGTATGAGTGTCAGAGTGGGTTTTAAATTAGTCATTTTTGACTGTGGTTCATTCAACATTCACAAACCAGCACCTCACAATTAATTAGGCTTACATTTCCCCTGCCTCACGTCGCCTCAAATCCCATCTGACTGGATACATTTCTGTCTTTGCTCATCTCCTTTGGTCCCTCTTTCTTTCTGCCAGGGCTTATGATTTCAGCTTGAAGCTATTGTGTCATCCTGGGAAGTTGGTTTAAAAAAAAAAAAATAAAAAAGAAAAGAAAAAAAAAGGGAATAAAAGAAAACCTAAATCTGCAATTCAATGGGGAGTTTTCCCGTCCTGTGCATGAATTCTCTGGTTAGGGATAAAGTCAGATCCATGCCCTAAGCTCTTGACACAAGGCAGGCAAAAGCAGAAACCATCCCTGCAGAGGGGTACATGGGAGAGTGGCCAAAGCCCTGGTGGGATCACAGAGGCTGCTCCCACCCCTGAGCAGGACACAGTTCATCCAAACAGGGCAGTTGCAGGTCTCTGGGTGATGCATCTCTGGACAAAGCCAGCAAAACCAAGGCAGCAGGAAGAGCAGCAGAAAGCCCTCCAGCTGCCACCAGGCAGAGCTCGGGGGCACACCAGGCAGGTCCGTCGGAAGCACAGGGGAGGCTCACGGGCCACCCTGGGATGCTGAGCTGTTCCAAGAACTGCCCTCCACAGCCCTTACCTGGAGAGCAGGACATCCCATCACACCCCACTCTTCTGTCCTTATTGCAGCTTCCCGGGGTCTCCTCCTCTGCAAACCCACCTACAACCAGCCCCAGCCCACCAACAGGGCCTGTGCATGACCCACTTGCAGCTGGCTGCAGATTGCCCAGACCTCTCTGACCAAGCGCTGAACTGCGAAGAGGCAGCAGCTCCTCCGAGGGTCTGGCCAGGAAACACTCTGGGTGTAACAGCAATCGCTTTAACCTCCCCACCAGCATCCCAAATCCAAACAAAACCAGGGCAAACATTTTACATACATCAGCAGGAGGGGGAAGACAAGACGCTCACAGGCCTAAATAATTTATCTGCCTCCCTTACAGATACTGACATTTTTGACACACATTAAACATTAATGAAAATCATTCTATGGATGGCTGAGTCATGCCAGTCAATGGATAATCTCCTGCCTCTCCACCTGCCCCTTTCACCCTCATCTGGCTCCTATCGCAGAGTGCAGCCACTTGTAACTCTGCCCTCTGAAAGAGGCCAGGCTGCCCCAGATGCCAAAGAGCAGAGCAAAAGCACCGAGGGGGCTGAACAGACCCCAGTGAACACATGGACGAGACCGAGCCCACGGAGCCCTAAGCCTGCTCAGCTAAATTCACAAACCTGCTGTTTTGTTAATTAGCTAACATGAGATGCTGTGAATCATTTTGGAAAGCAAATTACCTCCCTGATTTCCAAAAGCTTCCTAGCCGCATTCCTTTTTTTAACTTACTATTTTTTCCTTCTCTCAATGTATAAATGCCAATTAAATTACTGCCTGCCTCTGTTTAATCTAATGTTAGCCTACTCATATTTTCAGCTGCTCCCTGATGCCAGTATGGCCCCTTATGCCCAAATCTCTTTAGCACACTAGTATAAATGTTTATAGCCCTAAGACTTAGTGCTGTAAGAAGCTTCACATTTTTGTGCTAACAACCTGTGATGTTATTGTAATGTTGAATTCAAAAGGATCACCAATAGGTTAAAAATGAAGCTTTCCTTTAGTTTCTTCAAGTTAAGGACACATATAAAGAGATGACTGGGATTAAAGTCTCATGAGCTGTCTGGATCTCTTTCTGGACAAGCAGCCCTTAAATTTGTTAAATTAATACCCACCAGAAGGTAGAGTTACAAAGAGCCACTGGGCAGGTTTCAAAGACAGCAGGTATGCATTTGATCTCCTCTTATCTTTCATAGAATTATAGAACCACCTAAGATGGAAAAAACCTTTAAGATCATCGAGTCCAGCTGTTAGCCCAGCACTGCCAAATCCACCATTAAACCCACTGGACTGTGATTCGGGATACCAGAGTTACCAGGAACATGTTCTCCATCCCAAACATACCTTTCTTTATGGAACAGGCTAAAAGATCACCTAAACGCAGCAAATTGCCTTCTTTTCACAAAGGGGGAGCTCAGAGCTGCACAAGTAACTGGCTACAGGTTAATGAGACCTGACTGATCTCCAGAGGGTGCAAGCTGCTGCTCTGTAGATCCCAGACAGCTGAAGTCAGATGACCATCCAGTTCCTCCCTGAAACACAGGGAAATAGTCTGGGGCCCCTCTTTCCAACCCACCACCAGGTTGCATTTTTTCTTTTAATGGAGGTGACAGAAGTGCAATATATTGGCAATGATATTTTAATTTCACAGATTGAACTATAAAATCCTTTCCCCACACACATTTTGCCTTCTTCTGAAGGGATTATACTGGTTGGTGGTTTCACTGAGCAGCATGCTCTGCAAAAAACAGCAATTCCAGGTAGGAGGAAATTGTCACACTCAACGTGCCAGTAACAGTCCACAAAGTTTATTAGATAGGTTTCTAAAGACAGGGAAATTATACTTTGATCTGAGACTACCTGTTGCAGCCTGTAGAATCTTGCTACAGGCAGCTGTTGAGCCTCCCTTGAGTACAACACGGTGGAGCAGACCCCAATGTAAACCAAGCTAAGTCAACCAAAGTACATTTAATACCTTCACTAAATAAGAGATGAGGGGAAAATACAGTTTCTCCCACATCTCCTACTGCAGGCGAGATTTTGCTCCTTTGGCTGCAGCAGTTTCAATAACCCATTTTTATATTTTTCCCCAGCCAGGAATCCATCCTGCATAAACATCCCATGCCAGGCATCCCTGCTCTCCCACACAAACATGCACCTTCTCATATTTGGGTTCTAGCTTTGCTGATAGAAGGACATGTCCACCTTGCCAACCTACAACCCAGCTCAGGGTTTCCATGACCTTTTCCTGCAAGCTCCAGCTCTGCTGCTGGAGTGACTTGTCCATTATGTTAGTTGGTCAATAACTCTTAGGCACGATCATGCTAATACTGCTTTGAATAAACAACAAGCCACAGTCAGAAGTCAATGAGACATTAGGAGCGATGACAAATCAGAAATGGCAAACTAACTGCACAAAGGAAAAGAAAGAAATGCAGTGATGTTTTTCTGCCTGCTTACAAAGAAAGGCAGAATGAAAGATGGACTGGAGAGAACAGATTCATCACGCTTTGGCTTCATTACTATAATAATTAATTTATATTAGCAGGTGCACATTAAGAAGATCTGTTTCCACCCCTCTGCCACCACCAGCTGGTGCAACATGCGTGTGTCAGTCACGGGAAATAGTAGTTGTGCTGATGGCCCTCGCCACCTCCTACGTCTGCATCCTGCAGCTTTGTTATGGGGTCCAGTCAGCAGCACTGGCAGAGCTGCACAAACACATCACAGAGAGCAGTTTTTACCCTAAAGTGCTTAAAGTGAGCAGAGCCAGCTATGGTGGGAGACAATCAGACACATAACTTCATTTCCCCTATTTCATGGGAGCTCACTGATGTCAGTGCAGCTGTAATGGCCAGGTACTTGATACAGGATATTTATAAAAGCCTTTTATAAACCTGATATGTATAACCCTGCACTGGAAAAGTAGCTGATGTTCCAACCAGAGCTTTTGCTCCTGAGGAACATATCATGGAAATGTTCATGAGTCTGCAGATCTCTCGTTTATACATGATCTGGTGGATCCTGCTGCAGGATTTGACCCAACACCAGCGTTCTGGGATATTACATGGGGCTGAGAGGGCCAGAAGAATATCCTCTTGATAATGCCTGCTTGACTCTTGTGATCTGATGAAAATTCAGCCCGTGGAAATACGTCTACCCTCTCTACCATTTTTCCTGGGAAGCTGTATCAGATGTTGTGATATCCATTTATAGCAACTCCAGAAAGCCAAGATACATGACACTGGCTACTAATGAAAGCTGCATGATAAAGCAATAATGACATCTTGGGAACAAAAAATGCATACTGAAGTATTATAGGAAGAAAGTTATCAGGCAGGAGATGTACAAAATTCAGTTTTCTGAGTGGTATATTGGCTTAAATGATACAAACAATCTTTTCATGGCCATGAAATGAAGCTTTCTTGCAAATGTTTTGTGAACCCACACACAGAGAAAAAACCAAAGAGATAAATAAACAGTGTCATCTCCCCCTGCACTGAAGTGCTACAGTACTGAGCACACTGCCTGCTGTAAGACTACTGACAATTAAGGATGTATCACCCTGAGCAGCATCTCTGTCTGCACATATCTGATCTGCCCATTACCATCGTCCTCTGCCACACAGCACAATCATGCACTTCATGGAATAAATCTCCATTGAAGCCAAAGTGGCAAGTCAGCTGAGCACATAAATTGCCCAGATTCTACCCGGGGACAAGAATAATTATCTTTCCAAATCCACTTTAAAACCCTGGCTAAAGAATACTTTCTGAAGAGGTCAAGCCCTGATGACAGCTAATACTTTCAAATGAATCTTTGTTATTGCCCAAATACAAAGAGCTCTTTTAACGCATCATGACAGCAGAATGCCTCTTCCAGGAGCGAGCTCACCTGCATTTCTGCAGATCATCATCACTTAAGTGTTCCATAAGTCAGTCATATGACTTTCTGGCTTTGAAAGATTGCCCTTTGATGTCCAACAGACAGATGTCAGCATAAAAAGATATGAAAAAAAAAAGTCCAAGCTCTGCACAGCCAGCAGCAATCAAGAGAACAGCAGTGAGCTTGTCTGTGGAGACCACGCAAGCAGTAAGAGCTGAGCTACCTCCTCACTCCTTTGCTTCCAAAAAGTGTTTAGCAATAGCACAGTTACAAAAGTGCCAGAAAGGTGAAGTGCCCTAAGTCACCACTACCTGTTCAGTGGCACTTACAGCACCACTCAGCTCAGGAGCACCCAGCACTGCTAGAAATCAGGGACCCAGCAGAACAGTGCACTTGAAACCATAACACCAGTTAGTCCCTTGGGTGTCAATTGTTTGAGGAACAGTGCATTGTAGCTTACACTACCACTGTCACTGCTGTTCCAGGGATAAACAGAAGGCTTCTGTCATCAGTGTTTTCAATCCAGTCCTTTTCACAAGCATTGCTATTCAACTATAATGATTGTTTTGTTACGTGTGGTTCTACTCGGAAAACTGACTCCATAAAAACAGAATCATGGAGTTCATGTTTATTGCATCTCAATGATTTCCAGATCAAATGCAGGCAGTTTACAAGTATAAAAGATGTTTGGTTTGTTTTTCCAACTACCAGGTCTACAAACTCATGCTGGGATCTAGAAGTTAAGTTGTCATCTTTTTGGCTTGTACGATTGCAAGAGGAATGAAAAAGAAATCTGCTCGCCTGCTCCTGGAGCGGCTGTGTATTTCCAGCTTCAACAGAGGCAATAAGGAATAAAAATGAAGACAATATTTTCAAACCCACTTATTTAATTCTGTGCTTCAGGGCTCCAGAAAGGTAATCTGATTTTAAAAGCTACTCCAAGGGCAATTCAAAGTGACAAGACTTAAGTACCACTTAAAATCTTACTGCATATTTAGGTACATAAATAGTATGTACCTAACTTTAGACACCCATTTTTCAAAACTGTTCCCCATAATTTAGTCAGCAAATTAATCAGATTTGCATGTGATTACACATAGATAGCAGATCATTTTTGTAGGAAGGTGTTATTTTTATGTAGACACTTGTCGGAGCAGAATTGCATGTTAAACTAAAATTTATGAGTCCGCAGGCTGAGCCTGCGTTAACTGTTTGACAGCTGAAAATTACTGCATTACAGACATGGCCAATTTGCTTACAGAGACCCATGTGCACACATGTGACTTAACCACTCCCCAGCTGTCTGTCTGTAAACATCAGTGTGTAGGGGTTAGCAGGTTTCCCTCATGGCAACTCTGACAGGTCGTAATCAAGTATCTGAGCTCCATTATCCTACACATTAAAGAAACAAGATGTTCTAGGGGCAGAGGAACAGATTAGCTTCCTATCATGTTGACATACAGATCTTCTAACTCTTTGTCATGTCTTCTATGAGTTCCCTACAGCAAAAAATTTCAGCCGTGCCTTTGCTTCTCCCCGTTTCATCCCCCAACACATCCAGCTCTTTCCCCTGGGCTCATGTGTCAAATGGTTTTGGATGCCACCAGTCAAACATATATTACACCCACAAGGCTGCTCTGTGGATCCCAGTGTTATGGTCACCTTGAGCCTTGCAAAGGGCTTGCAGAAGCATTAGCTTTGAGCTGTCTGTGAAACACAGATCCATGGTGGGTGAACTGAGGGAACGTTTGCTCCGTTACCCAGTTGTCACAAAGCATTCCTTCGTGTACAGGTGCACTAATGCCGACCTCCCCATCCGAGGCTGTGCTTTTGCCTCCTCCATCCTTGTGCCTTTGGGAGTTAATAACAATGTCTGATGGCAATCAAAGATATAATGCCTAAGAGCTTACAGGAAAAGTGGGCTGAAAATAAAGGCTGGGAACGTGGCCAGCATTTGCAGATGTACTGAGTTAGCGAGTACTGAGGAACGTTCCAAAATATTAGCCAGTTTTACACACCCGGCCTTTCCATGCTGGTTTCATAAGCTGGAGGTGCCTGCTTGCAAGGGCAGTGCTGCCAAGCCATCCCTGCAGCTTTACTGAGGCTTTCTTCCCTCTGCTATCTCTCTCTAACAAGGACAAGCAAGGGTGTTTAATTAGATCCAAATGCTAACATTTTTAGCTAAGTGTAAAATTGTTGATTTGGGAAGCAGCGCGCCTGGCTTTCACCATTAAGGAGCGCTGTGATCAATGTAACATCAGGCCAATTACGGCTGTTATGGTGCTGAGAGATGTATTTCTGTTCTCTGGAACTCTTTATGTATTCAGGTGTAAGCTAAGCAAGTGCAGCCTCAAATGCTAATTGTGCTGCTTAGGACATCCTCACTCCCAAGGAGTCCCATCCATCATGCAGCCTTTTAGTGCCAGGCAATTGCCAATCCTTTCCCACTCCAGCCCCAGCCAAGGTCTTGCCCATGATGAAATCTGCCTGGAGATTTTAGAAACTCACAGTCACACAAGGCAAGGCTGCTGCTCCTGCAGCAAACCACTGGTGCCTTTCCTTCGTAAACTGCCAAGAGGACTCTGAAACAAGCGCAGTGAGAAGGAATGGGTGTACTTGTGGCTCACTCCGTCCTCCGGATGATATTTTCCCAGCAGTAGTCACAGCTCGTGCTATTTGAGTCATCCTCATCTGAGAATGCAAATAGTTCCCAACCGGTAGCACGGCGTTTCTGCTTGCAGGCTGAGCACTCAGCTTCTCTCCCAGTGCTCCAAGCTGAGCCCAGTCCCAGAGAGCTACAGGCTGCTCCACGTCAGGGGAAAGGCCTTCTACAGATGGCATGGTAGGATGGCAGACAAAGAAGTGCTTGGGGCTGGAGGGAAAATGGAGCCTGAACAATACCAGTGGCTTCAGACTTTGGATTAAACCCATCCTGTGTCAAGTTGATGCAGAGAGGAGCAGCACTTGACAGGATTCAGAGAATTGTAGATTTACCCCACTGAAACCATCCTTCAGTTCCACACTTCTGTGTGACTTTCATCATGGTCTCTCTGCAAATTACTTTAATTCCTTCTAAGATGAAATGAATTTGCCTTGCCATTTACAGCACAGGACATTGCATAGTTACATGGATTTTCATGAAAAATAACATTAAATTGGAATCTAAGTTGAGTAAATTCAGATATCTGAAAGCAAAAGCAGCATTTTGTGGGAAGCTGTAATTATTCCAGTCAAAAAACCCAAAAAAACCCCTCAAAAACTACAGAAAATTCAGAACTGAGCTAAATGTAAAAGCAAACAAGACAGCTGAAGTATGGAATTCAGTGTTTGGGCACACCAGCAACAATGCAGAGCCTCCAGGGATACCAGGGAATGAGTACACAGCTTTGGCTAGTGCACAGTACTACTGATAGCTGCAGATTAAATTGATATTGAAAGCCCATTGCAGATTAAATTGATACTGAAAGCCCATTTCATTTTTTTATCTTTCCCTTATTAAATTATTTTAGGATGAGAAAAAAAAGACCACATATCCGTTTGCTAAGAGTAACAGAGGTATGCTACATTAATCTGGCAATAAAGCCATCATGGACAATCCATTGGCTAAAAGCCTCAGGATGTGTATCTTACTCAAAGTTGCCTATAAATTAATTTAGCCCAAGAAACAGTTACTGCCTTGTAAACATGGAATGTTTCTAACCATTTATTTAACTGTTATCCTGCAAAAAAATAGCAGATGGTGGAGATACCCAGACATCAGTGCAGGCCCCAACCCACTTCCGTGGCTCATTTTAGAACACTCTCTAGAAATTAACACTGAATCTACACTTGCATTTTATTCCTTGGAAGGAAACGGCCTTCCCTTCCTTGGTGTACCCTCTCTCAAAGCCTGTGAAGGAAGTAACCATGTCACAGTGAGGCAGAAAAAAGCAGAAAAAAGGTGGCCCAGTATGTGAGATCTTCCCTCAGTGCCATGCAGCTCTGCCTGGGGTCCTGCTGTGCCAGCTCTCCTCTCCAGGAAGCTCTGACATTTTCCCTGGTGGTCCCAAGATGAGGAAGGATAATGGTTACAAGGGTTAGCCAGAAACATTTGGGTTTTAATCCTGGCCACTGACATAACTTATGATCACAAGCAAATCGTTCTGTCTTGCAGCATCTTGCTTCACCCATATGCTGGGGACAGCGTGTTTCCTTGCCTCCTGAGAGCAGCCATAGAGCCTGGAAGCAGCATCTTGTCTTTCCACTGGCCAAGAAAATTTCTTTCTATCAGTGCTAAGTGGGTGTTTTTTTCTGTACGCTTTGCTCAGAGGGAAGTTAAAAGGCAGAAAGCAAAGATATAAAGCTGTTCTTGAAAGAAAATGTCCATCTCTAAAAAAGCGATAAAGTGTTCAAGTGCCACACATTAGCACTGCTGCCTAGTGAAGTCTTGAGCAATTAGTCTGCTGATTGCTTGAACTTCACTGGGTGTAATCTAATTTACCAGCAATGCAAGCCTCAGTATGTTTCCAGGACATGGTGGTCAGAGAGAGCTACTCTGCTGCCCCACTGCCCTGTTCTGACCCAGTGAAGACCTTCAGGTGCAACCCAGCACTCAGTGGAACTATTTAGTGAAGGAAGTGAGAAATCAGAGTGGCAAATACTGCATTCGGAAATTCAGACAGAAAACCAGCTTGTCTGAGTCATCCCTAAGCTTTCAACACACACATCTGAGCAGGGTTGCTCCTACTCCGGAGCAGCCGCCATGGAGATCAGTAAAGTAAATCTCCTGTGTGGGTGAAGAGAGACAGGCACGGGAAAGACAAGTCCCTCCCTGGGGTCATGCAGGGGGTTATCACAGGCTCAGGATAAACCCTTGTCCCTTGTACAGAGCCCTGTGCCATGCACTGCCTGGCTTGCCCTGACACAGAGCAGGAGCGAACCAGGCACTTGCTTATCCACCACACTGCAGATGTTTACAGGTATTTTCACTAAACACTTCAAAAAGCTGCCTGTCTCAGAAGCGTGTTTACACATTCTCAATCTTCTGAGCTTTCAAACATTTCATTAGATCTGAAATTCCCACCACAGCAAGTGGTGATCTTCAGAAGGTACGGAGTCTAGTTGGTAGAAGAGGCATTCAAGCACAGAGTGGGTGTTAGCCCAGATCTGTTCCTCCTCGCATCTTCCTTATATCTGACAAACACTGCACTAAATTTCTGACCAATAACAGCTCCCAAAGTTGGCAGATTTGAAAGTAAAGCATGAAACCCCATACCTAATCGCCTGGGTACTGGAGCATGTAACTCCTCCATCTATGAGCCTGAAGGCTGCCAACACAGTTGCAGAAAGGAACTGTGCTGTGGGGCAACAAGCACAAGTCTTTTGCAAAATGGTTTTTGCAAAGCAAGAACACTTGGTTACCAAAACCATCACCCTCAACTTGTAAGGCATATGCCCCAACTTGGTGTGGCATGTTCAGTGAAATGAGGATGAAAATTTGGCCCTCACAAGGAAAACCTACACGTTGAAATCTGGACTAACCAGTTGTTTGTCAGGCGAACCAGCACTGGTGCCAAATTGCCTCTCATTGAAAATGATTGTCCCATACAGTTGCATGGGAGGTGCTAAGCAGCACATGGAGAGGGAGCTGGCAGTCAGCAGTGTTTGACGTGTGGTTAAAATACAGAGAGCTTCAGCCAGACTCCCCCTGCTCCCCGTCTTCCAGCCAGAGAGTCACATCTGGACAAAAAGCCAAAGAGAAGACTCATCAGAGGCACCACAGCTTCCTGCTCTGGAATACTTGTTTGGTGGAGTCTGTGATTTTAAATTGGGTCAACTAACCAATAATGTGGCAAAAGAAATGAAAAAGAAATGCATACCAAAAATGGGGAAAAAATAGCAATGGGCAGTAGAGAAATGTTATATAACATTATTAATGACTAGGTTACCTTTGTCCTTCATCCTGCTGCCCTGTGAGGGAAACCAGGTCTCACACAGGACTTGTAGCTGTGAGTCAAATCTGTTCCTCCAGACAGGAGATATGTCCAAAGCCTCAGATGCATCTCCATTACAGTGGGTCCCAGCCACATGTTCTTCTGGCATAGAAGGCCAAATTCCAAGGCCTTTCCAACACCTTTTTTAGGCCAAGACCTAGATTTTGTTATGAGGGGACTTGTGCTGAAAGGCAGTAAAAAAAATTATAAAGAGATGTGTTCATCTCCAATCTCTCCAGGCTGGAGCAATATCTCTTTATAGAAGCTTCCTGTTAGAGAACTTGTGTCATCTGGGAGACAATGCTTATCAGTTCTTCAGGCTGAATACATATTTATTCAAGTCACAAATACATATTATTTCTTGAAAACAGGGTAATCTAACTATCCTATTGTCTTCCTTTAACCCAACTAGAATTTATAAGAACTTAATGCAATATATAGGACTTTCCTAAAGAAAGATTGTGTGATAACTCAGATCTGCCAGACCTTTCCAGCTGAAAGTGAAATGGGGTAAGAACAGACAGATAATAAGTGAAAATGAGGACAATGAATTTTAAAAAAAAAAGAGAAAGGAAGACAGGAAGACTCACTTTTTAATGAAAATATTATCCTGCTAAATTGCATGATTAAAAGTCAAAAGAAGAAAATGTGAATGTGGCACAAGTTAAAAGAAGTACATTTTATACTGATTTTTTTTTAATCCTGTCTTCTAAATAGTCAATGATCTGTTGCACATAAAGCTGTAGGATGGTAATTGGAAACAGAGTCTAGTCCCATGACAGGAAATAAACTCTTATCAATGACTTTTGCAGATCTCAGTCAAACCATTGGGAAATTGGTATTCCTGAAAATTTATATGTCAGATCATGATCTTAGAGAAGGATATAGCAAATACACTTATCTGTAGTGAGTTCATACTGGTTTTTTGCCATAGAGATAACCATTGACTAAGAAATCCAGCCATTTCCTGGTTTGGACTTCGTCAGGGTTCCTGGTAACAGCATTGAGAAGAAAACCCACATAATTTTGGCAATCTGAGACAAACTCCAGCTTCCAAGCAAGCACAAACAAGAGATTTTGTAGCATCTCATGGGCTGAGCTAAAGACAACAACAGAGCATTGTGTAACGTGACAGAAACCCATTTTCACCACGATCCATTAGTGCAGTTGAATCACTCAATTTTGCAAACTGCACTGATCATTCAACATTAATTGGGGCAAATTAAGTTATAATTTATGACTATTCTTCTTCATAATTACTCATGGAAGGAAATAGTGAGGAACTAATAATTAAGATGACGGGAAAAGCCTCAGAATAATTTGTTAAACAAGAGTGTCCTTTCTTTTTCTTCCCCTTTCCCCCTGCTTAGAAACAGCCTAGTAACTCACATCTTGGTTACTTGTGCTGTCATTTACAGCTGTGCCTCAAAACCCAACTCATGGGAAACAGAAAATTCACAGCACACTTTCTCTGGATGCCTGGATGGGACCTGTGTCCATATTGGTACGAGAGACACCCAAGAGCCAATGGATGATATGACAGTGGAAAGTGTTTTCATAAAAAATAAAGGAAAAATAATTAAAGAGAAGAAACCAGTATAGCCAGGAGATCTGGAAAGCAAGGGAGGAATTGTTGAGTTTGAGGCAGATGGGAGGAATCCATGAGTCTGAAGCAGATGCACTGTTATGGATCAGCAGTCCAGGCACAGTGTGACTTCTGCACAGGGCCTGAGCCTCTCTTTTTCCAGAATGATTTGGACCCTTAATGAAATCAAGAAATCATTTCAAACAAGACCAATAACTACTGCTTATCTTACAAAAACAGAAAAGGAAATTTAACTTAGGTTCAAAGGCAAATTACAAAGAAAAAGAAAAAGAAAACATCTAACTATGTAACCTCATTCCTTTCACAGCCTATTATTCCTTGCATATTGTCAGTCCTCTTCAATTAAATGCCCTGTGCTATTTTAAAGACTATTAATCAGTGCCAGTTCAAATAGATGTTGAAAATTCATGCAGATGAGGAAGACAGACTTCCAAGCCATAATTCTTTATTTCAGGCTAACTTGCTCAAGTCATAAACTGCCTTTTTGAACATAAAACAGGCCTCAATGATCCATTTTTCCACGGCGATCAGAAGACAGGGTGTGGGGTTGATAAGAACATGCTGATATTTGGCAGTGAAACCTCATCAAACCTTTCCAGACAAGATAATATTCAAATCCAGAATCTGGAATAAAAGCAGTATGCAATTTCTTGTCCAAGCTGAAAATCCGTGATCATTTTGTTCCCACTTTTCTCCTGTCAGACACTGTTTTCTTAAACAGAAGATATTTGTTGTAGAAAAACCCTAAAGGAGTTGACATGCATAAAAAGACCTTAGTTCCCACTTTGCTTTCCTGTTTACCAAATAGCAAATATTGCCTGAATTTCTCTACAGTGCACAAAGATAAGTAGCAGCTAAATAACATACTGCAAGCAAACAGATCATTGCAAGGCCAAGTCAGTACATACTATCCATGCATGAAACACCCACTGAAAGAGATGGGAAAACTTTACATGGAATCACTGCAGATTCAGCACCAGGTGGTAGCGTGGAGCGTGTAAATCAGAGAAGAAGTTGGATTCTTCTTGATTTCTATTTTTGAAGATAATACGTCTTTAAACAAAAAATGGAGCAAGCTAGAGACTGGCGATAGGCTCAAATGATGGCAGTTTTCCCAGGGAAGAACACAAAATCATGTTAGCGCAAAGGGTGATGATGGCTTTTCACTTTCCTGGAGAAGCAGAGAAGGATTTTGAGGACAGCTCACAAGAGGATGTCTTCATGTCAAAGAGCAGTGGAATGCACAGATATTCAAGCAGTTATAAGTGCACTTGATAAGCTACCACATTAAAAAGCTTGGCAGAGCCATTACCCATCTTCTAGGCAAGAGAAATGAGTGCCCCAGCATGCTCAAGCACTCACTGCTGCTCAAGCTGGCCCCAGTTGAGTCAGCCTTTTGGTCCCCTTGCCACAGTAACCACAAGAACAACTTCACCATCCAGAAATTCTTCCTGGAGCCTGTTCACTGCAAGAGTTTGGGTCTGGAATGGAGATACACAGGGCAGTGAAAAAGCAGAGCCTGAACAGCAAAAGCCGGACATGGCTTCAGAATGGAGATGCTCCTTGTTCTGTTCCCATGGTCCTCTCTCACTTGTAGTAGACATGCAGGCTTGGAAAAGAGACCTGAGTGAGGTGGGATTGTGTTATTTTGGCCCTGTGGACATGGAACAATTTTCTCATATTATAAAAGCAGTATCCATATCCCAGGGATGATGGACATCCTTTCCTCTGCCAAATTTCTCATCTGTCAGGTGTCTCTATGAGAAAAGAGGCTTCTTTTTGTTCTTGCCCACAGCAGCAAGCCAAAACTAACAAAAATAGCAAACCCCCCCAAACAAACAAACAAAAAAACCTATATACATACACCAACACCCCCCCCCAAAAAAAACCCCAAAAACAACAACAAAAAAAAACCACCTACAAAAAAATCCCAGAACAAAACATAAAACTATTGAGCATTTTGTGCCTTCTTGGCAATACCACAAACACTTCTGACAATAAACCAGGATTTTCAAAGGGATGTCCATTTGGGGAACCTAGTTTCTTAGCAACTGCAAGAGACCTCTTAAGGAGTAGAGATTTCAAGAAGAGAAGCGATGAGCATGCTCTAAACCGTGCTTCTTTTTAGGAGGCTCCTGAAGGGTACTTTGAAAATATCAACCCTCAAAACATCTGCTTCCCCTGGCAAAATTTCATCTCAGTGTTGTATCAGGCACAGCCTGCTGGATCCCTGTGCATCCTCCTCCTGCTCCCACTAAAGTAAGGTGTTATTGTCAGTGCTGCAAGCAGGTCCTGTTTACATTAAGATCAATCTTTCAACATGCTTAGGAAGTTCAAACAAGCACTTGGCTGTAAATCTGAGGGGTTTACCCAGACAAGGTTGTTAGCTGTTTGTGTCTGTAGGAAACGCTGCAGGCTGACCTAACACTGCTTCTGAATAGGAGTTTTACTACATCTCCTGTGTCAGTCACAGAAGTGATGGGCGGAAAAAACGTTCATTGTTATTAAAAAAGAAAGTCAGCTCCCAAAATAAGATATATCACACTCCATCACTCCGCTGCCAAACATTCCCGTGTACTTAATGACTCCACTAGGAAAAGAGATTAAAGGGAATTGTATAGATTGGATTATCGAATGACAAACTCTTTCAACCTGCAATTCTGAAAGCAGAGTGTTCTGGCATCCCACCCCACGCTTCAGCAGCTGGAATATCAGATACAACCAAGGCTTGCCTAATCTACTGCTAGTAAGGGATGTGAGTTTCCATTGCTGTGGGAGCAGAGTTTTTCTGTTAGTCCCAAACAGAGAGCAGTGCAGCTGAGCAGAACACAGGGCAGTTTTGTCCTTTTCACTTGCCCTGCTGAATGGACAGTCAGCAGTTCAGTCTATGTATCATGAATGCTAAAGCACTGCTTCAGACTGGAGCCCTCAATAGACCTGCTGTGGTACCAGGCAGCCTCCTAATTCCTGCCGCTGCAAGAGCAGCACAGCACACAAAGAAATCCTCTCCCCGCCACAACCCCGAACATTCTTCTTTCCCCCACATTTAACAACCTTTCTACTCTCCATTTCTGCCTCCTCTTTCTGCATTGCTGAATATATGTCTGGGATGGGCTCAGTCACATTTCAGTGCCACACACTTTATCCCAGCTCTCCACTGGGAAACAGGAATCACTTTAGGTGCCTCTTCAGGCAAGTTTCTCTAGCGGCTTCTTGTTTCCCCCCTCTCCCCTGCCTCCCAGCTTTTTCTGATCTCTGAATAATTTGTTCACACAGTATTGCTTCCTTCACTGTTAGAAGCCATAAATCAAAGCACAAGAAGTACAAGGTCTTACACTTTCAGAATCTATTAATATTTTGTTTCTTTGGAAAATAAAAATCTATGTCACAAGTATGAGGGAGTCACAATTTCTCTTTTACCACAGCCTGATGGAAATGGAATTTAATCCAAATTTTTGCTAAAACTAAGCATTTTTCCCTATGGCTTTAAAAACAGAAGACTTCCCTGAACCTTGGATCATCAGGCTTGTGTTTGCAGATGCTGCCCGGTACAGTGTGCTTACATGCTGGGCTCCCTCCCTCCACGGTCCCACCCCAGCCTCTGGCATCCTTTGACCCCAGGACAGCAATTTGAGGAGGGTTCTCCCTGGGTCCCAGCATCTCCTGTCAGCTTTGCTGTTTGTCACCACAGAGCAGCATGGAGTGACACTGTGCACGAGGAAATCACCACTACAAGCCTGGCCCAGGGGACCTCAAATCAGGTTCATATGGCAGGACAAAATTACCATAGGACAGGGAACTGCTGAACCAGGCAGCAGAGAGATTTGCTCTAGTAGCTGCTCAGCAAGAGAAATGCTTACTGTCTCCTAAATTGTTTTTCCTGGTCTTCTGGTCAAAATTTCCTTTAGCCATTAAATTTGTAAGTCACATTACTTTGAAGATGGCTGTTATTCTGGATTGCTTTACAGATGTCAGGATTATTTACTACAGAAGTTCCTTTCATTAAGAAAAGAATTTTTATAGCTGAATTTCACTGGTTGCAAATAAGCGAGACGCCATTTAAAGCACCAAAGAAGGGCTTTCACCACTTCAGAGCATTGGTTTTTTTGTAACCACTTTTGCAAGTCTGCAGAATTTACGGCTGAAGTGTGTTTGTATAATGTGATCCCAGATTCCAAGAAGTAAGATTCCAAATAATTCAAAACTAAACAAGGTCTCACACAAATTATAAACTATGAGGTTCTGTAGTGTCTTTTTATTCCGGGAGCTTCTGAACATAAAAGAGAGTGCAGCCAGAGTCGTTAACAGCTGGCTGTCTCTTCCCAGGAACTCACTGGTAGTAACCACTGAGGTCCACAGCCACTGTTGGAGGATGCCAGCACAGCTGAATGCTCTTTTCATCATCTCTATGCCTTTAAACAAAGATTATGCACACACACACACACACAAACTTCAAAAGGCCAAAGGTTTAGCCAATCTGTGAAAACCAGGCAATTAGTGCTACGTCTCCTGCTAAAAGCTGGTGCCCTCAGCTAACAATTCGGGACAGATCACTGAAAACAATTAGGGTTGTTAACATACAAGACACTAATGACATCTACAGTGTGAAGTCATGTGGCACCTCAACATGATGTAGAGATTTTATACTAGAGGATACACGTGCAAGCACATGTTATACAGCTGCTCATTAGAGGCTACCAGAAATGTCACCTTAGAATCCCCCTTTCTCTGAATAAAAATGTGGAAGGAGCCATATGTTTTCTTCTGGTGATGTATACTGCACTTCACTGGAGTTGTACATTTAAACACAACAGAGAGACAGAGGTTCCTGTCCTTATCTGCCACATTTGTGGGGACAAGGAGTGGCTCTTGATGGGCTCTGAAGCTAAATGCAATGAAGCAGCAGCAGCAACAGGCCATGGAGATGGATTTAAAATTCAAGTCTCCTGTTCAATCCCTCTACTTGCCTTGTCTTTCAGAAAGTAGTAGAGTTCCCTCTGTGCTGCCAAGGATGGGGTTTGATTCCTGTAGCCTACTTTGAGCCCTCTCACACTTTTTAGTTATGATGGAAAGAGGTATTTCACCTCAGGCTTTGCAAATTCTGTTCTAATGGGAAATTCAAACAAGGTTGGTTTTATTAGAGTTTTGAAAGAAAACAAATTTGGTAATGTCAAAATTTTTCAAAAAACAGATTTCCAAGTGTTGACTAACTGTCATCCTGATGCTTTGGTGGGCATTTAACAGAGCAAATTTAAAACAGCTGAAAAACCTGGAAAAATTAAATAGCAACTCTTGATCTAAGAAAAATGTAAATTGATGCAGCAACCTGCATTGGATGCAGAATTAAAATGCACGTGGGAAATAAACTGGAATAGCTTGCTCAATTTTTGTTCATCACAGGTCATCAAGTTAAAATGAGAAAAGCAAACTTACAGTGTTTTACTAACCTGAGTTATGGAATAGCAAACGGTCTAGGACTGCTCCCATAGCAGTTTGGAAAAACACACATTTTTAAAAAGACGGATTCTTCTGGCGAATTCATAACAGAGTATGGCCATGGGCCGTGAAGGACAGACCACACACATGCCTTCTGGACAATCAGTGACTGGACAAAAGCCTTCCCTCTGACTTCATGATATAAACTTAATGGTTACCAATATTTCCGTGGTCTGCAAACAAAGGCCATGATTTGGTGATATTTCTCTGCTTCACATACGCTTAAACAATATGAAAATCAATGCACCATAAGGGCAGGGCCACAGCCTTTCTTCAAGCAGGAAGAGTTCTTTGTCACATTTTAAAAGCGAAAATCCAAACCCAGAGGAGCACAGATGAGAAGATCTTCAAAGAGTTCAAATTGAACTGCAGTCCAAATGCAAAAGACAAAGATATTTTCTGTCAAGGCTTGAAAAATGCATTTTCCCCATTGAGTAGTGGTGACTTGGTGGCTTTGGCTGGTACTAACATGTCTCGAAGCCATCACACATTTCTACACTTTTTGGATTCCGCCTTTAAAATAACCACCAAAATTGCCAGAAGCCCAAAGCATAATTCTCCAAACTGACACATAATCTGAGGCCTTTCACCATTTTTTTCCTTTATCACATGAAACGCATCCCCTAACTTGCAGATCCTGGCTTTGTCAGAAGCTTTAGTCTACAATCACTCTAGGAAAGCAGAAGATACCTTGCAACACCCCCTCCCCACCCCACCCAGCCTTTTCTTTCTTTCTTTCTTCCCTTCAATGGCAATAGCAGGAAGGAATTTCATGCAGCATTGAGGATGAACAATCCACTTAATAACACTGCTGGAAATTCACACATCTGGGATAAAGGCAAGCTTCAGCCTGACAGCTGTTTGAAACACACACATAGTCTCATTCTGTTGAACAAGAGCTCCCCAGTACAAATTTCAGATGACTCAGACAACATTTTATTCAATTTTACTAACTTGGGACATAACACATGCTTGTGAAAAACCTGCAAGTTAATTTGCAGAGGCCTGAAGATCTCTGAAGATGAACAGACTTTCAACCAGCTCGCAGTTAGGAGAGAGCACATCTGAGCAATGCGAGTGTCGAGCTGGTGGAACTGCCCCAAGAGCTCTGGGTTTGCACCACGCAGCAGAGCACAGAGCCTGGCCCTGGCACTCTCCTCCCATCCTGGCTCCACCAGGGCCTGCAGCACACCCTGTCTGCTGCCTCGGGATCCAGAAGGCAAACTGGGGGAAGCCGTCAGTCACTCACTACATCCATCCCACCTGAGTGAGCCACTGCCTTTCCAAGGGAGTTTCTGTACCTGCACAAATTGGGTATATCCACCTGCAGATCCTTGTCCTCAGCACCAATAAGAATAGTAATTGTGCTGTGTACAATCTGCTGGCCAAGAAAAACGCTTTCATTTACAATATGAATAATAATAAACCAAGAATTTCCTCTTCTCTGCTAAGCAGACCCACTTCTTGTTCCTGCTTGCTTTTGGCTCTGCCTACCCAATGTTTTGAGCATTTCCTGCATGCTTTGAGAAGGCAAAGGTTGTCCATTCCCACTCACAAACATCCCAGTAAAACTTCTAGTGCTCTAAACCACTCTACACTTCCTTTTAACGACAGTCGACAGAGACATCTCCAAAAACTTTTCAGCTGTCCCATCAGCAAAAACGATGCTTTCAGAAGAGGTTTCCACCCTGTTTTTCAGGCAAGAAAGATGGATCAGATCAAACCAAGTTGTTTCAGCACAGGGGAGGGAGTAAGCAGGAGGCGAATGTGAAGGCATACAGGGAGAATACACACACAACCAGTATGTGACTGCAAGGACCTATAATCTGGCAGTTGGACACATCTAGCTTTTTTTTAACCTTTTGTTCATTGTTTTAGTAATTTTATCTCTTGATGACAGATGAGGCGGATATTACTAGGAAACTAAATGATTTCTTTGACTCAGTGTTCTGCAGGGAGAATGAGGGAAACATGCCAAAATTGGAGAGAAATTTCCCGGGGGCAGAAAATGAAAAATTAATGAAATGCTAGGCAACATGCAAGTATGTCAAATGACCGAAAAAAGGGATAAGAACAATTAAAATCAAACAATGCTCTGGAGAGGTCGGGAGGATCAGCAAGGCAGGAGCAAGAGCCTGAAGAACCTGTATGGAGGAAGCCCTTTAACTTCCCATCAGGAGCAGATGAGAGACCAGGCGAGCTCAGGTTCAGGACAGAGTGAGGAACATCAGCGTCTCTGAGCCTGGCCTTAACACTTGGAAAAGTTATTGGCAGTAACTTGAATAAAAAGTGACACACATTCACAGGAGGGGTGTCAAGGTGGACAGACCTATTTTTTTTCCTGCAGGGGGATGACAATGAGGACAGACCCAGCATGAATAAGCCAATCCTGTTGAATTTGTTTTCAGCACACAAGTACCTTCTCTATAGCCAATAAGAGCAAGTGCAGAAGAGCAGATATGCACTAACTTAGCAGGTAGGGGGAAAAGTAACATGTGGGCTAATTTTCTTTTTGTACATATTATACATGTTATTGCATATGGAGGTGTTCTGCACCCATGATCTGGTTATTGAAAGGCTGTGTCAGCACCAAGTCCAAATTTGCTGCTCCCATCCTGCAGTCACTCAGCTGCCTACGAGCTGAGCAGTCAACAGCTCCGAATCCCAGCCTCTAACCTAATCCCACCTTGGGGCTGCCAAACTGACTCTGTGCACTGATCCTGCAGTGGCCCCGTGTTTGTGACTGGAGTCCTACCTTGGAAACAGTGCCCTTGGTGGGAGACAGCAGGAGAAGGCCATGGATTTAGTTTTAAACTCAAGAAGGCACTTAGGCATATGGCTATGCCACTTTGGGACAGGGCTGTTCTCCTAGATTAGTGAGTGACACTTCAGCCTGCTAATAAAAAGACTGATGCAGAAGCACAAAGAAATAAGAAAATAGGTCAATCACTCACTTCTGAGAACAGAAGGGAAAGGCAGTAACACTGGAAAACAAATAGTTGAAAGGAAATCTGACTAGATGATGGTGCAGGATGTTGACCAAGAAAGCATCACCAGTGATAGCAGAAAAAAAATCAAACAGGTCAATGATGGAGAACAGAAAGCACCTCCTTTAAAAAAAGTAGAAAAAGGCTTCTTGCAGACTCATATCTTGCATATCCCAGAGACCAACACATTTTGCAAGGCACAGCCAGTCTCCAGTCTCCTTAATTCTCTTTTAAAAAGATTCATTTTCTATCAAGACTGCTTACCAACAGGTCACATGGTGAGCATGGGATATCTGCCGGTATCAGCTAGGCTGCATTCCCCCACCAAAGCAGCCAGCATTTCTGTTTTACAGAAGCAGAGTGAGGAGAATTGTCAGATGGCGAGAAAGGTGCCAAGACTTCTTTGATGGAAGGTGATAGACAGGTCTCACACTTCCATACCAACTGTTTCAAAGCCTGATTTTTCAATCACTTTTAATAATTTCTCCTGGATCCAAAATGAATGTGGACAGATGACATGATACCCAGACAAAACCTGACTCTCCCAGTGGGAGGAGGAATATTCCTGTGGTTTGTATGAACTCAGCTTTTAAAGCCAAAGAAAGTAACATTTTTCCTATATGCAGCCATTACATTTCCTTTCTATGCATCTCCTCCTTCCTGTAAAAGAAAAACACTCACGACTAAGTGAGATCCAATATATATATATTTATGTATATATATAAAGTGTGATGCTGGAAGAAACCTGCTGCCAGAAACCCTGCATGCTTTGGGACTGAAGCCGTGCTGAAATCCACTGGAGCCCTTTATTCACAGCTTGGTGGGCATCTTCCAAAACCCTGCACGAATCTGTACCCCAGGGCCTCTCCTGCGGGTGTGAGGAGACTCATGGATTTTACATCAGGAATAGCACAACTTGAGAAACAGCCCCATTCCTACCAAATTGACTGGCAGGCTTTTCTCCCAATTGAGAATTTCACCAGTTCAACAAGAATAAACACATCATAAATGGCTGTCCACTGGGTGGGGGTGAAGGGATGCTCACCAAACCCAAGCCAGACAAAAGGCAAAGGGCCAGCCTGTCAAAGGAAGCCAACAGGAGGCAGAAAAGGCACGAGGTGAAAAGGGGAGTGCCAGATTTTGACCTCAGGTATGTCTGTGCAGCCTTTTGAGTGCCTGGGTTTGAAGTGGAGTTCTGCAGGTGCAGCCAGCACTTTCACAGTATTCACTGCAGCATCAGGTTTACAGCACTGGTTCAGTGGCACAATGGCGAGCAGTGACATCAGAGCCCAGATTTGCTTTTGGGTCTACAGCTGTTCATCTGAGCTTTTGGCAGCCATCTCCATGAGCTAAGGCTTTCATTGGGCTCTTTGTTTGGTACCGGCTGGATCCTCAGCAGCTGGCGTCAGCAGCTGGAATTTCACATTGCTGCAGTGAGACCCAGGGAGCTGTTATGATTTGTCCCAGCTGAGGATCTGGCCCACAGAAGGAGAGAGATCACATCATGAGGGAAGCAGCTTCGCCGAGGAGCCATCGAGTCTGCCACCTGCCTTTGCAGCACAAGGGGCTGACACTTGCACAGAAGGAGAGGAAGTTAGGACTCCACTGAGCCCCTATCTGGCTGTGCAGCCCTGCACCAGAGTCAGGTGGGGATGTAAATCCCTGCATGGGATCCTTTCCTACCCGGAAGCACCAATCTTTGCACTAGATATTGTTATACATTTCTCTGCATATAAATCAGCTGCATCACCACAACTCTAATTCATTCACTGGCACAAGTGAGTACTAAATAAAACCCAGCATGTTGCAGATTTGAATACACACACACACACACACACACTCACTCTCACACACACACGCAAAAGAAGAAAAAAAAAGGCAGTCCAGGACTCTTTCCTCCAAAATCCAACACAAAGTAATGACCAGAGGAGGCCGTGAGCTACTTGGGAAGTAACGTCACAGGCAGAGGTGAACCTCAATGAAATGGCCACATGGGGAGAGGAAGCACTCTGCAGTGTCTGGCTGCCAGGCTCCTGGGGAAGAAGTGTCTCCAAAATCCATGGATGAACCCATTCCTTTGCAAAAGAGATGGAGCCCTGCTTTTCAGGGCTCTTCAGCATGTGAAAGAAGGTGTACAACCCACACCAGTTGATCCCTGGGCCCCTTTTCTGCATTTACACATTGGATATCACATCACCTTGTGATGCACCCCAACCTTAGTGTGTCCCACAGCCTCTGTGTGGTCCTGACATCCTTGCAGAGTAACATTAAACACAAGTCCCTGAAAAAAACCCAGCAAGAGGCTGGTTCATCAGCAGACGTGTCCCCAAGCAAGACCCCGATCCTCACTGTGCAGCTCACAGGCCTCCTTGGCTCATCATGTAATGACAGAGAAAGCCAAAAGAATTCAATTTGGATAAGAGGTGTATTTGGCGGGCAACCACTGAAATAATATTTCAACTTGTCAGAGCATCTCCTCATGAGAAGATCTCAATATTATGAGGTTAAGAAAATCTGAATGTGAAGCTGAGCCACAACATAAAAGCTGTGCTATCTGTCAAAGTCATCAACAGCCTTGTCGGTGGGATTTAACAGTCGAACTCCCAGCCCAGGGCTGTCAGCTCTGTCTCCCGCAGCAGATAACGCATTTAGCAGCAAAACCCTTTCACGTGAGACAAAAAATTATTTGACCACAGAAGTGAACTTTGGATTTTAGATTCTCCTTTTTTTTTTAATTGGTGATGAGCGTGTAATAAAGAGGTGACAAAAAGATCTGTAAAACAACTGAAAAACAGATGTAACTATTTCTGAATTAGACGGGAAGCTTTTTCTGCCAGAGGATTTTACACACCTGATCCGCTTCCAGTACTTCCAGGACTGCATCCCTAAAAAAATTCCTAATTTAACAAGTAGGTTTGAAACTTCTACAGAGTAATAGCTGACCTTGATAATCATTGATCAGAAAGCACTTTAGTGTGGAGCAATCCCCTTGCAATCTATGTATAAAAGCTTTTAGAAAACTCTCTCCATTGCTGAAACGGTGGGGCTGGTACAGCTAGAAGGAAACAGCACTTCTGCTCAGCCTCCACGTTCCCCTGGAGGAAACCACAGAGGAGTGTTAAATCAAAAATTTGAATTAACCAGGTCCAGGAAAGCTCTAACTGGGGAATTCAGAATGTCTGAAACAGAGTGAAAGGCTGCTTCCTGAGTGGCTGCACTCAAGGCAGTGCCACAAGCCACAAGGTAGGCCTGTCCTGAGCTGAGGGTGGTGAGCAGCAAGCAGGTTTGCTCTGATACCAATGCTGTGAGTGCCCGGGTTGCATCCTGACATACCCTGCCTAACACATGGTCACCTCAAGCTGCAGAGAGCTGAGCCTGAATTCCTCCCCTGCCCCACTACAGTCAGTACAAAAATTCAAACCCCAAAGGTACATCATCATATGAGATTTCACAGACACACACCTGAGTTGCTACAGGAGCTGCTGTCCTGCCTCACCACCCTGCACATGCAGCTCTGAGGGCTTTTGGACTTGCTGGAATCACTTGCTACAAGCAAAGGAGTGATGACCTTTCTCTCCAGAGGAGCTAACAAATTAGCCCTCTAAACCTGCATCAATTGGGTTGTGTTAAAAGAGAGAGCCTTCAATCTCTGCAGTAAATCTGTAATTCAGTCAGCATGCTGAGCAGCAGGATAAGGGGGGCATCTGACACCAAACAGATGTCAGATTTTATCTTTTTTTTCCTCCTCTCCGCCTAGTCTAGACAGTGGGACTCACGTGCTCCCTCCCACCTGGGGACACATCTGCTTGATCAGGCTCATGGAAATGAGCAGCGATGCACCTCGTGTGGATCACTCTGAGACCCAACACCTACATCACTGTCTGGCGACGCTGACACCCCAGCCCAGGCTGGAGGCAGTGCCGAGGCCAGGCTGAGCTGCTCTGCTCTGCCGTTCAAACCGAGCTGACACATCCAGAGGTGACACACAGCCACGTTCAGTGGTGGAGGGCAAGTGATTGCCTCAATGCCACGGCACGGGCAGTGGAGTGTGTCCTGCACCAGACACCCAAATCCGCCACTGCGACCCCATTAATGAGCACAGGGAGAAAAACAAGCCACGAATCTCCCCGACCACCTCAGTCTAAGACATTTGAAATGCTGTCCTAAAATTCTCTGTTCTTCTCAATGTTTGCAGGTCACCTCTTTGATAAACTAGTTTCCAGCTAAACTTTTAATGACAAGTGAGGCACTTACATGCTCCCAGGGCAGCAGAAGCCCCTGGGCCTGTGCCACTTCACAGTGTGGTGCTGGAGGGGAGGATGCTGGGCTGGGGGCCCCAAATCTCCACCAGCACCCCCTGCTCAGCTTCCTGAGAGCACAAACATTGCACCCTCAAGCCTTACAGTAGAAAAGAAGTTTAAGATGTTTGAGATGTTTAAGATAAGTGGGTCAGTTAGCAAGGCTGCACAAATGGCATTTCCAGAAGGATGTTGTTATTTATACAGCACCATAGGGGACTCTGGAGATTCAAAGACAAATAAATCATGACAGACTCCTTCCCTGAGGGACTTTGTAATGCACAACTCCATCCCTCACAGTTGGTAAATGCTTCCTATGAGGTGATTAGTGCTATCAACCCCCACTGACTTTATAATAGACACAAGGATGCTCAACACCTTGAAAGACAGCACTTTCAAATTACTTTCATCTTCAGCAGTAAGGCCACTTACACAGTTTAAACACAATCAAGTACGACGACTATACCAAAGAACAATATTCTGCAAAGGACAGATGGAGGACAGGACCACCTCAATTTTCATCTCCAGCTTCTACACTACAGGGATTTGCTGGTAGGAGAGGGACATTTCTGAGAGGTTGAACAGAAAAGTGACCTCACATGAGAGTGCAGCAAGACACAAGAGAAAACATCACAACCAAAGCTGACCTTCAGCACTGGCTGGGACAAGACACCTCACTGCTCTAAACTGCTCCTGGGGTATTTCTTCATTTTGGGTTTTTAGGTGAGATTCTTTACCCTTTCCATTTCAGTTGCTTCATAAATGTTAGTTGTGTAATAGCAAACTATCTACAGCAGAAAAATTCCTTTCCTAACAAATACGTGATCCAGATGGAAGAGATGCAGGAGTGTCCTAGATCTTCAGACTATAAATCTGATTCAGCTGCTGCCTCCAAGTTCAATCGTTAATTAAATTTTCTCCTTTTCTAAGTGGTTTTGTGTTGGGGGGGTGGGATTTATTTGCTTTGAGCATTGAATCTTGCAGCAACGGGGTTGCCTTTTTTTTCCCCCCAATCTTACACCTCCAAGTAATTTATGCCACTTCCCCCATGTAAGGATTGGCATGCTATGATTCCATAAAAATTTCAACACACAGAGAGACAGGTAAATCCTTATAATGAAGCTTATCTTGTGGGAGTTGTATTATTTGAAGCAGATAGTCAATGTAATATTTATGTGCTCTATTTATTAACACCTTTGATGACTAATGGTGAAGGTTATTTGTGTTTGTTGGGGGGTTTTTAATGAAATTGCCTATATTTCTGTACAGACAGGGAGCAATTATGATACTCTTCTGCCAAGTGGTACAGAAACAACCCTTCAAATCACTGAGAAAAAGAAGGATATTATAGTATGTGCAGGAGGAAAAATACTGTTCACCTTTTCAGCACTTTTCATTGGAAGAGCTCAAAGTGTTTTGAAGAGACCAAGGATGGGGAAGGGACAGTGTCCATTAGAGTCAGTTAAGTTACCCTTTAAACTTCAAAGTGATCTGTGTCCATGTTCAAGTCCTACAAGCAGAGAGACACAGAAGTGCAGCCACTGTGGGTTTTGACATCACAAATAACCCCGTAAGATCCTCACTGTGAGCAATGCATAGACGTGGAGAAGTGGACACAGGCCCTGCAGCCTACATGCCTCAAGAGCAGGACCCACCTTCCTGTGTGTCCCTCTCAGCTGCAAAACTCCCCCCAGCACTCACACATCACTCTTATTACCCTGCTCTATAAGCAGTTGGAGGTGTAAAATACATTGGGGTTTTCACATCCAATTAACTCTACAAAGAGACAGAACAACTCTCATTTTTAATGTCCACAGCTTCAAAAAGTTTCAAAAGTAAACCCTGTTAGTGCAAGAACTGCTTCTAGTTCCAGAGACAGTAACATAAATACAGGTATTGTCCCAAAATAAACATCTTCCCAGGTGGATAGAGACAGGAAGAGTCAGAAGAGAGGTGTGAGCTTATTTACAGACCAGTGTGAAACTGCACAAGGCTTTCCAGCCTCGTCAGCCTCTGCTTCCCAAAGGACTCCTTAAACATGTTATTGTTTTCACTGGGATTTCATTCCAATGGGGGGAAACAATCCATCAAAGATACTTTCTTACTCTGCTCTAAAATGCTGCTTGGCTTTATGAGGTAATAATAAACATATTCATATTAAATTTTATTCCTGTGGAAGACAAACAGCAGCAGCACATGAAAGAGCAGTTTCTCTGACTTAAGTTCCACATTTTCCCAACTCACTGAAAAAACCAGATTTCCTTTCTGTGTTGCACTTCAGACAGCACTAGATTTCAAATGAGGAATGTCTTTTACAGGTGTAATTTTTGCATATTTAGGGCATCCCCATTTGTGTGCCAGCCTTGAGAAGAGAGAGGCAGGCTAAATCCTTGTGCTTCCTTCTGCCTCGGTGGGGCTGCAAATCAAAGACCTAGAAAATATTCTGCACCTTAAATTCAGTTAGAAGGTTGAAAACCACAATAAGGCTCAGGGCTTCAAAAGCCATACGTGAGTGCTCTGCATTAAGCAGCACATCTTCCATTCAATAATCTCATTACTTTGACTACTTGCTGTACAGATCAGACTCAGATTTCTGTTCCTATCTTGTTAAAGCAACCTCCCAGTCACCAGCACTGCTCCAAGATGGCAGTGAGAGCCCTGCTTAGAAACTCATCCAGATAACAAGTAAAAAAATACAAAAGAACCTAACTTGTGTTGTAGATGCATTGTACAGGCCACTTGCAAAAGTCAAAGAGTTGTGAAAGCCAGAGACAGAAAACTGAGCATGTGTGTGTGTGTGTATGTTTATACCCTCCACACCTAGAGAGAGACAGAGAGATGCACACATATAGAGATGTGGATGGTATAAACCTGTCAGATTACTAGTCTATACAGAAGAAGTGCAACACCACTAAGAGTTGAGACAGACAATTTTTGGAAATGTTTTTTTTTGTGTAGAAGGCGCTTTTTGCTTTGCCATCTGTATCTGTGAGATCCCTGGCTTTCTACAAGATGTGGCCTCACTGTGTGTTGCCCTGGGTTCCCAGATGGCACATGTTGTTTGGCCAGGTCACACTGCATCCATGGCATGGCTCTTTTTGGCTGCCACCTCGTTAAAATGTTGTCAGTGACATGGTTGATTCCAGGGTCCGAGTAATGCTGTGCTCTTACACAGCAAATGAAATGTGCTTTCTACTGTAACTCCTGAAAACTTCAAAGACCCCAATGCACTTTCACTTAATGTCTCTGCAGCGGAACTGCCATCCCCATTTTATAATGGATTGGCTCATACTGTGCACCTGAACACAAGACTTTCCTGTGGACTTGTTCCTCAGCATGTGACAAGCAGCTGAGGAGCAAACAGCTTTTTGCCACCTACCTGCCTTTGTGTGCTTGGAGAGCAACTCCAGTGCTGTTTCACAGCACCTGAACTGGGCAGAATGGCTGCTGCTGTTAGAATAATGGAGATGATAATATTTTTATCTAATAGCACTTGATTTGTTTCTATCACACACAGTAATAAGGTTCCATAATACAAGCAGTTGCATGCACACTGTGCCTTGCCAAATAACCCAGTTTAAATTTCTGTGAACAGACGTAATATATCCCCTCTCTCTGTCCACAGAATTCTTTCTTTGTCCATAATATGCTTTAAAACAGTTTTTATTTGCAAATAAAAGTTCTTGAGAGGCATCATCTCATTTAGTTAGGCCCTGAGAAAGGCAGATATGGCTTGAACATTGGCTGATGGTCATCTGTCTTCCAAACAGTAACTGCTTGCAGATTTAGGAAAGCTGCTTAAGTGGATTTGGCAAGACACACAAGGTAATATTTACACTTCTTTGTACACAGATCTGTCCTTAGACATATTTTGGATTTTTTTCCAAGTCTAAGAGTTCTGCTATTGATTTGGATACTCAAAGGTCCTCTCTGCTGTTCAGTAGGTTTAAAAACCACTGTGCCATGGGCTCCCCAGTGTCCAAATCCCACTGTTATGATCTGCAACCAGTTGCTGGGTGCTCCATTTTAAACTGGAGAAATAAAGAGGTGCTTGCAGAGAACCCATCTGCACTGTGGAGATCCTTCTTGGCTTAAACCAGTGCTGAGGCCTGAAAGGTAGCAAACATCAACTCATTCTTCACACAGGAGGAAAATGCTGAGGAACCAGCTATTTCCTGTTTTCCTGTGTGGCTGGTCAAACCTGGCAACAGGAGGTGCTTTCAAGCCTCCAGCCAGCAGCTACTCTCGTTTCTGAAATTATCTAGTTCTACAATGGATTATACCAAAAAAGAAACTAATCAGAAAATATAAAAAGACACAAAGGTCAATAAACCCTGTTTTGGAGTATCCATTAAGTGATGTTTACTGTCACAAAAAGGTGATATTTCTCTACGAGCATTATGGACCGAAGCAGTTTGTGCTGTGATGCATGGGAAGCAACAGGGGTGTTGCAAACAATCCAGAGACTGGAGAGCAGTACTCCACCTCAGGCCATCCAGGGCAGGAGGACAATAAATCCTCCTTCAATCCCATTCACAAGTCTTGGCACATCAGACTAAATGTGACTGATGAGACTGCCAGGAGTAGTATCTTATAAACCTCATCTGCTGCCCAGCTTCTCAACACCCTCAGCAGGAGACTCTGCACATTCACCTGGGCATCAGCCTGTGACTCTCACTCTCCTAAATGATCCTTTACGTTTTGGTAGCTGAACCACAGGACAGGAAAAGGGATAAGCCTCACTAATTCAATGGTGTAACTCTGCATGGTTGAGTCACTTCTAAGACAAATTTGGGAAAAACAGAACCAGGGACCTCAAGACATCATTTGGTCCACGCCACTCCCACAAGTGGCAAAACCCTACTCATTTCACTTAAGAATTCACATGGACAGAGCTCTCAGCTTAGAATGGAGTTGTCAAAAATTACCAGCCCCCTCCTTGTCTTTTTTTTGTCTATAAGAAAAAAATTCCTTCACCTTCAACGTAGAAAATTTACATCAAAATCACATGCATGTGGAAATGCCAAAGTTTTCAGTGAGGTGTACACCTGTCCTTCTGCCTTCCTACTGTCTCTTGACTTCCATAAGAATGTATCTGGGTTTGGCTTGTTCCGCTCAGGGAAATTGTCATTTCTATTTAAACTACAGCAATGGAATGTTAAGGAGAAACTGAGGTGCCAGTTTGACTCCTAATCCCCACTGACATTCAGGGCTCCTTTGTATTGAGCTGAGTGCCCTTATTTTCCCGATTTCCATGCTCATAGTTGGCATTCAGCACATCACAGGAGATGCTTTTTGTTGTTTATTACTGTTGCCTTGGATCCATAACGAGATGACTATAACCTGGCCCCAACAAATGCTGACAAACCCCAAATCTGGCTGTGTATCTGCAGCCACAGAAAGCAAGGAGAGCAGGCAGCAGCAACGCAGGACAGAGGTGGGAGAATACCTGACTGGAGTCACCACGGCATGTGCGTGTCCTGGATTGGTGCATCTACAGTCCATCCATAATAAAATTTCCAGAATCTCTGACAATAGAGCCCGAGGCATAGGAGAAAAGTTTTTCCTCTTAAATTAAGCAGCAAAATGCAAAAGTACAAATCTATTCTGCCATAATGAATGGGAGCATAATAGATCTGAATACCTGAGCATCAATTAAAAACCAGGCACTTCCAAGCATATCAACCAGGTAGAAAATATGCCTGGGCTGACTGAAAAGAATGCCCTGTCCACCCTTAGTAAGGCTCATTTATTCATTTAAAGAAATATAATCTTAAAAAACTTGCTCTAGCCTTTGATCTCCAGTCATCAGTACAAAAGGCATTTGGAGTAGTGCTCAGACTTAATTAGCTTGCTCCTTTTTTATACATGATCTCAGTCACACTCTAATTAATCCATTTATAGTTTAAAATCTATCAGTCAAATCCCATACTTCGTTCTCAAGACAAGTTCAGAAACGGATCCACTCCTCCTCCTAATTTGTTGCACTGCAAGAAACATCTACCCCTCCTCTGGACAGTCCCCCTTTCCCAGCCAAGGAAAAAGCCCAGAAAACAGACACCTCAAAGGAATAACTGAACTTGGATCACCCGGAAACGGGGCTCCTCAGTACACAGAAAAAAAAGGGATATATAAGGCTTATTTTGTAAAAAAGGAGAATGATGAAAAGCTGAACTCCACCTCCTGTACTGCACTGAGCCACTGCTGCATATAATGTGGAGAGCTGTCAAGAGATTTAATTAGGATACAAAACCCAGCGATTTAAGAATTCTCTCTCCTTAGAACATTCTTAGGGATTTGCTCAGAATTAGAGGATGGTTTAAACATTAAAGGGTTTTTTTTCCCTTTAATGAGATCAGCTGCATAGTGGAAAATGAGACTTTATTTATCTAAATATCACATGAAGAACTGAATAATTTAATAACCTCGCTCAACTAAATCCAACCCAATATATTTACACGTCTTTTTTCTTCTACATATAAAATACTTATTTTGTGTTTGACTTCCAATGTATAAACAATTCTTAGCTTTACAAACCATTAAGATAAATAATAAGAATTCTGTATTAAAAATCAACAGCTATGTTTGCTAACAATAAGAACTCTTTCAGTTTCTACTTGTATTCAACTCTGAAACCACATGATTATTCATTTATCTAGATCTCAGTGAATATTTCTGGACATAAAACTTTCACCTTGTTTAATTGTGTTATGTACCATTCTAAAATCAATTATTGTCCATTTTAGATCAAGAATAGCACTGGGAATCAATAACAACCAATTGATCATTAGGGACCTAGGAATACTGAGTTATGCATTTGGTTAAATACAGTTTTACAGAAAACTTTAACATTTCAGAGTCTGGAAAATAAAATCTAGTACATCTATTTCCTTTTGATACTGCCTTATCTACCACTAGGGCCAGGTTTGGTCACCCTTGCAAACATTTACTGTCTCAATGGAATGATCCATTTAGCTGAGGTTAATTTAGTTCAGTAAAAGCAGTGCAATCAGTTCACCCAGGAACAAGAGAAGGACTGAGTACTGGGGGAAAAAACCCACAACAGCAAGATTTGTTCTCCCCTGCTGTTACATCAAAAAGTGTAGAAAACTGGCATCTAATCATTTGGAAGGACAGAGTACCCAAAAATACTCAGTCTAGTTTATTACCTAAAAATAGTGTTTTAAACCTTTAAAATACAAGTCTGTTTGGATTAGTAAAAAACCCCAAACCTCTTCATCCAGCACAAATTTATTTACTTAACTAAGGCAATTTCACAGTGCAGGTTTTCTGCATTTTAACTGAAATCCAATTTCCATCCTTAGGAAGTTTGGTATAAACTATGAATTGAAAGTAACTTAGTAAATAAGAATAAAATTGTTCACTATTTTCTAAGTGCTTAAAGCCTAAAAGTTGCAAAGAGGAGAAAGAAATGTGAAGCTATATAATTGTTTACATTTGAATATAATGTATTCTCTTGCTGGCAAAACAGCCAGATTTGGTGTAAACTATGTACATTGGCAAAGCATCATATCCTAAAGTTTACTAAACCAGAACAAGTCTCACTTGTAAAAAGATCAAAAAGTAAAAATGAAAAGCAATGACACTTCTGATGTTAATTACAGAGACTGGATGGACTCCGCGGTGTGATGACGTTATGGTGCATCTGCCCACTTTGGTGCTTCTCCTCTCCCCATGTAATTTTGTGGCCATGCATGAGCTCAGCAAATGGAAATGCTTAATTTGTGCACAGCTGCCAGCGTGCACTCCGCTCACCAGTCACCTTCTTAGCACGAAAGCACGCACTTCAATTAATATTTATTAAGGACCCCTAATGGCACTGGCTGATTTGTGCACTTCCACTTCAGTCCATGGTTGCCTCACAAGAGCATGGTATGAAATAAATCAGTGCCCCAAATACAATACCTGCTTCCCTGGCTGTAAGATATGGCTATTGGGGGGGCAGGGGGGGCAAACTGCAAGCGAGGAGGTTTCCACCTCAAGTAGCTTCTCCCCTTTGGCTGCCAACAGCGCTTAGACTGGCAGAGTGTGGATTGCTGCCGTCTCTCACTGCTCCCTTCCAAGTCAAAGATGCTTCCCAGTCAAGTAAAGCAGAAGAAAAGTAAGTGAGAGACATAGAGCAGGTTGCAAAGACGCACTGCACAGAAATAAAGCCCTACAGTGCTGTGAGGGCTCAGGAATACCATCAGTTGTGGGTTTCAATCGCTGTTTTTCCAGAACACTTTGGACTATTTCTAACTCCTGGTTCCTGTTGAGCCTTCACTTTGCATAGGGTTGGGGCCGGTGCAGACTCTCCCCTTGCAGCGCAGTGGTGGAAGACAACTGGAGAGGCCAACATGTGGTGGTTTTGCTCCATGGGCTGCAAATGGCTTACAACAGAATCAAAGGGGAGAACAGAGAAATGGCGTGCTGTAGGGGAGAATTCATCTCATTTGAAAAACATCTAAAAAGAAATTGAATGCATCACTCTCTAAAAGTGTCTGCATCTCAAAATTAACAACGGAGAGATTTGTGATTAGCCCAAATGAAGGTGTAAATGTTGTAAACTTCTGAAGTAGGATCCATCAATCCCACCCACAACACCTTCAGAGAGCTGAGATCCTTGGGTGCCTTTGAGTTTCCTCAGCACGGAGTTTTGCCATGAGTAGCAAACCAACATACTGAGGCCACCTAGCACCACACACTGCTTTAGAGGAGGAACATTTTGGAAAAAAAGCATGAAGGAAGATTTTCAACAGTTAATCAAAAGCTGATGGTGTAATCACCATCAACACATTTCAAACCTCTGTTCTGACTAACATAAGATCCCAAACTTTGGGTGTCTGGCACACAGTAGACACCAAAGTGCACTGTGCATGGCCTGGCAGTGTGGTCACCAGCACAGCAAGAAGCTTTGCTCTCCAGCAGCCTCACATCTAGAGGTTCATCTGTAGCAGAACAAAACCAGGCTGCACCTGGGATGAGGGACATGCCAGCCCCTCCTTTGGCAACCTCTGCTTGCATTAGCTTGGAACCTGAGGAGGTAACATTCCCAAGGACAAGACAATCTCTAAAGACAGTACATAGAGAGTACGAGAAGGGAAGGATTACAATCCTATTCATGCCATGAACAAACTGCAGGATCAGAGAGAGGAAAAGCTGGGAATGAAACCTTCTCAATCTAGCAGTCAAGTGTTCAGGTAGAGGACTGTCCTTCCTTTCCAAAACCAATGAAAAAAAAAGAGAAAATTTTAATCAATGTTTTTCTTTTTTAAAAAAAGAGAGTGCACGTATGTGACAGTATAAGCAGTAAGAACACAGCATCAATATTGGTATACAGATCTTTAAAAGACTGATATTCTCAGGATACAAACAAGGAGCTGAAACTTTCCCAGCACTAGAACAGCACAGTCTCAAGATGAACTGAATATGAGACTGTGCTATCAGTAGTTCACTTCTGATGCCAGGTTCTCATAGTCTGCTTTTCATTTTCATCAAGCCTGCTTCATTACCACAGCCTTGATGCAAATGACGATGAAGTCATCATTCTCTAGACAGATATACAATTTTTGTTAGAAAGGCGATGAACCCAGTTCCTGTTCCTGCAAACAATTATGCAGTGAGCAGTCTAATTTTCTCCAGATGGCTTAATGAGGATGCATATGCATAAAAAATTACCCATAGGCATATTTGCAATAGAAAGGCCATGGCTATCTGTTAGCTGCAGGGTCTTCCAGAAACCCATGTGATTACCATTGCTGAGAGCAACAGAAACAATTCTATGAATGCACCATTAGAACAAATATTTCTTAACTGGGATTTCTTTTTACACCTGGCACTAATATTCTTCATGATGGAGTATCATTCAGGGGGCAAAGTTCCTGTACTGCGTGGTGATGGATACACCAGCATGGACACAGCCAGTCCCAGCCTCTGTGATGACTGAAAGTTCACAGAGAGCTCTGATGCCAGGATGGCATTGGTGGCTGAGCTGCAGAGCTGGCACTGTACAGAGGTAGCCAGAACGCTTCAAATCCCTTCTCTGGGACCAAGGGAGGGATGGACAGAACTAGGTTCCTTCATGGATTGACTAAGTTGTCACTTCTCAGCTTCAAACACATCTCCAGGCTCTTGGCTGTATGAAGATTTTGGCACTGAGCTGGCAGGGAAGGATGGCCACCTCTGTGGGATCAATCACCCCAGGATGGTGGGCTGTGTCCAGGCAAGGGCAGCCTCAATGCAGTGGGGACGCCAGACATGTTTTTGTCATGAGGATGGCAGGAGTGCTCATGGGGAAAGTTTCTGCATCCTGGCAATGACCCCAGCTGCAGGGCATGCCCAGAAATGTGCCAGGAGCCAGTCAGGACTTTATCCTAGCAACCATTTACAGTTTTCCCCTGACCAGAGTGCAATGTTTCCAGGACCAAGCCCAGCATTACCACTGCTACATTTCTTCAGTGGCTGCTCTCAGCAGGTGTCTTTAAACTCCTTGGAGACTGAGCACATTTTATCTGCTGTAGCCCTTTATTCTTAAAACAGACCAGCTGTGATAATTTCTATCTCTCCTATGTAATTTTTATCCAAATTCTGACTGCAAATTGCATAGAAATGCATTTTCTCACTTTGCTCATGTTTTGCCTTGCTGCTCTTTAACATGGAGGCACATCTCACAGGGACTGAGAAACAGGAATTTTTACCACTGACAGTCACACAGATGTCACGTGCTTTCATCATGGTACAATCGGGATGACCAAGATGCCACAAGTGAGAGACAAGTCAGCCCCAGGTACTCTTGGGTGAGACTGAGAGGCTGGAAACTGTTCCCTTGCTGCCTGCATGGAGCATGGACCCTGCAGCTACCCGGGAGCTGAATAAGGAGTACACGGCCCAGGGATCTTCAAAGAGATCTTGAAAGGAAACAGCTGGTGTTTCAAACTCCCCTGCGTGTTTCTGAAAGGCTGCATGAAGCATGTAAGAGGAAAGGAAATATTTGTCTTTAAACAGAAAACAAAAAGTCATTAAAATCTTGTAAGATATGACACCATACAAGAAAGTAGATAGAAGTAGTTCTTGGAAAATGCATAACTCAGTATTTGTTCCATAGGTTTCCACATTATACCAGGAGCCAGGAAGACTCCCTGCTTTGCTGAAACACAGACCAACGATCTGGTAAGGGCTAACGGATGGAGTGGTGACTGTCAGCTGGAACACACCTGGGTAGGAATGGATAACAAAACCCACTCAAAATCTGGGGGAACCCCACACAGGAAACAGTCGTGATACAAGAAATGCTGCCGTATTCGTATCTGCAATGCAATTTTCAATTGTACTGCAAACACCTATAGAAACTGGAACTGGAAGAGACTGATTGGATAAGTCCAGTGTTAACAAAAACAGCACTGTAAAACACACATAAATTGGAGAGTTGTTCTGTTGTGTAGAACAAATAGATCTCCTGGCTCTGGACTCAACGCTGATGTCGAAATAATTATCAGTGAGCGAGGCAGAATCCATGGTCTGTTACACATCTGAGAAGGAACCTCTCCAGGGCCTGTTACCAGCCCAGGGTTAGACCTCATTAACCCTCGTTAAGCCAACATGGGTTATATGTTGCAAACCAGATCTGAATTTGCCTTTAGATTTACTGCTTGTTTACACTAGCAGCTCAAACAGCCTATTTCTGCTTCCAGACACCCTCACTGACCGCTCCAGGCTTCTCTGGGAAAATTCTAATAAAATAACTGTGCTATTCTGCATTGGTGCAGCTCTTTCGATCCCAGACAGACTGGGCTAACCACAGGTCTCATGATACCCTTTAGACAACTCTGGTCTCCCTGCCCATCTTGCAGGATATTCTGGGGAAGTTTGGCCTCCTGGAGTCTTCATGAGCTGAGGAGCAGCCAGTTCCTCGTGCTTCCTCCAGAAGCTGGAGCAGACAGTAATTTCTTTGAACTCTGACATCACAGGTTGCATTTGATGAGTAAACTAAATGCAGGTTGGAAGCCCATGCTTTCTGCTGTTGAATAAATGGTGCCTGGCAAGGTTTTGGTTTGGTCTGTTCCTAAAGGATTTCCTAGCAGGGTAGCACAGGCCATGAACCATTTCCCATGAGAAATTTGCATGTAGCCACCCTGGTCTGGAGGCTACCCCATGGTATCAGCACAGACCTGGCTGCCCCATGCCAGATGCCCTCACTGCTAGAAAACCGCCTGAACCACATTTAACTTGTTGGTCCAGATGCACTCCCAAGTCCACATTCAGTGGCTTTCTCAGTAAGATGGTGGTTAATTAGCCTTATGCCAGTATGGGAATTACTTCTTGCCATGTCATGTGAACACACACACAGAGATGCTGCCTTCTGCTCATAGCTCTCCTTCCCCATCCAGAGATCACAGCATGTGGGATGGAGAGGGCAGCCCTGCACAGCCTCTATGTCCTTCTGGAGAGTAAACCAAAGTCCTGCCGCTGTCACTTTACAAACACAAACCCTACAGCCCTGTGGAACAGCTGGGACAAGGCGAAGGTGAGGAAGGGACAGGGAGGATGATGAGACCAGGAAAAGTTCAGTGCAAAACCAGACCTGCACTTAAGCATCCCCCAGCCTCTATTGCTGGGGAGCTTCAGCTCAGTGCATTTCTAAGGGACAGAGTGATGTATATCCATCCCTCCGTGCTGTGCAAACAGCCAGTGACTCCGAGGGTAGCACCAAGACAATCAATCTGCCACAGCTGAGCACATCCAGGTCTGCTGTTGTCACTGGGGGATTCGAGCAGTTGTGCTTTGGGAAACAAAACAAGCAGCAGCACACTTCTCTACACACCAGCTCAGACAGCTCATCAAAATCAAACCAGACGAGTGAGGACTGCTCGACCTAGAGGATTTAATTAGACTTGGCCCCCCCTCCCAAACCATCTGAAGGGTTCAGAGATTTTTCTTACTAACTTGCAAATTTACTGTCTTCCAAGCTGAGAGGGAGTTCATATTAATCAAATAGTAATCCAGCTTCTGAAAAGGAAATCACACCGTTTGTAGAAAGCACCTTAGCAACAAAAATACAGAAAATGTGAAAATCTCATCTTGTCTTGTCAATTATGATTACACTCTAAGATGAAGAGGACAGTTCAGTGCAACTGCAACTAGAAGTGCATTTGTTTTCCTGCTGGGAAGTAGCAATCAGCCAGTACAGCATTCTTTCCACAGTGGTCTAGTTCAAATCCAGCCTTTGAGTTGTTATTCACACGCAATATTTGGCTTCCATGAACATCCATCCATCCATCCATCCATCCATCCATCCATCCATCCATCCATCCATCCATCCATCCATCCACAGGTTTCTGGAATGGAAGGATGCCCACATGCCAGAAGCCACCACCATAACTTGCATCTGCACCTGCATCCTCAGCTGCAAGGCTGAGGAAGCACATGTGCATGGAAGATGAGCATCTCCCTTCCCATTTGAGCCCAACAGGCTCATTCAGGGCCTCTGTTGTGACTTAACCCAGAGGCAACACTGGAAAATGTGCCCAAATGTCTTATGGAAGAATGTGAAACTGCAGACATTTCATGCCAACAACTTGAAGCCAGTCACACCTAACGTGTCTGGGGATTTGCACAGAGATAGCACAGACCTCACTTCCCAGTTTGTGCAGTTATTTCAACGATTGTCACCATCTTTGCATGTTCAGCCATGTCAGCTATTCAGCCTTCCTTGCAGGACATGATGCATGGACAGAGGATCTCAGTGCTAAGGAAACCCCTTCTGCCTGTTCCAGCAGTGGTGCTGCTGCTGTGGTGCAGCAAGTGGGGGTGAAACTCAGCTCTTGCAAGAGATCTGTGGCACCAGTTTGTGTTGGTTTTCACTCACTGCAAGAGATCAATGAGGTGTAAGAAGAAAAGAAAGATGGCCCTCACTGGCATGAAGTTTTACAAGCATCCTCCTGCCATTTCAGCCAGCTTGCACATTTCATAGCATTGTGAAGTTTAAATGCCATGGGATAGATCTGCCTGGCAATAAATTCAGCCAAAGGCAATCTCTTAAAAAGCCATAATTACATAAGAGTGTGCTTGCTCATTACAATGAAGGATGGAAAATACAGTATGCATCACACAGTGTAATTCAAAATTGATTTCCTATCGTGACACATTTTACAGAGGCTATTCTGAACACTGTTTTTGCCATGGTCTAAACCAGGATTTTTCTTCCCTTTCATCTTCTCCTGTTTGCCCAGTGCAGGAGACTATTTCAAGGCAATACCTTCACTGCACATCAAAAGCAAAGATAAGGGAGGAGTGCTGCTCCTATCCTGGCAGTTCTCCATCACATTTTAAAACTCTTCCTTGAACCAAAAAAGCACATCACTCATTTTATTTTGCTACTCGTCAAAGAAGAGCTGGTTGCTAACAGCAAAAAGAGCCACTTGTGAAACATGCCAGCTCCTGGTCTCAGCCTGCCAGGAGCTCTGTCATCTCAGCTCCCACCGACGCTCTGCTTCCTACAAGAATCTGGACCATTCAGGATTGGCCTCCCTCAAAGATCAGATGGTGCTACAGTTATACGTTTCTACTTTGAAGACTGTATAAAAACCCTGTCACAACACCCTCAGCTTTTCTTTCTGTTTATTTAGATTTTACCTTTTCAGTTGCTTCAAATTTGCAATCTTTTTTGTGCTAATGCTGCTAAATAGGTCTTTATATCCCAAAAATCACTTTAGCACCAACAGTGCTTGGCACCCTTGTCTGCAAACTCAACAGAGATGCCAAGGGCTATGGTGTAAACTCTATTTCCCACGTTTGATCTTCTGTTGGCTGCTGCCCTTGATGTACCTGTACACTTTCACGGGTTTGTCAAGTTGGTGGTAAGTGCACACCCAGCCATGGTCACACCTACACAAGGAATGAGCTTCAGCCAGTGTTATAAAGGTAAAACCTACAGGACTGCAGTCCCTGTGGAAATAAAAGCAATGAGCTCCCCATGAGGAGGCACTTGAATAAAGTCGCCTGGTGCAAAACCATGCTATGACCTGCAGCCAAAGCAAACAGCCAGTGCGCCAGAGCAGCCTTGGGTGGCTCAAAGGCCTCTTTGCTCACTCCCAATCCCAACACCTTGGGGCTGGAAAGGCCTTGGGCATTGGTCAGTGATGATTTCTCTGTGCCACAACCTTTCCTCGAGCCTGCTCTACGAGCTGTGGTTACCCAGGCCTGGGTGAAATACACAGTCACACCCTCCTTAATAAATCCAGGTCCCTTATATGTCCTTGCCTCCTACACGGCACACGTCAGACCCTTCCTGCAGGACCCTGGAGAGGCAGCTGGGCTCCCAGGTAGGGAAAGATCTGCCCCAACCAGGCATTGCCCTGCTCCTTGTACCAGAACAGGGCTGCCTGGGCAGGACTGAGGAGCTCATACAGACACTTGGGCTTCACCTGCTACAAAGAAGCTGTAATTCCCCATCTTCAGAGCTTGCATAAATCATTAAAAGATTATTAAATGCCTGGGGTCCAATTAAAATTGGACTTTCTATTATTTCTATTTTTAGAAATAATAATTGAACTATTATTACTTCTATTGTGTAAGACAGAAAGCTCACAAACTCAGTGGTTGGACTGGAGCAGCTCAGCAAAACAAAGCAGCCTGACAGCCACACAAAGCCTGTTGGGGTGCAGCTCTTGAAATCCTGCCCTGTGCTTGAGCTACAGCACCATACTTGGTCCCTTTTGTCTTCCCAAAATAGCAGCTAGCAGGGCTGGAGAAGAATCAATTCCCAAGTAAATCTCATGCAAATTGGAACCATACAAAGCAGGCTATTAAACTGCAATGGACATCAGCAGCACTGCTCTCAGATCTGCATGACATGTTTCAAAAGAGGCTGATATTAATTAAAAATGGGTCTCGATTTATTTCTGTTTCTTTCCACTGTGCTTTGTTATTTTAATCACTGAAATACTGGCCACTCATGACCCATTCCATTGTACAGTTTTATTCATAATTAGTACATGCACATAATCTTTATTAAGTTACATAAAAATAATAATGGAGTCTTACCATCAATATAAAACTACAAATTAGGTTTTGTTTGTAGTTTCAATTTGTCCAATAACAATATTTAAACATATCTGAAATTAACCAGCACAGATGTTAATCAGATAGGAGGTCTGCAGTACTTTTGCATGAGTAATGCTACATGAAATAATTGAAATTTCACATTTATGCAACACCTTCCCTCTCCAAGGGATCCCAGAACCTATTAACAAGTACATCAGAACAGACATATTTTGCAATACGTTGCTTTCCTGTGACAACTTCCTTCCACGGATTTCAGATCACTTAACAAACAGTAATCAAGCCTTCAACACTCTGAGTGCTGCGGCGCAGCCCAGGGGATGGGCTCTGCTGAGGGCACCCAGCCCTGAGCATGGGGCAAAGGCAGCAGGTCACGGGAAAGGCTGACATGGCACTGACTGCCCCAATTCAGCAAAGATTTCTATTTCATAAACTACTTAATCATATGTTTAACGAGAGCTTTAATGGATGTAAGCATGGCCTCAAACATCTTGCTGAATGTGAGTGTGGGGAGAAAAAGGACCTGGGGAAAGTGTGGTGCAGAGTGTGAACACTACTGGCCCGTGAAGGCAGCTCCTGCCTGCCAGCTCTTTGTCATAATTACTTCAGGTTACACATGAATAATCCCAGTAAGTTATTTTAGCTGTGTTTTACATGTAATGAAAATAACTAAACACCCTCAGACCCATCACCGTTTTTTCTGTTTCATAGATCCCCACATCTTTAACAGGTCTTGCAACTCAGCTTTCTTTTCCAACTGACAAATTTTCCAGCTGACACTTTCTAGCAGGGACTACATTTTAAATCAAGGATTGTTCTCCAAAATTGGCTGCACTGAATGTTCTTACTTAGCAGCACTGTCTGTAATGGATAGACACGGCTGGGTGAAGCAAGGGGAGAATGTCCCACCCAACCACTCTCTGATAGATTGTTCCCAAATTTTTGCTGCACTGAGCTAAACCCATGGAGCACACCAATCTATGGACACAGCTTTGGCAGTTTGCCATGGCAACCTCTCATTTAGGCATGAGAAAGATCTGACTAAACGCAATTCACTTTAATGTCCTAAAGACTTCCTGTATCTGTAATAATGATTTTGTTTAAAAGTACATGATTTGGGGATCATGATAAAAACAGATATTTAGAAAAAAAGACTTTCACATAAACTGTTGTTACAACACCAAAATAACACAAAACTCCGTTCAGAAGCCTGAAAATCATATTGATTTGTGGGCAACATAATAGCCATTGAATTTTTGTTTCTGAGGCACTAACTCAACACTAATTTTCCCCCATCATGTTACAGAGAACACAGACAATTTGGTTTAAGGCTTTAGGTGGAACACACTTTTTTTTCCTGTGTTAGGAGTAAAGGATCATATTAAGAGGTCTGGGAGATTGTAGCAGACTGAAAAATGATTATCTTTGTCCTTTAAGAAAATGAGAGCAGGGCCTGGGAAGAAATTCCTGATAAAGTCCATAAATGTCCATCAAGTGCTAAGCTGAGGACCATAAACCCTTCCTTCTTCTCTCTAAGCTCTGTACTGACAGCAAACCATGTTATGAAGTGTAATGATTATTTCAGGCTAAGGTTTTCTTTGTTTTTCACTTTTTCTTAACAAAAGATGGAAGTCTATGGTAAATTCTTCACCTGCAACCAGACTTGGCTGAACTCAGAATAGGAACAGTTACATTCTGTATTTTTCTGTCTATTATTAAGTGCTGGTTTCCAGTTTTGTTTAAATGCCAGTTATCAGGATTCAATTTACCCCCTCCGAGGGGGATGTCTGGTATCATTCTGAGAGTAGTAACTGCAATATATTATGTTAATTGAGCTCTAATAGCTTCACAGGGCTTTTGCTTCCAAACAGGAATGGAAATGTCATTTTTCAAACCAAGTGCACTAAGCAGCTGCCTATACCTGCACCACCTTATTTCTGAATCTGAGAATATGGGGCAGCAGCACAGATTTCCTGGGCATTACAGAGAACAGAATGAAAACCCAAAAGGTCTAACTGCTGTTAACACAGTCTTCTCTAAAGCTCACCCCTGTTTAGGAAACTAGGAAATCCCACATGAAGAGTTCTTTTCATCGAGATGGCCTCCCCTGTCAGCAGCCTCCAATGAACTTTAAATAATGAATTTTAAGGCTGTTGTCCCATGTAGCATCAATCTTAAAGACAAGGAGTTTCCAGCAGTGAATTTCTCTTTTGTTTAACTCTCAGTAGAACTGTATTTCATGCAATTAATGTCAGACGCTGCTTGTGCATTTTGATCATTTCATTTACTTACAGCACAAGAAATGACCATGACCACAAATCCAAGGCATCTTTTGCACTCCCTAAAATTTGGCAGTAAGCCTGCAGGGTTATGTAGGCTTTAGCAGACTGTCAGGGATAAACGAGGATTATAGCAGTTACACTAATTAATATTTTGTTATTAGACAGACTAGGGACAATGACCTTTAAACATGAGCAAGAAGAATTCCCTCCTGTGTCCAAAAGAGATGAATATATGCAACTGCATGCATTTGTCTCAGCATAAATTTTAAGATATCATGGCCACCATACATTTCTTATTTTGACATGACAAAAAATAAATAGGAAAGTTGTAACGCTGCTTCAGTTTGAACCTTTGCACCTGAACAACCCCCTCCCCATCACTACCTGCAAAACAGAACCCCCAGAATCTTCATTATTTACACTGTTTGAATAAAGGGAATGATAGCTCGAGAGACCTTCTGACTCCTACCACAGAGTGCAGTTGTCAGCACCACGCAGCCAGCCCGGGGGAGGAGCGGTCCCATGTGCAGATGGGCCCCCAGCTGCAGGGGCACAGCTGCTCCAGGCCTGGGGCTGGGGAGCCTCCAGCCTCCCACCACATCTGCCCTGCTGCCCACCCTGCTGCCTCGCCGGCTGGTGAGCCTGAGCAGAGCCGTGCCACAGGGTTCCACACCATCGACCCCTTTCCATTTTGGATTTTGAATCGGCAGTGATCTGTGGTTGGCGTGAGGCCAGTTTCCAGCAGCACACAACTGCTCCTCTGCCACTGCTCATCCACGCAGAGCTTTTTCCAAAAGCTGGCTCTCCCCATTAGGCCTATGTGCAGTTCTTCTAAAAAATGCTCCTCCTCTAATATCCTAAGTGTCACCAGAAGCTGGCTGAGCACGACCCCTCAGCCAGCCCTCACCTTGCTTGTCCGCAGTGAAACTACACTTTTCCAGGTGTTTTCTTATCACATCACTGGAGAAAGCTTCCAAGAAGTTTCCTGTTCTAAAGTAAACTAGCTTACAGTTTCATGGCTCATCTCTTAACCATTGAAAAATAACAAAAATATGTTGTCTGGTCGCTCACTTTTCTCAGAAACCCTTCTGGGACAATACTTTCAAATAGGTCCGTTTATGGGGCTCACCAACCCCATTGCATATTCAGGCCAAACAATGAAAGGGGGTTTCCATTCCAGATCTGGAAGGCATTATTTAAAAAGATAAAGGAAAAAAATCTCACTAGGACAGTAATACAACTTTTAGTTGAGACAGTAATACACTCTCTATACAGAAAGTTGCAGAAAAATAAAAAGAACTTTTCCTTTTCGCCAGGCACAAAAGAAACCCAGAAAAAAATCCCACAACAGTGACTTCAGTTTCAGCTTTAAAAGTAAATGAAAAATTCATCGTTTTCTTTTTAAAGGATGATCCACATAAGTGGAAAGAATAAATTCCTAAGAGATTATTTAAGGCTTCTGTGTAGTCAGCTTCCCCTGCATGATCCCAGCATAAAGTAAAAATTCCACACTGGCTGGATCCCTCTGAGTGAACCTCCTGTCCCAGATGATGTTTGTTACTCAGGTGCACAGAAACACTTTTCACAGAAAAGCAGAAGCATTTCATCTTTCCCCATGGAGATCCCAAGCCAAAACCTCTGCTGGTACAAACTTGCCAACCTGTATTAATTTAAGAGCTTTTACCCTAGCAATAGTCAAACCTGGACACATCTGAAGCGTGGTAGCTCTAGTCCTGCTTCAGTGCTGGTTTGACCTCACTCCAAATCAGGGGGCAGCGATGAATCCACAAGCGTCAAAGCATGCCCATTAACTTCCTGCTGGAGTTAAGACATGATCAAAAGGTTTGCTGAACTAGGTCTGTAATGATCAGCCCAATCTAAAGAGGCAAACTGCACACCTCAAGCAAGAAGGAAGATGGTGTTCACTGGGGAGAAAAATGTGTAAGAGATCTCCTCAAAATCCTGCCTTGCTCCATAAAAGCCACGCTTGTGCAACATCTGAGCAAGGCCAGGATGTTTTCTGCTGAGCTGGGGCTGTATGGTGGGATCTTACTGCAAGAATACACAGTTCTTCTCTTAATGCATAAATGTTACTGCTTGTCTGTTGTCAGAGTTACACTGGGCACTGGGAATGTTGCCTCTTCTTCTATACATCATGCCCAATCGCTAACACCTCTTATCTTGCAGCCAGATATTAAAGATACAAGCTGTTGTTAAAATAATTTGATTTATTATATAGCACACTCATTTAGAAATCACCATTGATTTTTTAAAACCACAGGGGGAAGTAATTAGATTTAGTAGGTAGGGAAGCTCCTCACTGATGGTGTAGAGTCCAGGTTTTCAACACTCTCTATACAGAAAGTTGCAGAAAAATAAAAAGAACTTTTCCTTTTCGCCAGGCACAAAAATAAATAAAACAAAATCAACATTTCACCAAACGCATGAAATTAAATACGTGTTTGCTGGCATGTGCTGTGAGGGTGTCACTCAGGAGAGCCTTTAAACGCATATGCTTGTGTTTAATGAGTTATGTAAGGCTTAGGAGTAGGTTTAACTTTGAGCATGTGTGTCTGTGTTTCGCTGCACAGGGGAGGTGTGGGAAACCAACGTCTCGGGAGCTGAAGCACCCCGGGGTACAGGGCTCAGCAGTGAGGAAAGCCAAGCGTGCCTTGCTCCTGGAGAGCTGCTTGGCATTTTTCATGGCTCATCCCTCGTGTTTCATAGGAAACACACACATCAGTGCACTGCAGCTGTGCTTGCCAAAAGCAGTCTACTGCGGCCATGTGGTGGTTCTCGCTCTGCGAGGAAGAACAGCCGATACCTCCTTGTCTTGCAATAACTCTTACCCCTTTAAATCAAGTTGACTACAATACATAAATCCCCTTTTTTTCATGTCTGTGGACAGGTTAGCAGATGTTTTCAACATCCAGGCTGAAACCGTACATGATGAGACAAATTTGGACCTCTGGAGCTTCGTGGGAGGCTTGATGTGGGAGAGGAGCTGTCTTCACCCGTGCCTGCACTGCTGCCCCAACGCAGCTGAACTGAGCCGCTTATCTGCGGTCGGGGAAAGGAAGCCTGAACCCAAGGGGAAAGGGGGGATGCCACAAAGTATAAGCCCTGAGCTCCCCTGTGCCCATTCTCGACTTCAGGGTTGTCTCCTTGGATGTCTGACTATATAGGGAAAGCAAAGAAACCCAGAAAAAAACCCCACAACAGTGACTTCAGTTTCAGCTTTAAAAGTAAATGAAAAATTCATCGTTTTCTTTTTAAAGGATGATCCACATAAGTGGAAAGAATAAATTCCTAAGAGATTATTTAAGGCTTCTGTGTAGTCAGCTTCCCCTGCATGATCCCAGCATAAAGTAAAAATTCCACACTGACTGGATCCCTCAGAGTGAACCTCCTGTCCCAGATGATGTTTGTTACTCAGGTGCACAGAAACACTTTTCACAGAGCAGTTGCACCTGGAAGCCCAGACAAAAATCAGGAGCCAGCAATCACTGGTGTGCAAACACAGAGAAAAGCCTGAGGAAGAGCTGGCAACAGTAAATACCCGCAGCCAGAGAAGGACAGGACTGGAGGGGCCACGGCAGCGATGCCAACGCCGGCTGCTCAGAGATGGCAGGGGCACAGAGGAACGAGGCATCCTCCTCCTGCCTCCAGATGGAAACATCTTCATTTTTCCTCTTGCTTGCTTTTCCCAATGAATTTTGTCCTACCAGAAGTTCTTCAGTCTGGACACAGACAACGAAGGCCCCGAATGGGCACCAGAGAGATGGCCTTGCCAGCCCCAGCAGGGGACCAGCAGAACCATCTTTGCAGCTTTTATTACAGCCTGGTAATGAAGTGGGGGATGGTTTCTGCTCATTAAGAGGCAGAGGGAGTGGGACCACTGCTGTACTCCTTCCATGCACGCACGGCACTGGGCAGCTACTGAATGACACAATGCTCCCTCATTAGGGAAAGGGTCAACAAATGCGTCTGTCATCCTTCTGTTACTATTTCCAAATGAACTCAATTAAGTTAATTAATTTTTTTAGTGCAAGAAAAATGCCAAGGAAGAGAGTGGAATATTAAAAGAGAATAAAAATAAAAGATCGCTCCTCCTTCTCCAACCCAGATCTCAAGATCGTTTGCTTCCAAATGAAAATAATTTTCAAAACCTTAACTTACTTGAAGGAAGTCACTAAGTGTTTTTCTCTGTGGCTGCTTAATTTGAAGTCACACCCACACTTCTCCCCACAACCAAGTATGATTAATGCAAAGCAACTTTCCTAAAAGAGGAATTACTGTCACACTTTTGTAATCTCAATCAATTATGAATACACCAAAAAATACAATGAGCTTACATTTAATCACTACAAGAGTTTAAAGGAAAGGTTACGTTGCATGCTTTGGATATACAAGGATATGTGCATATCATTTTCATCGGGACTAAACCTTCTTTTGAGGGAATCTGGTAGGTAATTTACATATAAAGACACAATTTCATAATTTACTATTTCAGATTTGTTTCCTGATGGGGTCCTTAAAATCAATTGAGATGCTAATTCATTAACAGTTTTGTCCATGTGCCTATATGTTTGCCTAACATACAGCTTTCTAGAAGGTGGAGAAAGAAAAAAAACTTTCCAGTTTTTGCAATCTGCCATAGATTTCAGTTAGAAAAGAAAAAGGCAAACAGTAATGAGGCAGTTATATGAGAAATCTTTAAATATGATTCATTCAATTATTTCCATTTCATTTCTGTTTTATCCTTTTTTATGTTAATGATTTGATGATTGCACCATGAAAAACCAAACAAACTTGGTTTTTTCCATTTTGAAGAAATGACAGTTATGAGCAAACTTCAGTGCATGAAAAACATGTTGTCTAGAAAAAAAAAAATTTTTTTTATTGATGCATTAAAAGAACCACAATAACAGAAGAGGCCTCCTTCTGTTTGTAAACTGGATTTAGTTATCTCACTAGCAAAATCATGGATGCATCTAGCACTTCTTCAAGAAGTTCAATCAAAAGGAAACATTTTAGCCAAGAATCACGTGTATTACATGCACAGTGACAACAGAAGATCCCTTTCCAGAGAAGAGTTTCACTGTGCCACGCCCTGTATGAAAACCAGGATGAAAAGATATTCAATGCCTCAATAAACTTGTACAGCTGGTCTGAAGTTGTGTAAGATTTCAACTCTCAGAACAGAAACTGAGTGACCTCAAGCAGACAAAAAGCCTCGTGCCCACTAACACACCTTTATGCAACCGTTACAAAATTAGTATCATCTCCACTCTGTTGCACGTGTTTAAAGTCAACATCGTCATCATCTCTGCTACTGATTTCACCTCATGCTTTGCTCCCTTTGACATCTAACCACCCAGGAACCTAATGCTCTTCTTGCTGAGACATTGTTAACCTGAATTATCCTCCATCTGGATGCAGTGGAGTCAGCCACAGTAAGACTGAAGATGTTTTTTATCTTTTTGTTCCAGGTCTCTCAAAACAGTCACTGAATGAGTTTTTATAAGACTCCTACAATGCACTTAAACAGCATTATTGGACTGTTTCAGTTTTAGAAAAAAATTTGTAAAAAATCCTCCCTTTAGAAGTGGCTTCTAATCTGATGCCTAGAGGCTCTGAATTGCCACTGGAGACTCCAGAGAGTTCATACAGATCACCTAAGCTGGTGATTGAAGTACTCGGATCAAATGCATAAAAGTGGGATGTGAGTATTCCCTGCAGGAGACGGAGTTTCAAAGGTACTGCCTAGCATTGTAGAAGTTTATCCAGGTGACATCGTCAAATAAATCAGGAAAAGCAGACACTGTTTACATGGGCACATCTAAACCATCACGTCTGGGAAATTTTTCCCACTCCTCTGGATGTATACTCTGGCCACGTCCCAACTTAACAGCAGGGAAAGTGCTAAGTCGCCCTGTCTCCTCTCCAGGTCCTGTGTTCAATGGAAGAAACCGAGGTAATTCAGGAAACCTAAGTTATGCTTTAACACATTGAACGACTGGGACTTAGCACAGCTTTCTGTGCTTTGGAGCCAATTAAATTGTTGGGACTCCAGATTCATGGAAAGTTGAAAACATTCGGCACCCAGGAAGCTTTTAAAGGTCTTTAATCACCAAACTGCCTTTGCTCTGTCATTTTGCAACCTTATCCCCTAAAAGGCACATTTTAAAATTATTATTATTATTATCTGTGACTCTTATTTAAGGATCAAACTTCTGGGGTCTGGTGAGGCCTACAGCTCCTTCTTTTTACACACAGAAGCTCCCAAGAGATCTCAGCAAGCGGCTCTGCTCTGTGCCAGGAAGAGCCCCACGGCCAAGGCGGGCTCTGGTTCTCAGGCACTTTTGTTTCTTGTGTGGACAGGGGATGAGGCTGGTGCCAAAGTGCCTGGCTCGTCCAGGAAATGGTCCATAACAAGCCCCTAACGCTGCCCATTACAAGGTCAGCCTTTTGTCTCAGGGTTCAATACTTTCCTGGCAATTGATGCCCCCATCCATAGCATGGCTGGTAATAAGAAAAGCACCCCGCCAGCAGCTCTTTATGTGCCCACCTACAGCCTGATACCATTCACAAAAGCTTCCCTGTATGTAAGCTTAATGGATAAAGCAATCAATGCAAACAAAATCAGATGCTGTCCAACTTTTTTCCTTCAGTAAGTAGAACCTGAATCTTAGGCTTCTGTCTGAGCTGCTGTCGAGGTCCAGGATAACTAAACACAATATGGATATTTACAATTAGCCACAACACTTCTAACATAATTATGACATGTGGGTAATTTCCTCAACTACGTTTATTGCCTGGCAAAAAGAGTATCACTGGTGAAAACCAGTGTGGTGCTGTAGTGCTGCAGCTCATCAGAGGAACATGGGACAGCCCTTGAAACCAGTATTTCAGGTGTCAGATCTCACTTTATGCCAACCTGGTGAAGCACAGATCAAGAAATTAGAGTTCTAGCAAAACTGCCTTTCAGTATCTGTTTAAGAAAGAGATGAAGACAAACAGCTACATATGCACTTGCTTGTTATCAAGGTTCTCCTTAGGCTTTCATGCCACTAGTAAAAATAGAAACTGACTACAAACTACATGCTGAACAGGACTGAAACACTTAGAAAATCTGCTGGTGCAATGGGAGATTAGCCCAGCACAGGCATTATCCTCAGCACAAATGTGTGAACCCGGCAGGGCAACGGAGGAGGCGGGAGCTGTGTTTTGTGGCGAGTGCAAGAGTTACAATCTTACTGATTTATGGGACACTAACTGCCTTGCGAGGCAATAATGATTTTCTACAGAGGTCATCACAAATTCTGTTTGTCAGTCTGCTTTGAGCAAATCCCATTAAGAAATAGGTGGCTGCAATGTTTATTAAGAAAACTATGAGCCACATGACACAGCTATAACACTACAATTTCAGTTCTACTGGATGGCCTATAAATACAGGGAACTTGATGAAGCAGGTATTCCCCAGAGAGGAATACTAATTAAAATAGAGAGAGATGCACTGATAGACTGGCACATTTGTGTGCTTTGCACTGCTTGAATTACTTCCACATGAGCACACTTTATACTTTCCTTTCCATACATCAAACTCTGAACCTAGATTTTACCTCCTTATCTCTGTCCATCTAGCACATAAGAGAGATTTATAGCATGTCACACAGGGTGAACCTGTGAAAAAGCAGTTACCATGGCAACCCAGTATTTCTTTTCTGTATAAACTTTAAGTACCAAAGCAAAGGAAGGTCAGAACTCCACATCAACTTCAAAGTTGCCTTTTGTTCCTATTGTGTTGTTTTAAAGCAATCAAAATATATTAATGCCATCAAGCATACATATTAAATATGTCCTTTAAAACCTTTCAAAAGAAAATGGTCAGTCATTGCAAAGCATCACTACAGATAAGACTCGCCACACATTCAACACGTTATCATGACAGAAGTGTTTCAAAGAATGTCCTGACCATGCACACCTGTGAAGAAGCACAAGAAAGTACAATAGGTCCCTTCATGCCGCCACAGGAATTCAGTATTACAGGTCAATTGTGCAGTAATAAGATACTTCATGGTCAGATTCCTACACATTTCTCCACTGGATCACAAACAAACCTTGACCCATGAAGACGAATCACAGTTGTATTTTGGGAAAGCAGAAACCCAGGCTCCATTTCACTGAAGCAGCATTACACCTTTGCCCCGTCATTTATCACAGACTACTTTATGTTCACATACCTAGGCTCCACTGTCCCTAAGTTTATTATTTCCCAGCAAATTGCATCTTAATTCAGGGCACCCATGTATTTGCACTGACATCAGAGAGCTTCACTGCAGAAGCCATCAGTAGATACCTTGGGTCAGGCTGCCTGACACAAACCCTCGATCCCCCTCACGCCTCCACAATCAGCCAAGGCCACACACACAGAAGAGGTGAGCAGAACTGGGGTCCTGCCTGCACCATGGACCAGAGACTCCCTGTTCTCTGTAAGGAAAACTTTTCTGCCTCAGGTGGTCAGGATCTTTGGGCCACACACCACACAGAGCCCAACTGATCCAACACAAATAAACAAATGTGCACCAAGATGGCCTAAACATCTGCTATGACCATTTATCCAGACCTTTTGATACAAAACATTTCTTAAGAGGGGGAGAAAAAATCCAAGAGGAAAAAGTGTATACTTTCAGGGAAAACCAGATAAATGGTACACCTGCAACAGTCAAACAGTAACTTCTATTTCTCTCTCTCTTTTTTTCATATGGAGAAACAAAGGCATAAATGGTTTTGTCTACAGGATACATCATTCGTCTTGGAGTACAGAGTCCCAAATTTATAATTTTGACAAGGGAGCTTACAAACTCAGTGTCCTTCAGCAATATCACCCTGGCACCTCCATGTCTCCATGAAACATTCCCATAGAGCTGTTGTGCCAACTGAGCATCTGAGCAGACCAACCAGGACAGGCTTAAGCAGCCATCCCAGCTGCTTCATGGCCTGGGACTGCTTTGTATTTTGTATTTTGTATTGCAGTGTATTTTCCACATGGCCTCAGCTCTTCCAATGGCCATTGCTGCCCAGCTCCCACATCTTCACATCCCTGTGGTGGAACACTGCACACTGCACTTGTCCTGAACTCCCTTCCAATTGAAATCACTAAGTCTTTTTTTATTATTAGTAAGAGCTGAATTTCCTGTGGTGCTGGTAGCGTGGAAACACAATCTCTGATTCACAATATTAAAAACACATTTCCCAAGCAGAATGGAGTAGAAAGAGAGGGAGAGGGGTAGTGGGATACACATGCATCCCACGGAAGACACATGAGTCTCAGAAAATCACAGATAAACTGGGGACACTGCCACCTTAGGGAAAAGAACAGTGGGTTGTTTCAGTTACAAATTGGGTGGATATAGCAAATACTTGGTTTGCTCTGTAAACTGTGAGGTGAATGACTGTTTTTTTCACCTGCTGGAGCACTCCTGCTGCGTGTTCTACAGCATGTTGTGTACAGATTGCAACCAAAGCTTGGGGACTTTCTTCTCCAGTTATTGAGGCAGTCATAGCGTTCCCAGTGAACCCGGCAGTAACACAGTGTTATTAAGTGGAGGCCCACTGCTGATCTCACTAAGACTGGTATCAGAGCAGAGTCATTCCTTTTTTACTGCAGAACTCCATTTTAATTTTATTTAGGGAGGCAGCATGATCTCATAGGCAAGGCATCAGGAGATCTGGGTTGTGTTCCCCGCCATACCATGTGATCACTGGCAATACATGCGAGTGCTCTCTGCTCTCCTTGGTTTTTTTAATCATCTGCCATGCGCTGGAAGTGATCATTATTTACTGCCACAGAGTGCTCTGAGATCAGTGAATGATAAACCCTAAAGAAATGCTGAGTGTTACCAATGAAGAGTGCGATTTTTATATGATGAGAACAATATAAATCAGGACTAAACCCAGTGTCACTGACGTAATGCAAAATCAAGCCTCAGGGTGATCTGGATGGGTAGTAAAGTTCTCGGGAACAACAGATGACCCAGGAAAGCACAGGTTAGTACTCAGCAAATGAGTGGGGTAATGGTAGAATAGGCTTTGACAGAGAAGACAAAGAGCCATAGAACAAAAAAGTGAGTTCATCATATTTTGTTCATATTGTGTCAATTTTCCTTTCCTTTTACGATTGCATTCTCCTGCAGACATATTCTACCTCTTTCTGCTCCTGCTAAGCTTTGTCTTATGGCCTCCTCCTTTCCTCCCCTTTCTAAATTCATGCTGTGCATAAAATTGTCTCATTGATTTAGAGTAAGATTTATTCTTCTTGGCCCAGTGCTCTGCTCCATTGTAGGCCACCAGTCCTAAAGCAGGGAGATTTAGCATGTGTTTCATAAAATATTTCAACTCTTGGTTCATGTTTTATTCTTTTCCATTTCTTTCATTTTTCATTTTTATGGAATTTCATCAACACCACAGGATTGGTACCTGGCCTCTAAAAGCAGCTGATTCAACAATGTGCTACCCTATCATGCATCATGATAGTTCACACAAATGATAATTCTCTTTCAGGTTTGTCCCTCATTAGTCTGAATTCTCTAAGAAAGTCAGAAAGTGAATGAGCATTGTGGGCTGTACCTTGAATCCAATCTAATCCTCAGAACAGCATCACTGTATCTATTGTTAATAACCAAACTCCCAGCATCCTATCACACTGGTGCTCTGAACACTTAAAAGACCAAAGAAACCAGAAATATTGATGTATCAGACATTTACACTTGCACAAATAAACCTCACAACTCTGGTTGAAATGAGTTTTTAAAAAGAAAAAAGTCACTGCTTAGAACCAAAATTGTTGGTGAGACAGGAAATAAGATCAGATAAGGTGCTTCAAGGGGCTTAGGGTCACCCACTCCTCTGGGTACCCACTCCTCTCCCAGGAGACAAGAAACTGGAAGAGAATATTAAGTAAAAAAGGTCTGGGTGATTCTGACTAGTTAGGATTCTTAAAGACCTGGAGCCATGCTGACTGTTGCAAATGTATTGGAAACTTATTATCAGGAGTACAACTATGATGGAGGGACTCCAACTGCAATTCTTTACTTCTATTAAATGCAAGAGGCTTTTTCAAAGCCACAGTTTTCTGTTAAACTCGATGGCAAGGTAGATATTGCAATATCTGTAAGTCAGCTCAGTTCTATTCTGTATTTCCCTTTAACACCAGTAGAGCTTTGTGGAATCAAAGACTGCTTTTCCTATCTTTCTGGAGAGGGAAAGATATTTGAGAGCTACAGAACAAGCACATCTTCCATGGGCTATAACTTCCAACAGGCTGGTGGGATGTGATCTCTGCAAGAGAACTGCCAGGTTCACAGCAGGATTCAGCACAAGCTCTACAAGCCAGACCAATGTCAAACACCTTAATAGACTCAGTCTACGAAAAAAAAAAAACAAAAACAAAAAAACCAAGTCTCCTGTGTGGGTATCTCACAAACTGCCAGCCTAAACACAGGAGAGATTGAAATACTCTCTTAGCAAAAAGAGGTTTAAAATCCTCCTGGTTTTCTAGTTTGGGTAAGCAATTTCATTTGCCCAGATGGAAGAAATGAGCTCCTAGAAGGCTCTGTTTAAACGGCCAGGTAGCACAAGTGACAACAAATACAAAACACTTTAAAATACTGAAGTTGTTCTGCTTGATTTTGAAAAATACTCAAAAGCATTTCCAGCTTGCCGCTGCCAACTCAAGTTTGGCCTGTAACAAAAAATCAAACCCTTAATAAAACCAGAAAGCACAGGTACATTCCCGTAACCAAAAATGATTGAGCTATTACAGCTCAGCAATTTACTGCCCATCTTCTGAGTTGCAATAAGTACGTGAGTACTTTAAGCCCACTTCAGTACTGAAATAAAATACATTTGTGGAAATGTGCATCAGGGTTACCTGCAGCTGTTTCACGGAGGTGTTAACCCACCAACCTAAGAGCACACTAACAGTAGATTAGCATGATTTGCCTGATAAACCAGCATTTGTGAAGCCACAGCTATCTGACTGCTTCCAACCATGCAAATTAACCATTACTCCGTTAGCTGAAAGAGCACTGGGTGCTCACAGTGACACCAGCTCAAATTAAAACTGCTGCTGATTCCAAAACAGTAGAGATTGACAGTCATAGATAGACAAAAAGCCTCTGAGACAGCTGCCCTATGGGATACGTAGCATAATCAGACATTGAAGCCAGCAGAATTACAGGATCATGTCAATCACTGTTGTTTAGGCTTCTCTTAAATATATATATCTGAAAATTTGAAAACAAAACATGTTTCTGCGTGTATTTTTAGAAAAGAATGATCCACTTTGTGGGCTTTCCTAATGCTCCTGTATGCAAATCTACATGTTAATCAATCTCAAATCACTCCCTGGAATACTATACATATGATAAATAATTAATTCTTTGCACTGACACTACAGGTTGAAGACTTTAATATTCCTACCACATTACTAAAGCCATGAACATCAGGGAAATGTCTGAAATAATAAATTATATTTGATCATTCTCTGCCATAGCCACTGCAAGGATAAATCTGCAAAGGGAAAGGAAAATGTGACAACGCAAGAAGGTGACAAAGAGCTTGAGAAACTTGTTCATTTGGCATTATGTGACTGTGGCAACATGTGCTGCCTCGTGCCTATGTAGAGAAAGAGCTTCTAACAGAATAAAGAATTTTTCTTGGTCTCAAAGCATGAACTTCTCATCCAGTGTCCGTGGAGAACCATGGATACTGGATGAGATATTAATTTTTCAACACCTTCTGAGAAATAATTAAACTATTGGCATTTGCCCAATTATCCCTGGGCACATGAAGCATAATTACCACCTTTTCCAACGAATGCACAAAGATAAAGTCAGGGGCAGGTACATTCCCCACAGGCAGGACTGAGACCTGGGGACAGGTGGGCTTCTCCTCCTGCAAACATCCAGGAGGTCTGACAGCAAAGTTCTGCTTTTCCTACGGTGAAGAGATCCCACCCCGAGGAGAGAAGTATTTGCAGAAATGTGGTCCCATTGGAAGATGCAAATCCCCTCCCTCCCAGCCCTGCCTTGGACTGGCTGAGGAGTCCCAGATATCAGTTTCCTCCCAAATCCCCCATGCCCAGAGTGCCCCAGGGTGCCACCACCACCGCTCTGCCACCCGCCCTCTGCAACCAGAGTAGCAACTGCCAGTTTCTCTTCCAGTTCTTTCCAGTCCAGAGAGCCAGAACTGTACTCACAGTGATTTTTCCATCATTTTTAATTTACAGATTATCCAACTGCATTTGATCAAGACAGAGAAAAGAAACCAATAACATAGCAGAGCACTTAGGAACACTAACTGCAAATTACTCTTAAATAATACATCAACCCTCTCTTAATTATGGCAACTTGCACTCTCCTCAGGAAAGTGCACATCTACTCATGTATTTTTCCAATAATATCAATATGAAGTTGCAGGGAAAGGGTAGAGTAGTGGTTGCTTTGTATTGTGACCTGCTCTCAGCCTGAGTTTCCCCAAATGTCCATAAAGTTTCTCCATTTTTTTCCGCTTCTGACTTAAAAAATCCATTGCGAAGATCCATTTCTTGAACCAAGGATTGCTTGCTAATGCTCCTTTCTGATGGAAAGGGTACACCAGGCACCTGGATTGCCTTAATAAGTAACTAAATCTTGTATTTCCCGTTCATTTCCAAAGGCATTGGAGGCTGGACCACTGTAAGTTCTGGAGATTTCATGTTTCTACTTCTTTAATGCACCAAAATCCTGGAGGCCATTTTCTCCATTTAATTTGCTATTTTCCTCAGTACTTGTATGGGAGATTAACAGATGCTGAAGCCTTGGCTGCCATTCCAGTTCTACACACACACATCACCAGAGTTTCCAAAAGACATCCATGACTGAGTTCTTTAATGTCCTCTCGTCAAATATGAGGATGGCCATGACAAATTCTCAGCAGTGGCGAGCCCTAAGCATTTGCACCAGTCCCTGGCTCTGGCACTGAAAACCAAGCACACAGCACATTAGTTTCTGCACCCAAAGAAAAGAGACACCTTTGAAAAAAAGGTAAGAAAAACTGTTTTCCCAGCACTGTCCACTGTGTAAGCAGTGGAGCTGGAATATGAGCTCCACTCTTGTTGATTGAATCCCCTGGATGTTACTGCTTCTTGGGAGCACCACAATCTAACTCCTTTAATTTGAATTTCTGAATAATTCAGAATGTAGATAACTAGATCTGTTCATATTATTCTGTCATCTAATATTTCCATCAAGTTCCAAATACATCATGTTTAGTGCACAGACCTGGCATGCCAATAAAGGTTCAGGGCAGCTCCAGACCCGCTGTAAGCAACCCAGTCTTGCTGTGGGATCATCAGGTGGCTGCATGTAGCTGGTCAGCTGGCTCGCCTGTAGCCCCACACTGCCATCACCAAACCCATCATCTCTATGAGACACCCTTCCCTCTCCAGCCAATTAACCACATATCTTCATCTGACAGGCACAGGCTTGAGATTATTGCTCTGAGCAACCAGTTTTCCTCACTGCAGAGGAAATCAACAACAAATACTCAAAGGAGAAGTAAAAAACCACCTAAATCTTAGAGAAAATCACGTGGGTCTTAAAGGAGATTTTTCAGCCTGCAGGACACAGGGCGTGCATCCTCTTCCTGACTAAAAATGTATGATGGCCTTTTAGGTTCTCAGATGTGGCTGCCTGTGAATCTCCTTGCCCTGACATAACCTAGAGCTGAAAAAAGGATAATTTCTTTTCTTTTGTTTGAGTTCATCATTCGACTGAAAAGCTTTTCAAATTTTGCTGGAAAACCAGTACACTCAAAATATCTGTTTCAAGGTAGAAAAGGTGAGAGGTCTGATGGAGACATTTCTCCTTCTTTTCAGAAGTAATTACAATCGACATTGGTTCCCGAATCATTCCTTTAGAAAACATCCCTGAGACCAGTTACCACAAAACATTTCAGCTTCAATGCACAGAGTGCAGCCTCTGCCAAATTCTTCTGACCAGCCCCTAACAGAGCTGCAGCCCCAGCAAAGCCACTCTTCCCAGGCAGCCTTGAATTTCCCTGTCATTGGCGGAGGGAGCCTGTTCTTGTGTTTCCTCAAAGAATGCAAAATAGGAAACAGTCCTAATGGTGACACGTCCCTCATAGATAATTAAATAGAAAATCTGGCAGGTTTTCAGACAGGCTGCTACCTGCCTATGAATACAAAGTAGCTTTGCTTGACAGTCAGCTAATGCACCGGGCCCCCTGCCTGGGCTGGGTGAGTCTCCTGGAAGACTTTAAACAAATGTTTATGATAGATCAGCATTACACTGCTCGCTTTGTCTCGTCCAGGAGACCTGACACCCACAACAGTCTTTGATGGCTCTTGTAAAAATCACATCCCCTTCCCAGCAGCGCTGTGCATGCTTCTGCTAGGTTTTCCTTCTGAGCAGTGCCCTGCCCATTTCTGGGTATTTTCACTGGCATTGCTGTAGATCCAGTTATTAACAGCCAGGCTATTAACTGGTGCTGCTCAGCTTCATTTGTAGTAGGATTTCCACTTGTTCCAGACAATGATTTTAACACTGACTTACCTAGCATGGGGTATATTAACCCCATAGTATCCAGGCAGGTAAAAATGAACAACTTTCCTCTCGTCCCAGCAGCCATAACAGCTGAAGTGTTAAAAGCGTACTGAGGGCAATGCTCTTTTTAACAGCACTTGGCACAATTAAGCTTTAATTCAGAGCTGTTATTTTACAGCTTCATTTGTTTCTGCCAACTTTGTGTTTGAAGGGTGGGGAAAGCATGAAGGAATAACAATTTAAGTGCTCAGCAGATGGAGAACGAGTACCTCTTATTCTCTCCATCACTGCTGAGAACAGAAGTATTCCACCTCGCAGGGATCCCTTGCCAAAAGGAGGAAAAACCGAGACACCTCAGCAGTTCCCAGAGTGTTTGAACCATCACAGACAAGTATGTTTCTGTGCAATGCTGCACAGGGAATGTAGATGGGAATAAGGCAGGCACCTCAGCAGCACCACAAACAGTGGCTTGTCAGCATAGGGAATTGCATCTTCTGGACACCCAGGCACTTTCAGCCTGCCTTTTTTCCCCTACCACCATGGATACAAGAGGGGGAAAGCTACACAAAACAGTGTCCCTTACATGCCCAGTCATACCAAGTGTGTGAGCTGGGTGTGCTTCTACTTTTCAGTGCACAGCTCTTTGCCCCTCTGCGCATCTGGCAGCAATTCACCTCTGCACCAAGGAACAGGACATAACCCATTCCCTCCAGGAATTGCATGTATGACACAAACACACACTCAGGCCTCGTGACTAAACGCTGGCATGGGCAGATGGCACTGCAATTAAAGGATCGTATCAGCTCATGAGAGGGAAAAGACAAACACCCGTTTGTAGAGGAAGTGTCATGGTTCACAGGTTGCTGTCCGAGCTGGAAAGGGAGTATTCCAGAGCACAAATTACTCTAAAACAAACAGGACTTTAAAAACCGCATCCCTCTGAAATGGTCCAAAGGAGGACACACGCAGTTGCTGATGCGGGATATCCTGGTTTGCAACTCACTGGTGCTGTCTGGGCAGAACTGCAGTAGCCCCATCACAGTCGATGTCGTTGCAGGGTGTTGGACCCACAGGTCCCAGTGGAAATCCCCACACAGGAAGTCCTCAGCAAGCAATGAGCGCCCTGGGGCCAGATACAGAAGGTACAGAAAGGGGATGGCAAATTCAACAGTTTCCTTACCCCCAGCACCTCCCTGGAAAGAGAGAAGCAGAACGTGGTGCAGGATCCTGCCAGGGTGGTTTGTAGTGGACTCTGCTCTCAAGCTCCCTGCACAAAGTGCTCACATACCACAGTAATGTGCGCAGTAGAAATGCCTCCAGAGGTAGGATAGATTAGAGACAGACAAACAAGAATGCGGCAGCTAAAGGAATAATCAGAGCTCCCCTCCACAGGGAAAGGGCAAGTTCAGTTCGGCACTCCTCACTGCCAAATCACTTCTAAAAATAAACCAGGGAGACAGAGTCAGGCCTGATGGTGTGACAAGGGTTAAAGTGCAGGACTGGGGGCCTGTCATGCCTCATACAGCTACAGAATTAACCCACTCAGGGGACACAAACACAAGGATTTCTCTGGCATCCTCCACTATGGGCAGTGGTCAGGTCTGGCCAGGGTGCTGCATCAGCTACCACCTTCCATTCCGGAGCCTAACTTTTACTTTTTCCTGGGGAAGGTCAACTTTTTTCTCTTTTCCATCCCAGTTGCCAGTAGAGTAAGGCACATATTGAGTGTAGGCTCAATAAGTTTCGCTTGTAGCTCATTATCCCATGTTTTTTTAAAAATCTACCCTTTTTTGTGTTCCCACCTTAGTATTACCTACAAAGGCAGGACCCAAACTTCCCTGTGAGCCGAGGCTAGAGGAATGCAAAAACCTGGCTTGATTCCCCTTCAAATGAACTATAGCAAACACTTTTTTCCTGTCTATGTAAGAGCACAAGAAAAATCAATGCCACAGCTAATACACTCTTCCATGGAACCACAGTAACCAGTAGTAGATGTCTGTGCTACAAAATAATACTTGGCAAACCCACAGTGCTTTAGGGTCAACAGAAAGATGTCATTCCTTCCTGCACAAAATCATTAACACTGACGCCACAGATATGCTACTTGTAATGCTGAATAAATATTCCAGAAAGATTAATAATATTTTCATTGAACTCTCTATTTAAAGGAATATAGAAGCACCATTTCATCCCTAAGCTGATAATAGGGTCCACGTGTGAAAACAATAAAATAATAAAAACGACATGAATAAGACTTCGATGGAAAAAGCTTTACCCAAGGAGAAGTTTCTACATCAAAGCAGGCAGATAATCTGACAATATTTTCTTCTACAAAACTGGATAAAGTTACTTAATGATTTAAACAAGATACAGTATTGTAATTTTTATTAGTCCCTAAAGAGCTACAACTAAGCTGCAGGGGAAAATTGTCTGCCTTATCCTGGTAGAAAATCTAAGGTAATTGTTATTTTTTTCTGTTTTGCATGATCATGACCAAAAATGCAAACAATAACTGATTTTGTAGAATTACTACTGCAAACATTAGTGGGTTTGGTGCAAAAGTACTCAGTTAAAGTATGCAAGGATACTGATCAGTTTTCCAAATCAATAGGAGAGTCCATTCTTTCTCATATTCCTTGTGCAGCTGTTGTTCCTTGACCAGCATCTCACACCAGGGGCATAGGCAAGACATGCAGGATGTCAGGGAGAACAAGATACTTCTCAGCAGGATATGTCTGGACTCATGAAGTAGGGAGGGAGCTTTCTGAACAGAAGAGTTTCAAGTTGTTCTCTCTAAAAACAACTAAACACTAACTGAATTCTATTCCAAAAGGCAGAAGAGAAAACTAATGTACTTTCCCTTTTGCTTAAACAAATGAGATATCCATGGTGTAAGGGATAAGTATCAGCAATAATAGTTTAATAAGCAACTCAACTGATAGATACCAAATGAGATCCATTCCTCATCTCTCTGTTGGGCCTTTGGATTTTCTCCAGTGCGTCTGACACTTGTTGCAGCAGCAGAGATGTGGGAGGGGTGTTGCAAATTTAGTAACAGTGAACTACATGGTAATGGTCATAAGTGAAGAAATCACTTACAAATCCATGGATCTGCTGCCATGTTGGTTACATTCTCAACAGGTTTTTTTTCTCTCCCATTTTTTCACTTGCCCAACCCTTGCCACAGTCAGTATTTTGTTCAGTGGCATATGTGGACACATGGCATCTGATGACAGAGCCTGGCCTTGAAGGTTAGCCCTTCATCCTAAGCTTTCCCAGTTCCCCAAGACAATGTTACTCCAGGTTAAACAGCTGTCAAGACAAGAGGTAGGACAACAGTAACTTACCGGGAACAGAAATTGCCGTGTTAGGACCACAAGCACATTTGTAAAATGAACATGCTGTCACCTAATCCCTACAGGACTGGAAAGATCTTGCTGGGTCTTTAAGCATGTTACAGCTCTCACTTGGCTCTCTGTGTGTATGTAATCCTGGGCATAATTACATGCATATGTTAGGTATTATTTATAATTCAGTGACAAGAGACAGATTTCACTTCTCTTTGGTCACTGCTGCTCTGTATGTTTGTGCTGCATAAAGCACAGATTTACTTTGCCAATCACAATCCAGTATTTGAGATCCTGTGGTGGGCTGACCCTGACTGGACACCATGTGCCCACCAAAGCTGCTCTATCATTCCCATCCTCAGCTACACAAGGGACAGAAAATATCATGAACAACTCATGGGTCAAGATAAGGACAGGGAGAGGTCACTCACCAATTACCATCACAGGCAAAAGAGATTTGACTTAGGAAAATGAGTACAATTTCTATTATTAATCAGATTAGAACAGGATAATGAGAAATAACCTCAAATCTTAAACACTTTCCCCTCATCTCTCCCTTCTTCCTGGGCTAAACTTCACTCCTAATTTCTTTCCTTCCTCCCCTCAGCAGTGTAGGGGGATGGGGCATGGGGTCAGATCATCACACATCTCTACTGCTCCTTCCTCCTCAGCGGGAGGACTCCTCACACTCCTCCCCTGCCCCAGCGAGGGTCTCTTCCATGGGCTGCAGTCCTGCACGAACTGACCGCTCCAGCGCCGGTCACGTGCGGGTTTACAAGTCCTGCCAGCAAACCCGCTCCAGAGTGGGCTCCTCTCTCCACACATCCACAGGTCCTGCCTGGAGTCTCCTCCAGCACAGGCTTCCCACAGGGTCTCAGCCTCCTTTGGGCATCCCCCTGCTGCAGAGTGTCCCAGGGGCACAACTGCCTCACCACAGCCCACATCAGGGGCCGCAGAGGAACCCCTGCTCCAGCACACATCAGATGCTCAAACTGTCCTACTTTCTCTAACAGGTGGCTTGGGGACAGCTCAGTCTCCTGAAATACTCATTTTGAAAGTCCCTCTGGTCTAATAACAATGCAAGCGTGCATTGGTTTATATCACTGAGCAGCCTCATTGCACAGCCAGCCTATAAAAACAGAACCAGCCTGCTGAAGAGATACTGGAGACAGAAAATATGTCAATGGATTACAGCTGGGTTTGTTCTCTTTCCCTTTTGTTACTGAGCAGCCTATTGACACCGCCTCCGCTTTCAGTTGTACTCCTTGTATGTTCATGATGCAGAAATCCAAAATACTGGGTGATTTATAATTTTAGTTTTTCCTGGAGGAAAGATGGCAAACAAGGTATGTCCATGGGAGGATTGCTGGATAAATGACAGGCAAAGTACATACAACTCTGGGAAATCCAGCCATGCTAGTCTAAATTATTCAACTTGACCTAGTCAATAAATATTGCATCAAAACTCAGAGCAAGAAATAGAAAGTTTGTACATGAGATTTATGTTTCACTCTATGATTCACATTGTAAGTGGTTTGATTAAATATTTATTCTAATATTCACTTGGGTTAAGGATTACACCAATCTGTCTATACAAAGCTATGCATAAGCTCATAGGAAATGTTAAAAATACAGCAGAAATGCGTTATCAACCTTCTAGTTTTATTCTAAAATAATTTTTTTCCTTTCTTGATAAAAAATCCTGCCAATGTAATTTATTCCTTTCCACCGGTGGCCTATTGATCTTCACAGCTGTTGCTCATGGGCTCAATCAAGAGAGGTTTCTGTTAAAAGAGAATTCAACTTCTCAGACATCTCAAATACCTTCAGAAGCAGAAGTTCAGTAGAGAGAACATTAATGGAGAACTTTCATAAGGTTCAGGCAAGCTCTGCTAAATTACCATGATCTTTGATACATTTCAAGATATAGATCAAATTCTTCAAAAAGCTAAACTTCATCCCTCTGATAGTTCAGATAACAACATATTCTTTCTGCTAGAAGGAATGATTATGACAGCTTGGCTTTTCTCAGAAATCAGCCTAAAAGTACATGTTATTTTCTTGAGAAGACAAAAAGATCAGCAACATTTACGTGAAAACAGATCTGAATGTTTAAAACTAGCAGGTGATGCTGAGAGACAATAAGAATTGCTCTTAAAATTGTTTATGGCTCAGACTCTAAAAACGAGCTCCAGTTATGTATGTCACTGTCATTAGTCATATCGTAAAACAGAAGCCACAAGTCATGATTGAAAGCGTTGATTATTGGTAGCTGACAGCTGCTTGTACGTGGAGCTGAACCTGAGGAACTGTTGTCAGCTCTAGCACTATCTGAGTCACTGAGTTACATGGTCCTCACCTTGATTTTTCTTCCTTTGAATGAACTGAAAAGGTTATTTACTTGTTAAGTGTTGTAAAGTTGCGACATAAAAGGCACTATATTACCATTCTGTTGCTGTTTATTAATTAAGGTAAGAAAAAGGCACAATTGTGCGTTTTGCTTTGGTTAGAAACATAATGGGCAGACTGTGAAAGAGCTCCAAACTTCACCTCTGCTGATTTGATAGAGGGAATATCACATTATTAAATACAAAAATGGCAAGCACATTATTATTCTGTTGGCCTGTCTTTGCCAGAATCTATCAGCAGACCTCCACAGACGGTCAAAAGTTATATGTAGTGAAAAATACTCAATATCTCTCATCTGCTTTTACTATAACTTCTGTCAAGGTTCTTTCAGCCAGCCAGCTAAGAGTATCTGCTAACAGTTATTTAAATTCACAAGCTAAACCCTTCTTTCAGCTCAGGAATGGGATGCAAAATGAATGAGGCTTGTCTTGCCTTTTTTCCCCCATTATTTTTTAGCAATGGACAGAGAACTCTAGTTCTCCAGATTGCCAACCAAGTATCAGTAAAACTGAGCTGATTTAACTGGAGAGAATATACCAGTACAGATGCTATGGACTCTCTTCAGTCCTAGAAAAAGAATTATATATGCAAAAATCATGGTATGTTTCCAGTCTCAGTAATGTCACTGCTCTCCTGTGTGACCTTAATCGAGGCACTTTACTTCAGCGTGCTTTTTTTTTATTAGTTAAGACATATACAATAAATAAGCCTGAGACAAAAAGTGCTTTGAAACTCATCCTGAGCATTCTTTATGCCAAAAAGTACAAAGTCAAAAACTGGTGTTAATCCATTGCCTTATCAACCCCTTTAATTTCACTACTTAGGTATATGCAGAAATAGTCAAAGCATGAGCACCTGTGTTCTGAAACAAGGAGAGACTATCACAAGCACAGGAATTTAGATCCACCACTTCAGACAAGCAGCAGATAATTCCTTAACAGTTCTTGGAAACAAAGCTACATGCTGTGGTCACGTTAGATCATTTACTTCAGAAAGACATTAAATCTTTATTGAAATATTGCAGGTAATTAAGAACTTCCAACATCCTCTGGTAAGCTGCTGCAGATGCCATAACCCTGATGGCTGACATGTCACCCACCTTTCCTGTTTCAATTTAGCTGACTACAGCTTCCAGAGAGAGGATCTCAGAATGCCTCTTCCTACTAATTAAACAACTGTTTAATACGGTGTGCCCTCCTCTGAGTATCCAAGGGGCATTTCTGAGCCTTGTTTTCACATCAGCTCTGGAAGGTCACTAAAACTGCACTCTCAAGGATGTGCTGTCTAGAAGCCGTTGAAGCTCCTCCTTGCACATTCATAAAGGCAAACCCATGGTTGCTTTTGCCTGGCTGGCCCAAGGAATGTATCCTGGCACAGCCCCACTACAGTACTATAGACCACAAATTACCCTAACCTGCATCCAAGCACTGGATGGCATCCAGTCCCCAATGTCCTTGTCCAAGCAAACCCTTGCACCACTAAACCCAGCTGATATGCTGTCACCTCTGATCCCAAAGAGACAGAGCCTGTTAAGGGAGAAGTTGGAGTGAGTCTCCAGCCTGCACAGGAGTGTCTGTTAAGATACATTGTTCAGAAGAACACAATCTTGTTATGCAATCCAGATTCTCTTTTTCCTTACTTCTCTAGTTCTGTGTTTTATCAAGCAAAGAAACTATAAAATAATAGAAGATTATTTTACAGAAAATATATTCAGGTACTTCTCTCTCTCAGTTCATTCTATCAGGCCCTCTCCCAAATTTGGCTGCTCCTGAAAGCTGGCAAAACCATCATGCAGCTGTTTGCTCAACAGCTCAGTGCCTTGGTATTCACAATGCACAGATTCTTTACTCTGCATTGATTGAAAAGAAGGTTGAGTGAGAATGGCACTACCAAGAAAATGTTGATCCCAAATTCCTTCTCCTCAGGAAAGGTGTGGTGGGCAGACAAATAGGACACCACGTGACAACCCTGCCTGTTGTCAGCTGTGGCCAGGACAGCCAGAACACTAAACACGTATCCAGGTGAACACTGTCACCCCAATATGTGAAATCACACCAGATGTCTTCCTTTTCAGCATGATTTGATCAACTCATCCAGTACTGCCACGTCAGCATTTCCTCCTCAGCAAGGAGCAGACACAACAAACTGTCCCAAAGAACTAGGAGTGTGTAGGCTTTGCCACCATTCTCCCCTGATTGCCTTTCCTAGCTGTGAATCATGCAAGTGCCTGTGCAAGGCACTGAGGATTCTCCATTGCTATGGGAACACAGTACTCTGCAGCTACTGAAATATTCAGCCCACCTCCATCAAATACCACGATTCACAGATAGCAGCCAAGTACCTGAGCAAAGAAAGGTTTTCAAAAGCCAATGTGCTATTAGCATTTAATAAAGAGAATGGAAAGTTATTCTCTCTGAACAATTTGAGACTACTCCAAGCAATGGAATTGCTGCCGACCTGTTGCACTCAACAACTCTTCCTCCCCCTCACCTGAGATGTTCATAAAAAGGCAAAGTCCTGGCAGTAGAAAAAAACAAAAAGAAACACCTACCCTCAGAATAACACAAACATCGGCCATCCAAATGTGACTGAATATTTGTGGTCAGTATCCAGCTGTCTGGTACCCAACAATTTGGATTGTCTCTGCCCTGAAATTACCCTCCCACAGACCTCCAGGATAGGTACATACACAGCATCCAGACATCTGGCCTGTACCTCCTCATGGGTTGAGGTTAGATGGCATTTCTTTTCAAAGAGCTGAATATTTCCTCTTTTCTTTTACCCACAAACTCAAATATAAAAAGAAAAACAAGAGTTTATTTCCCATCACTGGCTGGCACAACTTTTATGTAATCTGGAACAATAAACAAGGACACTTGCATGGGATTTGGCTTTTTGTTAGGCAAGGATATTACTGGGATTCAATGGGTTTACTTCTGGTTTATTGGGCTATCCCACTTTAATAAGCCAGTTCTTACACAAACATATTTTGCCTGTCAAGTGGTAAGATGAGGCATAAAAGCGAAGTTGCAACAGAATTGAGTTCAGCAGGAAGGGAATTAATTCTTTCCCTTTGAACAAAACAAAATAAAAGACAAAAAGTCTTCCACACATATTTTCAGGATCATCCTGAATCTATCAAATTACCGATCAGTCAGAAAACACTGGAGGGAAGAGAGATGATCAACTGCATGACAATTAAATGCACTGTGAAGCTGCTCTCGCTGGAACTTTTGTGCCTGTTTTTCCTGTGTTCCCAGTGGCGATAGGAGCTGGAGGGATTGAAGGAGTACACGAGGACTTGCCATAACTGCAGCCTTTGCTGAGCAACATCAGTCACGCTCTCTGAAGACTGAGTTTCTGGATCCAGGGTCCAGCAGGGTAGGAAAAGGAAGACCAGTCCATGACGGGCCAAAACCCAGAATTTGCCTTTGCCCTGGGTAATAGCTAGCCATGGTTTCCAGAGTCTCCCACTTTCCTGTACAGGCTGGTTGCAACAGTTGTGTGAACACCATTCCAGCCATGCAGTGCCACACCAGGTGCATAGGTGACAGTGACTTAGTTGGTCACAGGACCCTCCATCTTCTCCTTCTGCCTGTCAGTGAAAGCATTCACAGGATGCTTGCAAGTCACAGGAAACTAAGTTACACCAAGACATCTGATCCAGTTCACTAGACAGTGGTGATGATTTGAAAAGATCTATCTGGGCCTTAGAAGAAGCTCACAACAATCTCAAAAATGATGACCAAGTTTAAACTTCCTGTTTCCTAGAACACTCATAGAAAATTTCCAAGACCAGCTGCTAACCCAACGTAACTTGACCTGAAATTTTGAGACATTCTGTATTAGACAAGAACATGGAGTTCAATCTCTTTTAATGGTAGTATAGTAGATTACCTCCTCCTGTATCTACAGGAAAACAACCCTTATCTCCCTTCAGTCTTCATTATTCTAGAGAAATAAACAACCACATCTTAAGTATTTTTTTTTTCAATGAGTACCCATGCATATCTTTTCTATTTTTTGATCATCCCGGTAGTCCCTCCTGGCACCTTTCTTAAATAGAGACGTCCAGGCTTCTGTACATATTTCATCAACAGCATCTTACACTGAGCATGGAAGTTCTGTGTGTTTGTAGTTGTCAGCCACTAAAGCACAGCAATTCTTTCAGCTGTGGTAATGCTGTGGTGTTTCTGCTCTTCAGATGGCCTAATGCACCACTGGAGGACAGTCAGCTCTGGATACGGTGAGCACAGTACACAAATGTTGGATAGGATAGGATAGGATAGGATAGGATAGGATAGGATAGGATAGGATAGGATAGGATAGGATAGGATAGGATAGGATAGGATAGGATAGGATAGGATAGGATAGGATAGGATAGGAGAAAACACAAGTCACTGGCCATGCTGTTACAGATCACAATAACATCAAAGACTTAAAGTTCAAATAGCAAAAAGAAAATATAATACAGGTCACAATAACAGAGTCTTTATAATGAAAAATTAGATAGCTTCAGTTTATGCCATGCAAAAGTACATGAAATGATAGTGATTTATGCTTTTAAACAAAAGAAACAAGTATTTTGATTAGGCTTGTGGGGGAGGGAGTACAGGGCTTTGTTTTTAAAGCTTCATTTTAACCAAGGAAAATTACTGACTACGACACGAGGCAGCATTCAGCTCCTTTCCCTTCCTCGAGCAGAGCACCCGGCGTGCCTCGGGAACCCAAAGCCGGCAGGACGCCTTTCTGCCATCTCCCTCCTGAGTAGCCGTGGGTGGATCTACCGACATTAACCAGCGTGAGATCTTCTCGAGGAAGAAAAGCCCTATATGAAAGGGTTTCATTGCAAAAGGAGGAAAAGTCTTCAAAGAGAAAACTACACAGCATGCTGCTCCAGAAGCCAAGTTGAACTTTCATTTTAGACCTGAGCATTCTGTAAGAGCAGAGTGCTCATCTACTTCCTACAGTAAATTATTCTTCCTCAGCTATATTTCTGTACACTTCAGATTTTTATATAAACTTCTGTAGAAAAAGAAATCACAGCAATTATAATCCTAGCAATAATGTAGACCCTTTTTGCTAGATGCCAGAAGCTGAATTGTTACCAGGGATAAAAACACTGTGCCCTGAGAGAAATGGGGCAATGAATTCCCATCAAGCAAAGACGATGAACTCCTCTCCAGGTAATCAAAACCTGAAAACATTTTCAGGCAGAATCTATGGAAAAGAAAAGCAGAATCAAAAAGCAGCAAACCCCAAAGGTCTTAAAACCACCTAAGAAGTTTGGCATGCAAATTAAGCCAAGGAAAAATCTTTAGCAGAGAATTAATGCTGTGCCAACATTGAAAAAGTACAAGCACAGAGTTAGGTCAACTACAAACCATGGAGTCTGACATCAACTGCAGGGAGATGAATGTAAAAGTTAATACAAAATGCAATTGATAAAGATGAATATGGTCAATACCTCAGTGCATACTCCAATCACTGAAAAATCTTGTCAAAGGAACCTGACTCGATTCTTTAAAGAGCCAGCAAAATGTGGCTGCTTACGTCTGGTTGTATTGGCACAGTGCACTTATCTATTTATAAAATGTTTAAATTAGTATGGTGCAACACCCATATTAAAAATTAGCATGATAGTTCACCAATGCCATGTGCATTAAATTACCTCAGACCTGGCTGGCTGAGATCTCAAACTTCACATAAGAGATGGGTGTTTGCAGAGGTTTCTTCAGAAATTATTATTGCTGTTATGCTTGAAGCCAGAGAACATTTTCATCAGTGTTCAGGAGGTAAAAGTAACTTTGTTACTACTGTAATGCCTGACTGATACAAGGCCCGGTGAGGCAGCGAAGAGTGAGGAAGGCAGGACAGTCTAGTACAGCAGCAATCTGGGTTGGAATCCATTCCCAAACCGTCTTTTTACAAAGCAAGGTGAAAAATGATACAAGAAACAAAGGGCACAGGAAAGTGGGACTTGTCTCTGGAAGGCAGCAAGTCTGAAGGAATTTAGGTTAATGAGCTACAGCAGCTGAACCCAAGTTCTTTATTTGGTGATGTTACAAAAGGGATCTGCAAACAGAGGACTGCTAAAGGAGAAGAATGGGAAGAAGAACTGGAAAACTACTGTAGCTCATAATCAGTATTGCTACAGTGAGACTGAAATGTTGAAATTGATAAAGAAACTGCCATAAAAAATCAAAGTATAGAAAACAAAATCTAAAATGAGATTTTTTTCAAAACCTTCGTTTACATAGTTTACCAGCAATAAAGTATCTGACTGCATCATAGGGTCTAACTACTTCCAGTTTTAGAAAAAAAATTCAGATGAGAAAGACTATATAAAGAGCATGACTAACCATAGGTTTGATTCTAGGAAGACCTATGTCAGTTCTCCAGTGGTCACTATCTTTGTATCAAATGGGATTTTGTTCCNCTGGCTGCTTGTCGTAGGTGTGCATAGTGTGGTTCTTTGTCCGTGGCAGGAAAAAAAAGGGGGGGGGGGGGGGGGAGGCCAAATTAACTCAATTGCTAAACCTCAGATGGCTGAGTAAAATATTTTCCTTTTAAAAAGTTGTGCACTCAGCATGACAATCAGCCCTGACCCACAGTCCCCTACTTAACCCAGCAATGATGCAAAAGGCTGTGTGACATCTCTTTGTCTCACAGCAGATGCCCTGATGTCTTACTGGGAACTTGGGGCACTTCTGCAGTGCAGGCCTGGGCCCCTCACCTGGGCAGCACCCACCTGCCCTTCAGTTGGTGAAGGCTCAATGAATTTGAACCATTCAACTGAAAAGCAAAAAGAGTGAAAGGAGTAAAGATTTTTCAGTTATGGATATATATATATGGAAAGGCTAAAAAAAGAGGAAAGGGAAATGCTTCTAAATTAAGAATATTTTCCATGGTCTTTTGATGAGTAGAATTAGTATCTCCACAAATAGGACAAGCAGGTCATCAAGGAGTTAGGACATGCTGTTCTCTGAACACCCTGTCAGGTGTCTTAACTACCTGCCACAACTAAAATGGGCTATAAGACCTAGAAATAAATCTGTATTTGTGGATAGCAGACCATGGTGTCTCAGACAGACCATGGAGTCAGTTCATGGGTCTGTTCCGTATTATGTTCAATTAATTTCATGTTTAGCTTAGTAGCATTTTTGTGCAGTTATTGCGTAATAACAATAACAGAGGGCAGCCCATCTGCATGCTCAGTGTTCATAGATAATGTCTTGGGTGTCAGTAGGGCTGCACTGCAAGCCCAAGAGCAGCGCAGGTTTTCTCTGAGCCCTACCCCAGGCAGGGCAGCACATCCCCCGTGGCTGCTGCCCCCATCACACCTCCAGCCCCACAGCTCAGCACAAGCACCACCAGACAGCAGGGCAGGAAAAACCAGACCTCTGAGCTGCTCTCCTGAGCTTCTCACAACCGGCCCGAAGTGACACTCTGTATATATGCACAGCTGAAAAATCTGCACACATTTAAGCTGCTAAGTACTAGGTATGTTGTTACACAAAATATTCACTGACCTCTTGCTGAATGTATTTTAATTGAAGTAATTATTCACCCAGCTCCAGCTGCTAGAACTCCAACCTGATATGTCTGACAGTAAATAGCTTTTCAGATTGGTTGCTCAGAAGGCTGGAAAGTATCTGCAAACTGATATGCAGCTGGGAAGGGAGTCTTCCCAGGCCCATCTGTTTGCATGGCTTCTCTCAACAATTTATCAATACGTTTTTAATGCTCTTATCAATGAGTCCCTATCAGGTTAACAGCCTGAAGTCAGGATGAAAAGTATAGCCAGGGAGAGGCTTATGCTTTGTTGATTTCCAGTTGACTCTAAACTCTTTAACATTCTCTTGTTTCCATCAAAGTGTAAACTGAGTTTGAACTGTCAAGGTAGAAAGTGTGCTTCTGGAGTTTCCTGGTGAGGATTTTTTCTCGTTAGTTAATCATTATGTTAAAGGCTTGGGTTTTCCAAAGCAATTGGCAAAGCTTCCACGGATTTGACTCGGAATTATTTCATCCTAGCCTTAACACTGTTTGTGCTTCCCTAGAAATAACATGGTGTCACAAAAGAGCATTTTTTGGCCCCTCCAAACTCTGAAACAGCCTCATGCTAATGCTAGACCAAGCTGCTTGAAGGGTGAAATAATTTGTGGGTATCCAAGTTCAGTAACACCACCCTGCTTCTGTGGCTGAATAAGAGTTTCCAGAAACATCCCCATTAAAGAGAATATCCCAGTGTAGTGAAAAGTGAGTCTGGATGACACATGGGCGAAATGCCATTTCTCCAGGTAAAGCACAGCGTTACTGCCCTGAGTAGAACAGAGGGCAAAACATTTTAATCCTTTCAAAGATTATCCAAGATGGTAAAAAAAAACTTATCCAAACAGTTAAAGCAAGTCAAGGTCAGAGCAAGGAAAAAAACCCCAAGCAACCGACAGATTTACTGCTTCCCAGCCTCATGCTCTAATGAAGTGCAATCAACACTGGCATTAACAATGCCCATTTCTTATGGGTTTCTGTCTTGTGGAGGAGTTCCCTGGGGTGTAAGACACACTGTGATCCAAAGCCTTCTCTACAGCTCAGCTTTCAGAACCACCCTTCACAACAGGCCTTCTCTAGTGTCTAATAATGATATAACTCAATTCATACTCAGCCTTTTCCCACCGGGCTCAAAAATCACCCAGAGAACTGTCAGTATAACTCAGTTGCCACAGTGGTGGTGGTCTTTCAGAAACTGTGCTAAGGAACAAACTGAATTTGTTCAGTTGTTTATCAAATGTTTTGCAAAGCCTTTTCTCCATCTTCTGCTCTGTACAGATATCACAGTTTGCACATCCCATCCCAGGTATTTCCAAACATGCCAGAGGTTTAGCTGAGCTGATTATGCTTTGTGATTAGCTAACTAGGACTATATAAACAACTGAACACTTAAACTTTAATAAGATCTCTGTGGTGCAATTGATACCAGATCCGTCACTAGGGATGATGATTCTTGACAATGTTTGGTAGTCTAGTAACAACAAAAGAATTAAAAGATCTGTTTAGTTATTCAGTCAGAATTCCTAGCATTGTTTAAAATACAAATGAATTTATTTATACATTAATTACATTCAATTTTAAAAATTTAAACCCATGACACTGCAGGAGAGATTTATAATGCAAATGACCAAGGCAGAAAGACTGTTTAGAGAAAGCAGAAAATTAATTATAAAAACCTACGCAGTTAATAATGGCTTTGTACATAATACTATTGTGTTTCTTTTTCATAAGTTAAAGCTAGAAACTCATTGTCATTATCAGAGAGGCCTCAGCTCTGTTGATTTTGTTAGACCTCTGGCAATTGCACTTTTACAGGTTAATGAAAGGAGAAAATTACTCAGTTTCACATTATAAATAAAAACCTGACACTTTTTAATGCAAAGTTAACTCCTCTGGAGGAGCCTTTGTCCTGAAGAAATCTCCCCTACTAAGAGAACACCCTAAAATTGCTCTGTGTGCACAGAGTACTTGTTGAGTCCCCCCTGGTTAAGCAACTGCTTTTTGTTAGTCTCCAGAAGACAGTGACTCCCACACTGTCCCTGTAGGCACCAGGAGTAAATCTAAAGATTATTTCCGCTTTGGAGTCAGACAAGTAATGGTTCAAGTAAGAAAGGAGAGATTTGAAGTAAGCTGTAAGAGGGACAGAACATAAAAGTTTCTTTAAAGAAACAGCCACTTAGATGCTGCATACTGAGATGGCACGACAGCGAGGAGAGAGATAGGAGAGAGTTTCTGTATCAGCCTTGTAAACAACAGTCACAAAGTCATCATAGAAATAAACCACGTTCAGCTTTGTAATCTCTCCAACCCAGCCTTTCCCTGTTCAGAAGAGAGGGCCTCTTGCTGGAAGGTGCAAGGCTGCACATCCCCTCAGAGGACTCTGAGCTAAACACAGAGAAGTGCCCAAGGCAGACACCCAGCCCTGGCCACGGCCACCCGGTGCTGGAGCTGAGCCACGGCCTCCCCACCACTCCCATCTCAGGGACACCCAGCCTTGAGCATCTCCAGAGTGTCTCCCACCAGCCCACTGCAAGTTGCCCACCTACCACCTTGGCTTTCACTTCATGTGCTTGAGAAACTGCAGCGTTACAGGTCCCACCTCTCCTGTCTCTGCTTCCCTGCCTCATGCTCTGCAGTTGCTATCAAAGAAAAATCCAACAGTCCCCTCCTTACCCAGACACTGGCACAGAGAGTTCATGTTCCCCATCTACTTGTCTCTACTAAAACTTTTTTTTTTTCAAAAGTCAGAACACACATTTCACTTACACATCTTTTATAGAGCTGCTCTGTCCCCTCAGGTAAGGCTGGGTGACCTATCAGTGTCCTGACTCAGGTGCATATTTTATTTTTGTATTTTCTAAGTCGTGAAATACCTGAGGAAGGGACTACTGTAATATTTGCATCTCATACAGTGTTGAGAATATTATGAGTGCTTAACAAATACACAGCACATCCACGTTCATGAGAGAACACACACGGCAGAACCAGATGGAAATGTTGCTTCTAGCAAGCAAATGAGATACAGTAGAGCAGAGCATTGCATTTCTCATGCTCTATCCACTGTGTATCTCCAAGCTTACTTTGGCAGAGAATTACTACTTTTTAGGGGTTCTTTGCTGGCACTAGCAGGTTTTAAATGAATATAAAATGAGGGAAAAGTATTCCGCATTGAAATAGTGTGTGGCACCGTACTCAGATGTCAAATTCTAAGAGGCATCTTGTCAACAATACTGGATATAAATCTAAAGGTATCTCATCTAAGAGACAGTACAATATTTTCATAGGGCAAGAATTAAAACATATATAAATCAATTCTAAGCATTCAGTTCACCTCTTTCATTTCAAGAATCCAGATTTCCCAAAACAAAGAAATTCTGCAAGATCTGTTTTGTGTACATCAGTGGAAGCAACACATCTGTTAATGCCAAAAAGTTTAGTTAAGCACATTCAGAACAGATTTGCTGCACAATGTTAGTGGCGCTGAACCTGAAAGCAGTCATTAGAGAAAGAATTTATTCTTGTGGTAACCCCAAGCAAGAGTCACCATCCAGCCAATTTAATATCAACAGCAGTAATTTCAACAATATGATATTTAACCACAATCCTAAAATGGCTCAGTCTGGAAGCAACACAATATCAGCATTTGAAAGAATGCATCCCCAGCAACATCTGAAGAGGGAGAAAAGCTTCAAGGCCACAGTGGGTTTTTCATGGAGTTGAGTACACAGCTCTTGCTTGAACTTTTTCTTAATTGAGGTTGCAAAAGAGTGAGCTGAGGAATGAACCCAAATACTGTTTGACAGCAGAGTCTTCAGAGGACAGCAGCAAAGGACAAGTCCTTCACCCTGGGAGCATCTGGATACAGTGCTCCACCCCAGCCTGTGAATATGCCAAGGGACCCTCAGGTACCCACCAATCCTTCACAGCTTTTACACTAGTGATGCCCTAAAAGCATCATCAAAGGAGAGTGCAAAGCCCACAGATAAACCCTTTTTTCCTCCTGCAATTCTTTCACGTGCTTGCCTCCTCTCTTCTCCAGCAAATTCCCCCTCCCAAGAGATAAACTCCCTTCCACTCCTGCTCCCTTGAAAATGTCCACCAACAGACGATATTTTCCCTTTGTTCTCATGACCCCCTAAGCAACCCTGACTCAGTGAAGCCCAGACTCCAGTTCCTGAGCCAGATGCAGTTTTTCATGACAAATCCTCTGGCCTTGAAACTTTCCTGTGGCTTTTGAGAGGGAAAATGTCAGTTCAAAAAAGTTGAAATTCTGACCCAAATTGACAATGCCTCTATGAGACTGTCCTTATGAAACCTATCCTTGTGTCAATGTATTCATTGTATGTCTTACCAGGCTACGTGATTAGACCTTTCTGCAGCACATTAGGTGAAATTCTATTTCCATTAAGATCAAGTTAGTTCTACAATTAATTTCAATGGAAAGCATTGCAATCATTAAGAAAAAGAAGTAGACATAAAAGCTGATAGAAACATCAATTTCTCAGTACCTGTTGCAAACAAAGTTTCCTATGAAACTGTTCTAACCAATGGACTGAAAATAACAGGACAAATGTAGCATCCTGAAACAAAACAGCACCTCTGCTTTTGTAACATGTTTGATATGCACGTCCATCTCAATAAGCAGAGAGGAAATAAACAGACACAAAAAAAGCAAAATAATATTAAAAAACATTTTTTAAATAGTACAGAAATTTACACTTCCAGGGATTATTGGTCTGATCTTTATTAGTCTCCATGCTCTTACAAGCCCCTCTGTTCTCCTCACTATAACACTGAAGAAACACTGTGTTTCATAGCTGGTATTTCCTTGTAGCATTCTTTGCCTCCTGAAGTTTATTGCACTATGGAAAAGTATAATCTCAAGATGTCACAGACAACAGAAATGTAAGGATTCCTGCTGATAGCTCCTTGACTAATTGCCATGAATGCATCCGCCATACCAGCGGGGTTTTCTCTTGGTGTCAGCATCTATTTCTCCTCCAAACCTCAGTAAAATAAGAAAGTTTTGCTGCTGAAGCAGACACTTCTGTGAGTTTTTCTGTACTACTTGTGGATAATTTGAAAGGCTTAAAGTATTTCAATAAATTAAATAGGATAAGTAGGCACAGGTTCTCACGAAGGATCAGATAACTTTAGGGCATTAGGAGAGAAAATAAGACTTAATCAATGTTTCTGTAGAGAGTCTCTTGTTCCCTTATCACTTATAAGAAAACAAATGTACTGGTCCTTATAAATCTTAGATCTTACAGGCTCCAGGAGCTAGTTGTGACTAAGCATTCCCATCTGTCAGCACAGTTGCCTTGACTTAGCATTATCTAACCTCTGGTGACACAAGTTAAATACACCCACTTCTCATTCAAACAGCAAACAGAGCTCTTATCAGACAACGCGCTCTAAGCAAACTGATTTAGGGAAATGCATCACCACGAACAAAGAAGTTACCCACTTGCTGGATGTTTTCAGTAACTTCAGTGTCACTGTCTTCAATCAACTACCCTTAACCAGCCTCCAACAGTTCTGTCTGAAGCAAAAGGGTTTCTGTGCTGTAACCAAAACAGCTTCTAGTTCTCTAAGTCATTCTCTTAAAATTTCCTTTCTTTTCTCATGCACATACACACACATTGTTGAAGTTTACCATAGCTAATTCTGAGCCAAGAACACGATCTTCTTTTTTATCACAGATCATAATTGAAAGGCACTAAAAAAGCATGCTCCTCTGATAAGATTCCTTGAGAAAAAAAGGAAAAACCAAAACACCCCAACCCCCAAAATTCATAATCAAGTATTAATGTGAAACATCACAAAGACGTATTTTAACTTTTAACAATTCTTATCTTCATTTCTTTGCAGCTGTCATCAAAAGAGGACACTGAGGAATGAAAAACCCACTGCAGACAGACCATGGGCTTTGCAGTCATGAGCACCCTGGGAGTACCAGGCACTCATCCTGGGAGGTGCTGCTCCTCTGAACAGCCCGTGCAGAGCTCTAAATGTGCCACAAGCTGTCTGGTGAGAAAGATGTCTCCAAAATGCAAGTTGAGCTGGGCTAAGATTACCTTATGCTAACATAGCTAAACTTTTTAAAATTATTATTTTTGCAGCAGGTGGAAAAGCCAAGGAGTGGATCTAAAATGCATGTCTGTATAAAATCCACTGTACCCAAATGTCCTGTAAGCTCAGCTTTCCCATGTTCAAGTTCTCGAAAGAGTATTGGTGGATATATTGGCCAATTTGGATGGAATTCTGAGATCACTTTTGATAGGGATCTGTGAGGTCTCTGTGTGATATATGCATAAAAAACACTGGAAAGGAGCCCTGCTGTTAAAGCTTTGTAGCTCTTCCATTCACCTATAAGAGGAATGGAAAGAATGACGACAGTTGCAAAATTTGTCTCAGAAGTCCCATCAAGACAAAGTTATGGGCCCTGGTGGACTCACATTTCTTTATTGAATATTTTAAACTCTTATCTTTGCAGGAAGCAAAACCAGACTATTTCTAAAACACAGCTTCTGGTGATCTTGTTGGGAGGCCTGGCTTCGCCATGGGCAGGCTCAAAACACCTTGGCTCCATGCTTTGGATAGAGACAGAAGATGTCAGTGAGCCAAACTGAAATCCTTTCCTACCTTGCCAGGCAAGTATTCATAACAGCCCTTTCTGCTGCTGGTGAGGATGCCTTGAGTATTTTTGTGAGCTCCTTCTTCCAAAACAGCACTCAACATCTGTTTGGTGAGATGGAGGGTGCAATAAATGGATGGAGGGAAATTGCAAGAAATAAACCAGCATCTGGTGCAATGGATTAAGTCTTGTGCAGTCAACATCTTAATCATGTTGCCACTGATCTCTGCATCAGCACCAACTTTACCCTAATGAGTTCTTCATTAGGAGGGAAGATAACAAGATGGACATAGGAATACCACATGAAGAGACAGGTTTTAGCTGGACACCACACTGTATGCTTGTGTACAGCTGTCCGCGCTCCTTGTCCCAGAGCAGATGTGTGTCATGGACGCTAAGGAGACGTTAACCTGATGCTTGACACTGATACACAAAGAGGATGTGAGTTAATATAGTCAGGGCAAGGTTTATTTGATAAGTAAAAAATCATCAACCAGCTCCAAATTCACTGTTCAGGAGTCTGGCATGTTGAACTACCCACATGCAGGGTGGTGTGGATCCCAGCCAACCTTGGCAAGATCTGGCTACTGAGGTTGTGTGAACTTGTGAAGTGTTTCACAGGTTTCACAGGAGATTCTTTCAGAGGAGCCAGCTGGCTGGTGGTGCAGAGTCAGCACAGACACTGTGTTTCACATGATAGTACCAATTTTTCTTTGTCTTGCTATATACACAGCTGAGCAAGGAGGAACTGGTCCAGAGAGATTCCTGAATTTACATTTTGAATCAAGTGAAGCACTTGCACACCAGGAGTGATGAACCATGACAAAATTCAGAGCATCCCTTTGCTTTACAGCATTGGAAACAGGTAAAAGGAGGACATCAACAGCAGCAGTCCCTGGATGCAAACACGTATCTCTAAACTATTAATTTTCTTAAAATCCCAGCTCACTCAGAGCTACGAGTCTTCTCATGATGGGGCCAACCATGACCACAGCTCTCCTCCTCTCTCAGAGTCAGAAAAGGTTGCGAGGGGACAAGCTGGTACCAGCCCAGTGCTCTCTCCTCCACAGACCATCCTTGGACCTATGTGGATGTGTTCTGTCATCTCAGCGTTGCCTCTTTGGGTCAAGATGAAAACAAAGAGGTTTGGCATTTCCACATCTTATTTCCCATTCACTCTCATGAGCAGCAGCTTTGACACTTAACCCATTTTGGCTTTCCAACCTCAACAGTGCCTTATTTGTGTTCCTTCTGCTCACCAACACTTGCTCTCAGCTCTGTCATTCAGTGCTGTAGGTTTGGTCTGAAGATTGCACAGCCAACTTCTCCCAAGTTTTATTTTTCCCACAGGCAAACTCACTTTAAAATTTTATTTATAATTTTAGGCCACTAAAGACTGTAAAGGAGAGATACAGATTTCGGTCGAAGCAGAAATAACAAAAGAATGCCATTGCTCATTTCTGTAAACAAACTACATGAAGCAAATGAGTGTGTTCTTTCTCTTTTGAAACCCTTAACCATCAAAAACAATGATCTCATGCTTCTGAAAACAAAGAGGAGTTTTGAGAAATTTATTTTAAAAGGATGAAGACAGATAGACTGCAAAATGATTTAAAGGGAAAAGCAACATAGGTGGAGGCACTGGATGGCAGAACTTTAAATTACTTTAGTGGGAGCTATAAATGTCCTGCATGGCTCAGAGCCTGGCCCTCACTGAATGCTGGTGTGGGGACCCTGCAGTATTTCCCAGCAGTGTTTGGCTCTCACCATTATCCTGTACCCCTTCAACACTACGTACATCAAAATAAAAAATGAGTTAGTTTGAGTGAATACAAACTTTTCCTACTCCAATAAACAAAATGGACTGAGTAAGAAAAAACTGATATGGGTTTATTGCATTATGAATTGAGGTTTTTTCTAAATTCAAAAGCAAACAGAAAATTACTTTATCTTCCCTTCCTGTTTTGTTTGTTGGAATTTTTTTTTTATGTTGTTGCATTCTGCTTTGGTTTCTTTTGCTTTTGTTATTGCTTTATATTGAGCTTTTTTCCCACTCATCCCTAAATTAAACCATAACTGCTGCTTGGAAAAGCTGTAGTTTTCCCCTCCTTTAGATTCTCACCCTCTCTGCTCCTGGGTTTTGGGACAAGGCAGAAGCTGAGATGACAAATGGAAGAGCTGAATTCAAGTGATGGAAATCCTTGCATAAAGCCTACAAATATCTCTGTAATATGCTCTTTTCTAACCTATGGCAGCATCATTTTAGCCAGGTCCAGAGCAGAGAGGTCCCTGCACTGGGGTAGTACTTTGGGGGCAATGCTCTGCTATCCAAAGCTTTTCCAGACCATCTAAATATAGAAAAGTGTGGGTGGCTCCCAGCACCCACAGCAACTTCCCCAACCATAACCTGCTCCCCACACCCTGGGGCCAGCAACAAGCAGACAAAGCCTTGATTTGCACCATGGATATGATAAATAAGGATTCACGTCTTCTTTGAGATCCTTTCTTTTATTGTTGCCCCTCTAAGCACAGGGCAATGTGGCTGTAAGAGGGAAGCATCCTCTGGCAAAAGTCCTGTTTGGCTGGAGATGAGCACTGTCCAGGGCCCGAAGGGAAAACTCATCACTAGTGGAGACACTGCTCACGGATAGGCATCCAACCAAAGCTTCAGTCTCAGGCTTACAAAGGACTAAGATGGACTTAACACCCTTTACCAGGGAGGATATATTGTGATGGCCATTGTGCAGGGGCTTTAGCATCCAACAGTACTTAAAAAATTTCTCTTTTCACCATTAATACTGAAACTGCACCACAGCCAGGCAGTTAACCTAAAACTACCTCGGGGTCCAGTCCTACCTGGCTCTCTGTCTCTCACATACACGCACATACACATGCAACTTCTTCTGCTCCCTGGGAGTCCAGGGCCAGGCAGTTTATGGAATCAGACCCATATAATCTAAAACTCTTGCAAGTGGCCCCTGCTGGTGTCCCCCCAAACCAGCACTGCAAACTCTGCTCTCGGCAAGAAAAGCGGCTCCTTCCCACGCTCGAGGCAAGCCGGCTCCAGTTCAAACGTTCAAGCTCTGCTGGGCTGGCTCAGGCGATGTTTATAGTTCAGTGGTACGGATGAAAACTTACACAATGCTTTATGCTGTCAAAGCAGAATGTGATCGTTCCAGACTGTGCACTGACATTATTAAAAATATCAATTAAGGCCAAAAATGCACTTTTACACTGAGCTGCTTGGATTAGATTGTAACCAGCTCAAGGATAAGAAACACTGCTTGTTTATCTTAATCACATTTTAAAGTCCAGGCCTTTATATTATCTCCCCCCACAACAGCCATTTCAAGTGACAGTAGGAATTCTCCAGTGGCTTCAAATGGATTTTTTCTGCCAATACATTCCCTCTTCACTTTTAAAGTTCTGTCTCTCCTATTTTTGTAAAATACTACCAACTGGTGATTCCCCAAAAACAAAGACACAAAGCAGAAAGAATAAAAAAGTCAATGTACATCAAGAAACACACAGGACAATTTGCAACACAGTGCCAAATAAATGCTCATTTGCCTTCATTGGAGGTCAGTGAGGCAGACCAGTGGGAACTATTTGTAATGACAGGTTGGTGAGATACAATTGTGGCAGTTGTGGCCTTTTAATGATGCCTTTTACTCTAATTTAGCTTTGGAGATCTTACAAGAAATGAAAAACACCCAGAGATCTGCAGGTTCCCAGAGTGTTTATTTAAATGTGTTCCAATAAGCCAGACTAATTTGTTTCCAAACTCCAAAATTTTATCTCTGTAACATCAGTGAAATATTACTGCATATGACCAGTGCATTGTGTTGGATGAATATCAACAAGTCCCATTTGTGTCACATCTGGAAGTACATATATTACACATAAGAGAATAAGATATAAAACTTCAGTTCTCCGTTACTATTCATACCAGACTTAACATACTGTAAAACAGAGATTGGATTGCTCCTGATTTTACCACAAACCTCCGCGAGCTTTGCTTGAAACTTAGGTATCAATGGAAACTTTAAAAGGGCAGATCCTAGGGGCCTTAAGACCAGGATACATACACAGAAAGTGAGACATACCAGTTTTATAGAAAATTATACACTTCTTGCAAATCTCATTTTGAAGGCGTTGGTGAACCCAACCCACAGTTTTTGAAAGCCTGAGGTTGACAACATTGCTTAAGGCTTCCAGCTGACTAAGTTGATCAAATGATCCCTATCATATGCCAGAAAGGAAGGAGAAACCTTGTACTCCCAAACAACCTTGTGCCTGGTGTTATCTTTTTGCTCATAGAAAGATGAGAAACAGAGGTTCAGTTTAAGTACATTCACAACTATAAGTACAGAGCACTTAGGATAATTTTGAAGTTTTCCATTATTGGACATCTTATTGTGTTACTACTCCTGCTTTTACCAGGACATTATTGAGGCTTATCGAGTTTATGCTTAACCAAACTTCCTGCCTGAAGCCCACTTGCAACACTTCTCTGGGAATAAACTTCCTGATGTGTTTTGTCCTCCTACATATCACTGACCAAAGGAACCATTGCTATTTTCCCATTTCTGAGAGATGAGATTTTTGGCCTGTTTAGGACTATTTATGACAGTAATTAACAAAAACAGGCCAGACAAACGGCTGCACTTGAAGAACGCCTGTGTCAGTGACAGAAGGATATCTGGACTTAGTGCTGTGTTATCAAAGCATGTATTTAATGCAAAGAATTGCCTTCTAACATGGAGAAAACAGCACTGTTGTGCTGCAATCAACCACCAGCCCCGAGTGCGGCACCCATGTACAGAAAAGAAAATGGAAACTCTTTCCTCACTGCACCTCTGACTTCTCACCCAGCTACTGCAATGGGCACTGGGAGGGCATTTTCCGGGTGGGACGGAAAAATCAGAAAGTATAATTTCTGTGCCTTTTTAATAACACCTCTGTCCACAGCAACAGTCTCTATGTACATAAAGACTGCAGAACAGTCACTTGGACTCTTGGCAGACATAACCTGGTGGACCAGCTTGTTACCAGCAAGAGCAGCTCTGCGGCCACAACTACACCAAGATCTAATGTTATTTTTACTGCACACTGGCTGTTTAGTATTAGTAATTATGCACATTTCTGAGGTTTCCTTTTTGCATGAAAAAAACCAACCCGTAACAAACAAGGCAAACACTTAGCATCCTGCAGCTTTAAATGCCAGGACAAGGACTGTAAGGGCTTTTACAACATCCTGGGTGAGATCCATCGTGCAGTACTGAGATAGTGTGAGAAAGTGAAGGACACTCCTCTCCTGTAGGCCTGGTGAGACTGTCAGACTCAAGGATGCAAAACAGAAGGGACACGAAAATAAAGTTCCCTTTTTTACATTACCTATGATTCTTTTCTCCATTTTGCTGACAGCCTGATACCTCATGAATACAGGCACCCCTCTACACCTTCAAGAAGTTAGCTACTGAGCCTGTGATTTAACCTTTAATGAGTAAAATAGGGAAGTTTTCTGAAGTATTCACATTAATTTAAATCAATACAACTGGACTGCCTTCAATCCAGGCCATGCTGGTAGAATTTCCTCCTCAAACCAATGTTTCTCCTGAACAAGACTCTTTGCCTATAATATATGCCAAAACCTTCTTACATTAAGGACGTAAATTACAACAGAAGAAATACGAATACAACAAAAATCTATTGCAGTCTTAAAAAGTAAACAAACTTTGTAATCTACTGAGCTTTAAGTCAGGACTCCAGTAATGGGGAGGAGAAGAAAATGATACAAGAAGTCACCAGCTTTTCCCCATCATGGTGCCGTCCCAGTGCCTCTAAAAAGCTCATTCTTGGAGGCTTAATTCTGACTTGTAGCAACCGACTCTATTTGTCCTAAATATTCAGCTGAAAATATGTTCTACATTACAGTATTGCACAGAGAGTCTTTTAAAAGCCTTGTGATCATTGAAGTTAAAAGTCTGATGAGTAATGTTGTTCTGTCTAAAGTATATGTCGTTCCCTTTGCTTCCTTGCTTTATTTTGAGACAGATATACTTAAAATAGTTTTAAATAAATATGGAGATTATTATCCAATCTAAAAGATTTAATTTAGCATTTATATGGGTTTTAAATGCATGCCAACACTTTCCTTCATTTCAACCTTTGGCAACTGTTCACTATTCACAATTCCAAAGGCTGCAGACACATGTCTGATCATTTTAGGATATTTACAGTTGTAGCCAATAAAGACAGTCCTGACTTTAATTAAAGTTCTAATTGCTTTCTGAGACAACAACAAGAAATCCCGATCACATGAAATTGTGACTGGCTCCTTTAAGAGCTGGTGGGTGAGGATTGCCAGAAACAGCATTGTCCATCACTTCCTATTGGGTGAGTATAAATAAATCCTAAATCATCACTCCTGATACCATCAGTGGCACTTTGGTAATCCAGCCTGATTGTAAACATCTTTCTTTCCAGAGAAGCAGAATATGGACTGGACAAAGGAAAAAAGCAACCCATAAATTAACTGTGCTGCCAGTGCGTCCCTGCCTTACGAAACTGCCAGCAGCTATCACAAACATTACATATATTACAGCAATTCCTGAGGTGGAGTGGACAAATCAGGGCATAGGAGCCCATACTTGGTCACTTCCATGTCACCAGTTCAAGTCTATCCAATCTCTCCTGGAAGCAAAATCCCTGTGCTGCCTCAAGGTTTTACTACAGCACCCGTGACTGCCAGACTTTCCCAAATGCCCTTACTTTTTGCTCTCATTTGTAAGACGCCTCCCATGCCATTCACTTACATCCCCACTCCAGCCATTACTGATATGGAAAACTCCTGCGTTTTGGAAGCCACCCTTTCAGGTGCTCGGGCAGCTGGAAGCGTGGCTGTGGCTCAGTCACCCACCCGCAAGGACCACCAGCAAGAGTCCTCCCAGCTCGACCCGGGCACCACGGGTGGATGGGAGGAGCCTTAGTGGCCTTTGGACAGTTTCTCCAGGCACACATCCATGTCAGAAGCCACCAGGATGCCCAGGACAGCTGGTCCCACACAGGCAGCCTTGGGTACTTCCCCACACAGGGCCAGGCTGCGCTGCTGTGTGCATAAATAAATTGACTTCAGCCTCGGGGCTCTCTCCAGCACTAAACTCTGTTTAGGAACATCCATCACCCACTCAGCCAGGCTGTGACTTGAGGGACACTCCAGAGCCATCGGCTGCCCTGGTCTCTGCCTCAGAGAAATGGAGATTATGCACCTTTGCACCAGCCAGGGCTGTTCCCACAAGCACTGGTGACCACCCCAAGCACACTGAAGGACCTTTGCTGCATGGAAAGCAAAGGTAATGTTCTCTTGCTTTTTATAGGCTTCCTTCAAGTCATTTGGAGAGCCACTTACACAGTTTACATATTTAAACATATTACATCATTCTGCTGGGAAGATTTTATTTCTTGTTCATTATTACCACTGTATTCTGGAAAACAACAGCAACTTGGATATATCATTAGTATTTTGTGACAATTAGACAAAACATTGCAACGTCTCTCTGTACAAAACATTTTCAGGTTCATCAAACATAACTGTGTGGGCCATGCCAAGAAACAGCCTTTTTATGTGTTTCTTGGTGGGAGCTGTTAGCCTGTCTGTAAATGCTTACCAAACCATCCCAATATAATTTTTCTCTGTGCTGAAATGTAAATACATTTGATCTCTTCTGGGCAACACAAGATATAAGCTCCTAACCACCGGCCAATGTTGAGTTTTTGGGAGTGCAAATACGCTTACATAGTTATAACCTAGAGCTGCTTTGTGAAACGACCTGCCAGACATTAACACTGATGGGACATTTCAGGTGTGATTATACAGCTACTTCAGGCAAGGAAAGCCTTGCCTAAGGGCTGCAGGAAGAAGCTTTTATGGTCAGCAGTCACTGGTGAAGACAGTCCCACCCACATCTCTCAGTGATTGAAACCTCCCAGCTCTTTCAATTGCTGACAACCTCCTTAGCTGCCCTAAAGCACCAAAAGCTGTTTGGCTGCATTTCCCACAGACTATTTTGTTATTCAACACTGACTCTTTGCTCAAGACCTCCTGTATCTTATTGCATGTAAATCATACAAAATTTCACACTAAGCCCTTTGACTTGCTATAGTCTGCTTTGAGTGCTCATATGCACACTGCAAGACAGCAGCAAACATTGCCTGCAAAGACCTACAGGTTTCCTTCTTCATTAATGGAGATGCTGAAAATCCCACTCTGTTGGTCAGAACAGCTCATGATGGAGCAGGAGAAGACCCTTTGTAACTACAGGCAACAATCTTTTGCATTTTCTTAGTGATACCTTACAGCGTTTAAACGCAAGAGAAGGATCTGTACATGAGTTATAAAAGAACATCTGGTGGGAGCCACTCCTATAACACAGATACATTTTCACACCTGTTCCATTGCACTGGAACTTAAACATTACCTGTGTGAGGGAGCATCCCTGGTACAAACAGTTCAGCAAAGTATTGTCCAAACCAGTTGAGGGAAGAAATCTTGTGTGCCAAAAAAATATTTAATCCACAAGTCATCATAACCAATTTTGTAAGGGAGAAAAAGGGTATTGATGAATGAAAATTATCCATCAAATTCTGACAAGGCCACATCAGTTATTCCCAAGCTCAAAACTTATTATTTCTTATATAATTTTCAAATTGTTGCCAAGTTCTTCCTGCAGTTAAATCCCCCCATGCAGTTAAATCCTCTTTAGCCCGACTGATGTAAATTGGTTTACATGTGTTTAACTGGGAATGGGATTTTTTTCCCCAAAGGTAATGCCAGCAGAACTGAGGACTGATCTCCTGAAAGTCAGGAAGACCTTTGTATGCAGCACCATGGACCCTGTACTTGTTCTGCCCATGAAACTGTTGCTTTCCATGACTGCTTCACAGCTGGGATCATGTATTGGCTACAGAAATCCAGGAGAAAGACCAAAGGCTAACGTTGCTCTCTGTTTTCAAATCGAACAAGATATACATCAAATCAATACGATATTCTTCATTTGCAGAGCATTTAAATTAGTATTCTTCAGAAGCTGTTGAGCTGCACAGGGCACGTAATAAAATCCAGGCTAAGTGATTGATAATGTACCATGCAGACCTCAAACTCTGGCGCATTAAATGGAAAAGCCCTTTAATTATACCTCACCTACTATTATCTCCAAACTCCCAGCACTGCAACACAACATACAGATCTGTGCAGCATCCCCTTAATTAACCTGTTCATCAGCTTTTTAGACTCTTTGCTGTATTTTTGTGCACTGCTTTGACAATTATTCATATTTTATGCTTCTGAAACAGTGGCATACACATGCAGCCAAAAGCAAGCCCTAGGTAATGCAAGGAGAATCTCTCCATCAGCTTCAATGGACTTGCAGGCAAACCTTGAAGACCTACAATTTAAAGATGTATTAAACCCAGCATTTGGTTTATTCCTATATTCTTAGGGAGTATTATTGTGCACCTTTTTACACGCCCCTTCTTCTAGAGATATCATTTAGCTGATTTTGTGTTTGAATGAACTTACAAATGAGGTATCTGCATGTCCAGATTACTATACAGGTGTAAAAGCCAGAGACTAATTTTTCCAATTCTAGCTGCAAATCACAGTTTAGGTTCTGCATCAGGGAGGTGCACACTGCTGGCCAAATAACTACAGCCCCAGTACTGCAACCCCTGGAAATGGCTATTCATGTACTAGTAAAAAAAAAAAAGTCTTGTGCTTCACTGGCATTCAAGAGTTTCAGTGATGCCTTATGCATTATGCAATGGTTTTTTGGTGTTTATTCCCAGGGCTGAATGTATATTCATGATCTGGTAGCACTGGGATCATCTACAGGTTGGCTGGATAAGAAGAAAAGGAAGCATTCAAAGCTCTTTGTTGGTCAGGCTTTCCTTCAGATATCACTTGTAAAGCTTCAACAACCAAAGAGGCTGAGGCAGGCTGACAGTGAGGATATTTGGAAATTCCTTCTCTATACCTTGGCAATGTCTAAGGTTGAAAAGTAATGCAAGATTTACAGCACATTTTGATTCTTTCAGTAAAGAGACATCTGGGACAATTCCAGGACTATTTTGCAAGGACTCAAACAAAAAAGTCCATCTCTTGCAGCTTCTGACTGTGAGTGATGGGTGGCTGCCATTTTATATATATTAAGAACATTTTTTTATCCACCTTAAATAATCTTTCATATTTAATTCCCTCTGGTTCTTTTCACGTAACCTTAGTAATGCCATGTATCTGTGTCAAAAATGCAAACAACTTTGGCAGATCATAAAATGTCATCTTACTCCACCACAGAGAACTACTGGTAGAATGGAGAGTAAAATCATCTCCACAGACTTCTACTGCAGCTCAAATTAATTGATGAATTCTACCCTTACTTGAGTAAATTCTTCCATACTTCCTGATTGACTTGGAAGATACATCACACTGAAGTTGAAACACTGCATGATAAAGATGAACTTTAAACACAACTTCATGCTTTCTGTGTTAAAGCACGACAATATTATGTCAGCGCCAACATCAAGCAAACAAATACAATTTCATAATTATATCAAAAAATATCAAAATTATGACAAGATGGCTTTCATTCTTTAACCATTTTGTTTGAACTTACTCTGTGGTGCTTCTAAGGTGTGTTTGGGATTATTTACTTTCAGAGGCTAGGTCTCCTTGGAACAAAATTAAGGAAAATGGAGATGGGCAATCTTACAAATGACAAGGGCCCATCTTTCATTACATTTCAAGGTAAGACTGAACAACAGTACATTGGTTCAATCCTGCTACACAGGGACCAGGAAAGAAGATATGCAAGTCAGATGTCCTACAGAACTTTTTATACAATTTTAGCACACCGGGTCCTACATCTGGTTAATACATGTAGATGCTTCTGAAACACAAAAAACAACGTGCAATTTACAATAATCAAATCATAAAATTATATGAACTACAATGTTCTGTCAATTTTATTTATTTGGAAAAAAATACAAGTTACTCTCCTGGCTTCATGCCTTTAGTGCTACTGTTGTCTTACAAGAAGGGATGCTGTTTCCCTGTGAGGTGCTGAAGTTCTCCCAGCTCCTCGTGGCACCACTCCGATGACCCGCACTGCTCAGGGCTGCAATGCTGGATGCAGAGCTCCATGGCTTTACCTCACCAAGGACCTCATCCAGGTCACAGCTCAAACCGCGTATGTTGTTTCACAAGATTTAAATGTGATCAATATGCCCTTTTGTCTTGTTCAAAATGCTTTAAAGCATGAAATGTCACTATTATTTAAACTGAAGATTACATGGTAAAAGTAATTAGTATCATGTGTGGAGTTGTAAAACATGATTTTTCTCTTGTGTATGCACTGGACAACATCTTCACATTTCTAAAAGTTCTGCCCTTAGGAAAGATTTGTTTGTAGGTCTCACGGTTATCCATTGCCATGGTTCTTTATATCTAAAATAAGCCTGCTTAGATGGAAAATATGTGTTTAGATCTTGGGATATGGAAATACCAGAAGCAGTATTGAAACTTTTTCACCTTTTGACATTGGGTTCTGGAAAGCCCAAACTCTGGATATGCAACCAAAGGGTAAATGAAACATGAAGCAGAAAACAGAGACCTGAGGCCCACAAAATTTTATAGAGATTTGCCCATGGTCCAACAGGACATTTATAGCAAGCACAAGAACTGAACAGAAACTTTCTGTCACGTAGTATAAACACATTACCACTCTTCCTCCATCATCTTATGCCTCTGCTTCAGCTGAAAAATTGACTGTAAGTTTAAGCCAAGTTACAACAGCTGGAGAAATATACTGGTCCCTAGTTACTACAAAACCTTGTGTCCCAAATCTGACAGAAATCAGTGACTTCTTCTTTAATATGCCAACAGCTTTCTCATTTACTCCCTCTTCTTCCTGATCTCCAAAATCTCCTAAGTTGCACACATGGGCTGGTTCAATTCTTTAATATTATTTGCATTCAATAGTGCTTATGCAAACAGTATTTTTAGTTAACATGCAATTTGGATAGGACTAGCATTCCAAATCTAACATTTATCTTGATTACTTTAAGCTAACTGTACCCACAGGTTCTAAAATGCCAGTTTGGAGACTGCTCAGGGCACAAGATATGAGATCACTAATTAACTAGGAAGTTTTAAAAGAAGATCTGATTTAGACCCTGATTCAGCAAGCAAATAAAATTAAGCGTGAGTAACCCCATGGAAAACATGTGAAGTCACTGCATAAATCACACAACATTAAGTGCACGCTGAAGGCACCTTGCTGAAACAGAGCCGAATTTAAAAGTCTCGTATTCTCTTTAATGGAGTGTACTCCAACCAAGTGCCTGGTGTGTTGTGGTTTCCTCTTCTCCGTTAGGGCAAATGGTCTGAACACAGGGCCAAGAGCCAGGAATTCCTGCTCTCTTAATCTCCTTCTGAGACCATCTGTCTGCGTTTTGGACGAGTCCACTAACATGACTGCATCCCAGACTATCACTTGAAAAATGGGGAAAATTGTTTCTACTCAGCAACTTTCTGTACAAAACTATGGTCAGGATCAATTATTTATTTAAAGGTCTGGGTGATTCACTTTTACGGTCTTCTAATAGAACATTTTCTACTGTCCCTAATCAAGTTTCCAATGTTATGCACCCTGTGTAACTCTTTGTCTATTGGATTTTGGGGGTCTTAATTAATAAATGTCATTTAAGGATGATTTAAGCACTGACATGCAGAGGAACAGCAATTGAGAAGCTGCTTTGCCACTGGAAAGAGCCGGCACCAAAGGCTGACGAGTCCCTGAAGTGGGCAGCACTGCCAAGAGGCTGTGTCTGAGAGCCCTTTCAGGCAGACCTTGGCACACACCTGGTACCAACCCCATCACATCAGCTCCGTGTTCTGCTGCTGGACACACAAATTCAGCACTCACATTTGCCTGGGAGTGTGAGCTCCTCACCTAATCTCCTTTAAAGCCTTACAAAAGTAAGAAAGTGGAAATAAAGCCAACAGGTGACTTGCAATTCCAGTGTCATGCTTTAGTTCCTCAGGTGAGTAGCTCTTGCTGACGCTGCTTATCCCTCTGATTTTAATGGAAATTCTCAGGTAATGACTTAACTGGCCACTACTGGATGCACAGCACAGCAGGCAATACCAAGAAAGGCAAATGAAGGGAAGGTAAAGATCGCAATAAGGCTTTCTCTGGTTTCACATATCCTGGTGCTCCCCGTGATGCATGATGGCCGTAACCAGCAGTTGTTACTGAGAGCTGCAACTTCAGGAACTGTCAGAAACAGGGAGGAAGTAGGAACAGATGAGGAAGAGTAGTTTATGAAGGAGGCTCTGATGTGAGGGATAAAGACGAGAAAAAGAAGAGAATCCCATTGTTTTTCCCTTTAGCAAACAAAGAACAGAGCCCTTGCTGTTTGTATAAGCTCATGGAATGGACTGTGCAGCAAAAGGAAGGGAACTTTGGGCAAATAGGGGCCAATGCGGATAAAGCAAGCGTGGCATGTACTAAACTAAGACATCTCTCTCACTTAACTCTTTTCCTGGTCTCTCATATTCTGCAGGCAATGATACACTGAAAACTTTCAACAAGTCCCCATTACTTCTCATAGCAGATATCATACCTGACCACTGCACTGTTACCTGGTAATAAGTATGTTAAGAAAATGGAAGAATATCATCCCAGGCTTTGTGACAAGACAACGTTGTCTTCTTAGCTATGACTTAGACATTTTCAAACAGTATTTCCCCTACCATTCAGCTGATGCACTTTTTTTCTTACGGATTTTTATCTTGACAAATATTGCAGGGTGTCTGAGCAGTGTAAGAACAGTAACTGCTGGTACTGTAATTACCAGAAAATGCATTCCCATCACTAAAGGTAGAGGGCAGGTGTTTTTTTAATTGAGTTCCTGGGATAATATTTTTTAAAAGCACAAAAATGCTCACAAAACTGCAAGCTGCAAATTATGTTTTCATTTGGAGCTTTAGCAAGACCTAACATACACAAGAGGGGCAGAGAGACTGAGACAGGCTTCCCTCCCATCCCTGCCTTTGAGGCTGACTTGAATTTATTATGAATCCAGAAATCTGTCAGCTCGTTGTCTCACCCTGAGCCACCGGGAGCACAGGCGTGTGTGAGCTCCTCTGTGTGAAGGCAGCCGGGTGAAAATATTTTGCCTGATCTCCATATTTAGGGGTCTGTCATATTCCCTGAACAAGCTACAATTTCACTCATGACTGAAGAAAGCCGGTAGAGCCACACAAATGCAAGCAGCTACATAATGGCTGCATCTGTTTTAATTTTTAGTGGCTTTTCAAATAATGATTGTTATTAAAACAAAGTGTATTTTGCCACAGATGCTCCCAACAAAGACTAATTGGCTGCACAATTACCAGGCTTTGGCTGAATGGGCGCTGGTGCAGAAAACTGGGTCTGCCCAGGGTCAGTGCCCTGGTGTCCTGCTTGGGTTGAGGAAAACCCAAGGGCCATGATGAGTTCCTGGTTTAATCCCAAAAACATAGTGTCAGAAATCCACCCTGCATAGGCAGGAACCAGCAAGGAAAAGATGCTTTGATCTGGCTCATTCCTGGGTTTAGATCTGAAGCTTTATGAGTGTGATAGAAGACACTCTCCAGGTTGCGGAAGTTTTGGGAAGTGTGATGCCAGAAGAGGTTTGCCTTGTGCACGCACACTTTACACAGCCCTGCAAAACAACAAAACCCAGGAGCTGCCACAGGTCACTTTACCTTTATCCTGAGGAGAAGAGAGGGTGAAGCTGTGACCCTACAAGCCATTCTTCAGTCCCACATCTACTCTGTCCAGAGCTTAGAAAGAAAGTTTTTATTCAAACAAAGCTTTCTTTTCTTGACTTGCTTTTAAATAGTGATATCAAAACTTGTTCTCCCCTGAAAGGTCTCTCCCATTCTGGTTGCATATGGTCTATATAACTGGAAGCCAACATTTTTTAGACAAACATTGCTCTCTGAAAGGCTCTCATTATTTCAATGAATCAGCCCAAAACCCAACATTCTTCAGAAAAGTGAGTGTTTAAAAAGAAATTTTCCTTATTTTTAATTCAGTGTGATTTGTTCTTCTTTAAAAGCAATTTTAATTATATTTCAGTTTTGAATTAATTTCCACAAGATGCATAAGTTATTACTCTTCATTTACACTGTGTCACTGGAAGCATTTCATTACATGATAAAAAACCCCACAAGCCTGTCTGGCCTCAGGGTAGAAATGACTGGAATGACATCTCTGTATTTTTAGTTCAAGAATTAAATGTGTATGGGCTGCAGCTCCAGTCCCTTGTGGCAGGCATCCTCTAGGAGGAGATGGCACAGCAGGCATCACAACAAAGGAAAGCAGAGTTGGTGATGGAAGGCAGGCAAGAGACTAACGACAGCCAAACTTCTCTGAATTTTACAGCCACATGGAAAAGCCCATGGAAAACTACACCGAGTCTAAAAAAAAAAAAAGGAGGAGCAACCATCTGGTACATCTGATGGAATTGCAATAATCCATAGGAATATATAGTGTCAGACAATTGCTAAGCATTTCTGCAACAGAACCTGCTTCAGGAAGGTGAGGCAGCTGCAGGTAATGGACTGTGGGTGCACAGTCCTGACAGGCTTTAGCTACCAGAGCTGATGGGCTGTATTCTCTGCTCAAAGATTTACATGTTCAGGCACAAAAAACACATCCTTCACTCAGCACTGGTACTACGTTCAAGTAGAGATTGTTCAGCATCCAAATTATATGCTCAGCAAGATCACCTCCGTTTTGGTAATTGCCTTATGAATGCATAACACAGCAGCGTGGGGATTTGTATTTCCAGGAATGTCTGCTACCAGGCATCAATCGTTAGTCTGCCAGGCATGTGGCTCACCAGTTGATAAAGAAGAGGCACGGAGCACTCTTGGAAGATTATCAGCAAGAACCCTATTTAGGCACAACCCTGTGTTCTACGTGATACAACAAATTTCAGAGGGGCTATGTAGGAAAAGGTCAGGTCTCAGAACAATTTCTGCAGGTCTGGTAGGGAGTAAAGCTCTGCACCCTTCTCACAGAGGATGCAGTGTGCAACGCTCTCTGCCCTTGCTGACACCTCAAATCAACACAAAGGAACGTTTTAGAGGCACTGCTAGTATTGTAGAAGTAAAAAAAAATACTCCATCTATTATAAATTTTTTACTGAAGGCTTGCAAATTACTTCTCTCCATTGGGTGCACAAGGAGGCAGGATCTGGCATCCCTGAAGTGAAAAAGACCTCAATTACTCATCACTCCCTTAACCTCAGATACCCCAGTAATTGCTGTGAGTCAGTGAGGCACTTCCAGTAAGTGCTGCATACAGGGGCTGATATCCTCTCTGCTCTTTTCCAAAATAGCAACCACTTGAGTGGGAGCAGTGCTGATGTGTGCACACAACTGCCTGGGAGAGAGGGAGGTGGAGGAGCCAGGGAGAGAAGCTGGGGGCCTGCTCTTCACCTGGCTGAGGGGCTGTACTGCAAGGGGAGCTTAACAGGTGGTGCCAGAGACAAATGTGTCACACTGAGGAAGGAGAACTTTTGGATATGCATTCCTTCTTCAGAGCCACAGTAGTAATTATCACTGATTAGAGGAGAAGGAGTGATAAGCTGGTCACAGAGGCAGTGGCCCCTCACCTCACAAGGGTGAGGGCAGGTGCAGCTACCTCAGCGCCACAGCACAGGTCCAGAACGCACTTTTGAAGAAATCTCCCAACTGCTTTGATTTGTGCTGCCAAGGGGTCTTATGGACAGCCAAAGAGGATCTTTTTGGATGATGCTCAAATGACTGACACACACACCCCACAAATGGGTGCTTTGCACATCCATGGGGCCGGTCTAAAGTGCAACAGTTGAAATACAAAATCTGCAAACATCAGCTCCCTCACACCAACCATCTCTCAGGTGCAGATTCATTCCCTCTTACATATTATTTACTGCTGTATATGTAGCAGCATGGACCAGCTGGGGAATCCTCAGCATTTCTGAGTGTCCTGAGCTCCAAATGCAGGAACAGCATGCGATCCCTTCCACAAGATGTATTTTTCAAGGCTGAAAGTCCAAGCTAACTATTCTCTGTCACTTGGATGACTGTGGATTGGAAAGTGCTGAGCACAGCTAGTAAGTGAACAAAAAGATTGGTCAGAGAAATTATTTCCTTCAGCTATAAAAGGAGGACATTCAGCTCTTAACGTATTTGAGGCATGCAAAAATATTCTGCTCTAAGAATTATAAGCCCACCAGGAAATGCCTGTTGTCACCACACTGCACCCTGTGGCTACTAAACTTGCAAAAGAGGGGACAGTCATGCACAGGTCTTCATCATCCATTTCATCATCCCAAGACACTGCTCTGAGTTTGGGAAAATTCAGTGCTTTTTATTCTTTCTTTTTTTTTTTCTGCACACAAATATGACAAATTTATTTTACAATATTAGATTAATGAAAGTTTCTCTCACATTTTGCTAGAAACCAAGAATACTTGAAGAAGACATGCAGCCATCACAGGAAGTTGTTTCATTCAGAGGCTTGAACAACTGCTATGGTTGCTGCCTCCCTCCTAAAGGGCTGTGCTTTCTGAGATGGCTTTTTCATAATCTTGTTGCCAACTTAGGTAAGAGCTGTTCTTCCAAGCCATCTCAGCATGACTGCAACTTGAGCATTTTCACTGCACAACCCCAACTTTTGGCTTCCACAAGACTCTGTCCTGTTTGGCTGCTTCCCCTGACAGAAACGCGCCTTCAATCCATATTCCTGCAAATATTAAGTCTATACATGTGGCCCTGATTTGCAACCTCCCTGCAACTCCAGTGCTGAATCTGGGCCATTTGTTCAGTGGAAAGGGCCAAAGTTATTACTGCAGGTAACCACAACTCAGAGCGACGAATCAGCATAGAAACGATAAGTCAGTAGAAGCACTAACAGTGAAGAACCCTGATACAGATCCCATAAAACCAGCACTTTGCCAAACTGCTTAGGCCAAAAATCCTTCAGCAGATCCCTTATGAGTAACTTTGTAGAAATCATAATTTGAAAACCATTGGACAGATCAGCAACCAAAAGATAATATCACTGAAAGTCCAAACTATGTGGGTTTTCTTTTTTCTATAAACAAGCAGGACCATATTCTGTTCTCATTTACAGCCGTAAGGATGGCTGGTGTCAGCAAACAGCCATTCAAGATTTACATTCATAAAACACAGAAAAATTAAGCTCGGGTTACTTCTGTGGCTGAATTTTTTGTTCTTGAACACAAAGAAAAACCTAAGATACAATTTCGACAGTCTTAGGATAGCAGGGAAACACAAGAGAAGTTTTCTTATGTCCTGGACTACTGCAACAACAGCAAGGAGGCCTGAATCAGAGTTAGAAAGTAGAGAGGGCAGCTGGCTTGCAGATGAAGAAAGAGATAAATCAGTGTGTGGCTGGGACGGAACAGAGCAGTCAGTAAATTTCCACCTTCTTGTGCTGGATCTCTTAGTTTGATTCTCAGTTACTCAAAAATTCCACCTGAAAACCAGCAGCAAGTAAATGCTATAGAGTTAAGTGGAAGAGAATAAAGAGACAGTAAGTGAATTACAACATTTGGGAAATGAAACCACCCCAATCACTTGCATCAGAATTACAAAATGTTCATTAAATTGGCACTGGGCCATCTGAATTACTCGAAAAATAAAATGTTAATTCTTTAGTTTCTATTTTACCATATTAACTGTTTGCAAACACTCTGTAATTTTGCCATTAACAAAAAAAAAAAAAGAAAAAACCGTTCTCCTTAAAGATACAAATGTGCAGAGGTCCAGAGCACATGAACTCCTGGGAAGGATTGAAAGAGCTGGGGTTATTTCATCAGAGACTATGGAAAGACACACAAAGGGTTTTCAAACAAATTCATGACAGAGTACCTTCAAACTTGCAGATTCCTGTTTAAATTTCTGCAAATGAGATAAAGTTTTAGGAAAATACATTTGCAAACAGTGCATTAGTGAAGTGCTGGAACAGATGCCACTGGCTGTGGCCATCTCCTTGCTGGAGCTGCCTGGTTAAACACAAGAGTCACTGTCCCCACCATGAACTAGGGGATAGACTGGGCAAGCACAACCCCTTGAGGGCCATATTTTCTATGATTTGTTTTGCACACAACATGCCCCCAACTTTGGCAAGCAGCATTTCCAAAGGTGAGATGTCAATGATGAACAATAGGCCACACCAGTCCGAAGCACTGGGCTCTCATGTGCCTCTGGTGAGACAAAACAAGGGGGTCCCCCTATGCAGCATCCAGCTGTGAAACATCAGACACCTGACAGCATCGTCCTTGTGACAAATCTGAACCACAGCTAAAGGATCCCAGGAGTCTCTTAATCAATACGCTTTTCCTCTAAAATATCCTTATAATTCATTTTGCAGCGGTGGTAGTAAATGGTTTAAACATGCAAAGGGTCATTTTAGGTAACTCTCCAAAAGGGTACCCTCCACTACCTGCAAGTTTGAGAAATATCCATTACAGATATCCTTTTAACTTGGTAATGAGCCATATTTAATAGGTTGCGGGGTTTTTATGTAAGTAAATTTGAAACAGATTCTCCAAGTAATGAAACAAAGTTGGCGAGCTAGAATTTCACCATGTGGCTGAGCGCTGGCATCACACATACGTGGGGGTGCTCAGGGCCCTGCGTCTGTCCCAGGCATTTGGCAAAAAGCCTCTATTCTGTTTCTACTGCCACATGAGGCTTTTATGTTCAAAGAATTTAAATGTTTCCTGTTCCTGCCCATCCATTTATCATTTTTCTGAATGAAAACCTAACAAAGGTTTTAACAAGCACATAGTTATTTCAGGTATCTCAGTTTTAGGCACCAGGTAGAGAAAACAGATATAAGGATCTGAAGTATACATTACTCATTCTGGCACTTGAACCTCAAATTAAATCTATCTAACCAAAGGGCAAGTTTAACTGCATACTTGAATAAAAACATTGGGAATAATTCTGGACAGGACTGTATAGCACTGTCGCTGCCATGATGTATCTGTAATCTGCTTTTCCCCTAGGTGTCCCCTGGGCACAGTTAGAACAAATAGTATTTTACTGAATTTTGCAGCTCTGATTATCTTGTGCTTAATCAACCTTTGCTCTTCTAGATTTCCCAGTTTGCAAAACTAATTATAATGAATTGGCCAGCATGTCTGAGCACTGTTGCCCTTCACTGTCCCAAAAAGGACTGCCCAAACACGTACTACGGGTCAGCTATAAGTTAATAACCACAGACAAATTTGAACAGATGCTGCTAGCAGAGGGCCTGTGCTCTCGGAACTAGAGAACAATGCTTCATCCTTGCTGCCCTTTTGAAATTAGACTTATCTCCTATTGCCATAAGATAAGAGATCTTCTATTTAGATAGATAGAAAGATAAAAGACAGATATCTAAGGACTGATTCTTAAAATTATTACCATTATTGTCATTAATCATAGTTGATCTGCTGTATTTATTCACATTATTGTTGGGGGAATACCACAGACATCCCCCAAGCATGTAATAAATAAATGTCTCCCACCATCCAATTGGTAGGGAGCAACAAACTACAGCGAGTTTTAAAGCAGATGTGCACAGACTTTACAAGGGAAAACTCTGGTGCAAAATTGCACTGCTACATGGCTGAATGCAGTAAAGCACTCGAGTGAAAAAGACTTACATTCAGCCTTGCAGCAACACTTAACATTTTTACTCCACAGAGCCAGATATCTGTCTCCGAGTATTTTTGCCTCTCTCATCTAGATTATAACTCCTGCAGAATAAAAACTGTCACCATCAACATAAAAAGATCCCTTGACTGCTGACCTGATTTTTTCGTCCCCTAGAAAACAACCATTTGAAACTCTGATTAAACGGGACACGCAGGAACCTACTCTCTTCTCCCCAGCGGTGACAAAAATAGCTTTTCTGAGCAAGCATGTCAAGAGTAAACACAGGCTGCTACAATAAAAGAGAAAGTTTGATTTCATAATTCTTCCTTGTGCAAGGAAGCCTTTTAAAGAGAATATTAGGTTAGGCAGGACCCTAGACAAAGCAGGGGAAGTCCCATGGCAGCCACACAATAAATGGCAGCACCATTAACATTAGGTCATAACCTCGGTGTCGCCGAGCCTTTGTGTGCGCGGAGCCTGGTGCGCTCAGAGCTGCCGACAGCTGTTCCAGGGCAGCACATGGCCAAGGAGAAAAGCAGCAGCCAGCAAGGGGTTAAAGCCTTGCTTTGGGGTTTTTTGCTGTAAGCAGCACCCCTTGAACTTGCTATTATCTTCCAGTCATCTCCTCCAGACCCGTCCAAAAACATGGGCGGGTGATGTAGGTCTGAATTCAATGTAACCATGCCAGGTGCTTTCCTTTCCAGGATAAAATAGCTCTGCCTTTCCTGTGTTGCTTTTAAAATGGTCACTAATTTCTAGTACTTGTGTCAGAAATGCATCATCCAGACTTATTCAAAACTATATCAGTTTTGCACTGAGATTATCTGCTTTCTTCAAATTAAGAAAAAACGCATTTGTAAATCCAAAACTTTGAATTTCTACATTCAAAACAGCAAACAACAGACCAGCATGCTGCTTCACACCCCAATAACAAGTTTATCTCAAACATCAGATGTGTCATAAACATTATCTTTAGAACCTTTTTTTTAAGTAACAAAACCAAGCATTCTTTAGTCTCATGGCTTTTCTCAAGGTGCTGGCAATACATTATTTCTGAATAGAACGTATTCCTAAAGTCCATGCATTGCATATAATAAAAAGATGCAGCTTTTTTTACCATCTTGTGGCTATTGCCAAGAAGCATAAAACTATCTTCCTGTTAGGAGTTCATATTTATTCCTGAGAAACAACATGCACTGAATGGAACTGATAAATAATTCAATAGGGAAATACTCTTTTCCTACAAGAAGGAGAGCACGCACTCAGAATGGGAAGTACAGAAAAAAAACAGGAGAAAGGACAAAGTTGTGCTGGAAACTAATTGTTCAGGATGTCACAATGGCATTGACGGGGTAAAACAGCTTCCTTCATAACACATTTTTACGTCCTCATGGACTGCAGGGAAGTGTACAGCAAGGGGCCTTGGTAAACTGGAGTGACATAAAATGAAAAGTAAAACTGCATGGATTTCCCTAATTACCAAAGCCAGGTCTGTACTCAGCTTTCCTCCATGTGCAACTGCTGGTCAGGGATGGGATTTTATAACAATACAGTTATAAATGCAGCCTCCCAGAGTAAGCCCTGCTGTGGCATCACAGAATGATTGCAGTGCTCACCTCTGTCCATGCAGACAGAATTTCCCCTGAGCACCAACTTTTTCTGGGAAAAGTACCTTTAACTATCCAATCTTCAGCTACACTAAGGAGTGATGGATTGCTTTAGTAGCACTGGTGGTGTTAGGATACAGCTCCCCAAGAGAGAAGGCCTTAGAAAACAACCCTGGGTGTCTGGCAAACTCAAGATGATGTGTCCTGCACCACAAACGAGCCGTAATCAGAGTTTGCTGCTGAACCGCCACAGACTGAGCTCCCTGTTGCTCTGCAGAGCATAACACCAGCAACAAACACAGCCAGCAAAGATTGCTGTGGGCTTGAGACAAAACAGAAACTTTTTTAAAATGAAAAAAAAAAGGCAAGAACAAAGAAACTCCCATCAACCTTTCATTCATCAGACATAAAAACTGTTTTGTTTTCTGTTAAGATCTTGCCTTAATCTGGTAAAATCAAGTCTTCTGCTTCACGAAACAGGTCTGGCACAAGCTTCTCTGCCCCTCTCCATGGACAGGACAAGGTTCAAGACCTCATAGCTCTTCAGTCATTCACTGCTTTCCAAATAAGTTGCCATTAATTCCCCCATTCTCTCCCTTGAGTCCTACATACAATCTGCACAGCCATTAGTAACTATTAACTGAGTCTAATCAAATACTTCAACTGAGTTTGAATGTTGCTATTCAGTTTGGGATGTTTAAACATAATTACAGGCAGCAAGACTTTTTGACATGACAAATATTTTTTAATAACATTACCAGAATGGTTAGTTCTGTTTTCACTGTGAAAGCAAACAGAGCAATTCCAGCAGGAAAGTTAACATTTATCCTTGCAGTAGGGTAAAAGAGACTCTGGCAGCCACACAACCAAGGAAACTGCTTCCACTAACCAGGGAGAGATGGTGCTTCCAGGGACACTCTCCTACCGCCAACTTTTCTGCAGTTCAGAGTAGTGAACCATTAAGAACTTCATGTACTAATAGTTCATTCCCTTCTAGCGTTTCTTCCCCTCAATTCCTTCACAATGTCTTGCTTCTCACACACCCTTTGGCATGTATCAGGTTGAGCTTTGATGAAAATTATTATTTCTTCAGAAAGGGAAACACTGAGTTACTCAACAAGGCAAATCTTCCAACACTGACAGCCAAATGCTGAGCACAGAAGGGTCAGAAGGAGGAAGGTGCACACTAAAAACTTTTGCAATCAGAACCAACAACAATAGAATTTTTTTCACTTGGGCTCATTGTTTAAATTGTATTCTACTGCAAGGAGTCTGGGCGCCTTTCAAATGTAAATATTTTACAAGAGAATACCATATGGGAGACCCAGCTGTTTGTTTTTATTAGGAAAAAAATGAAATCCTTTCATTTTGCAAAGATTTTTTTTTTAAAGCCCAACTCATAGTTACATGCCAACATTTGAATTATCTTAATTCAAATGAATCCCTAAGTAGTTGCAGGAAGTGTTTGAAGTTGGGGTTTTGCAGTTGTTAAGCGCTTAAAGAAGTGGTAAAAGAAATCAAGATTGCAATACGTTTATGCATCAGTATTTTCCCATGTTTGATAAAAACCCAAAACACCTTGACTGCACACATTACTATAGGTGACACATTTCGAGTTCAATAAGGCATGATGACATTTAAATAGGTACATAAGCAATATCAACTACAAAAATAAACCTACCTGGCCCAAAATCAGAGACCAGCAAAACCTTCAGAGTAACAAATTCACCTGCCAAATTAAGAATCTAACATTGTATACAGATAAACAAAACTTTGCAGATTTTCTCAAATGTGTTGCTGCTTAGAATAAATTGCCAAGAAATACTCATACAATGAGTCAAGGCAGAAAAAAAATGCTTCTATACTGTCTTTAAAGCTCAGTTTGCACAGGACACACCAAGAGCCACGAGTAGGAACACAGCGCCCACATCCCCAGCACTCGTGCTCACAGGTCCCAAGAAGTTATTCATGTTTTTCAAGAGAGGACTTGGTGTGCTGGTCTCTAGAGACCACCAATAATATTAATGCACATGTGTCTCCTTTTTTTATTCTACTAACTCTTTGATTTTTATCCTCATACTTATGGCAGGCGGGAAAAAAAAAGTCATGAAGAAAGCATCATTCTGGAGAACATCTGTGCTGGAGCACTATACTTGTTCAGCCCTAGGCCTGACCCCAGGAAGGACTGATATAACCAGAGGAACCTCACAGGACGGGATATAAGACCCAGGCAACTGACAAGTAATGCTTCTCCAGGATGCTCTTCCAGCAACCTGGAACAGTTTTCAGTTTTCCATGAAACAACTTCTAATTAAATTGTTTTGCAAACTTTTTTGCTGGAGTTCCTTTAATTCCTCTGTGAATCCATTTATAATTTTGAACCCTACAACCTCCTACGACAATGAATTCTCTAGTTTAATTATGTGTTGGGCAGAAAAACTATTTCCTTCACTTAAATGCTTCCCTGTCATGCAACATGCCCTCAGACTTGTGAAATGTGCTGTACCCTACACAGTCAGCCAAGAGTAAAGGTTTTAATGCGAGGTCCAAAAGTGCAGCAGCTGGAAAGTGCTGAGAGTTTCATCTCCAAGGCTCTGGGAATCAATTGCTGCCTGGGGCTGTGCACTAGAGAGAGGTGGAGGGTGGAAAGGGAAAGAAAAGGCTTTGGAGGAAACATGCTTACACCCGAGAAAACATCGAGTGTTTTGTTAGCTGGCACAGCCAGGTGAGCAGAGCTACACATCAGAAAACAGCCACTGAATCACCTCTGAACTCCTCAGCTCCTCAGCACCCAAAGCCCTTGGCTTTGCAGCAGCTGCTGCAGCGCAGCCATCCTCACGTGCTACCGATGGCAAGGTAAACCCTGACTCCCTTCCTGCTACACCAGCTGAACCCTTCCTGCTCCTTGCCATGCTCCGGCTGCTGCTTCTCTCATCCCAGGCACCCTGGGGCTGATTGGATTCCCAGAAAACCAGGACCAGCGCTATGGTGTTGGGTGAGGAAGGCCGCTCTCCTGCTGGGGGTCCACACAATCCCTACAGATGGAAGAGCAACTGCCCCATCCCTGCTGCTCCGGGCCGGCAGCCCAGGCTGCACTCCTCCCAGCAGCAGCTCTTTGCCTTTTTACTATTGTTTGTAACATTGTTTGCAGCAGCTGGAGCTTTCAACCAAACTCGAGCTGGCCACCCGACACACAGTGAATACAACATCCACTCCAGACAGCTCAACATCTGAAATAAAATGATGAGCCATGGCTGAAAGAATTCAGGTCAGCATCTCCATGTCCCAGGCTGCCCAAGCTGCTGCAGGTGAGCAGGCCCTGTGTTGTCCTAGGAAGGTTATTATTTCCACAAGTCACACCCATTTGGCACTCCCTGGGGGAGGCTGTAATTCAGCACAGCACTTCTGCACTGGCCTGGAAGGAAGATATGTTATGGACTGACCATGCAGTAAACGTTAATTATATCCCTAAATATGACTGGCACTCGTGGGTCAAGATGGGAAGTCCTTCTCCCAAAGCAGACAGGCTTGGTGCAGACCCTGCAGGAGAGCACATACTACAAAGACAGTTTGCCTAGGGTGTGTCTACATAAGGTAAATCTCACTGATGCTCACTTATCTCTCCACATGCTCTCTGGGATTGTATTTTCTCCGTGATGCAGGCAAATTGGTCCTACAGTACCAACACAGCACACTCTTCTACGAAGTAAAATCTCTTTCTGGGGGAAAGCTGAAACCCAAGTCACCTGGGCAGCATCTTTTCACCTGCTCACACCTTCAATGCTATAAACCACTGCTGTAGCCCACCCTGCATGCTTCTCCTTAACACAGCACCCTCCCAAAGGGCATCTGGAGGCTTTTCATGAAGGAAGTGACAGTGGTGAAGCCGTTTGGTGACAAGCTGGTAAGATCTAGTCACACTACAAACACTGCATCCTAACACTGATTTACACTAACAGGAAGCAATCCACATGTTACAGCCTGTTCAGTAACGCCACTGAAAAGCCAGACCACATGAGAACCTTTGCCTTTTCAGTGGGTTTGTGTTTGAAATTCAGTGGTAGTACTCAGCACAGAAAACCTTTTACAATATAAGGGAAAGGGATTTCTCTGGACAATTGGCAATGGAGGGGTTACTGATGTTCAAATATGTGCTCCAGGCAAGAGCTGACTTTCTGACACTGTGCCCCAAACCATGTTGTTCTTATAATAAAATCATTCAGGCATCAGTCATGAGGTGGAAGATTACATTGAAATAGTACTCCCCACACTGTATCTTTTTCATTTGCATCATTTACTGCTGGGCATCAGAAAAGAAAGGACGGCTTATGTAAGAGACTTACCAATGTCTGGGAATGTTTTTCATTTCTCCTTCAACACAAAATCTTTCTTCTTATAAAGGGAAAGCCAATGTTTTTTCAAAACTGGACTATACAAATTCAGACATTTCCTCTTTCTGGCTGAAGTATTTCCTGATGGCACAGGAACCTATCTGAGAGCTACTGCAGGTGAAGTTACACCTCAGACACAGAAGAGATTCAGTCTGTAACTAACCTGCCCTCCTTAACCACTGAGCTGACTGCATTTGGGTATCAGCTCAGGTTCACTGAGCACAGTTACTTATTACTTCCCTTCAAAGGTGTAAGGCTGTATGCTAGTTCCATCTCAGTTCCTTCCGTCAGCACTCTGAGAAATTGTACTCAAGTGTTTATTAGGACTGAAAAACATCAATAGAGATTTGGTAAGGCTTCTTAACTCCATTTGCAGCTCAGCCCTGCAGGCCACAGCTCCTCTCCCAGCTCAGGATAGAGGCAGGCTGAAGTTTCCAAGAAAGCCTGGGGAAGGTAAACCAGCATCAATTTTCCAATGTAACAGCTTCAAAGTCATCAGAGAAAAAATGGTTATCACAAGTTCCCAGTTTCTACGTAGGTCATTGCCCCCACATCTACCAGTATGCAATGAGCAATCAGAGAACTTACTCCAAAAATAGAAAAATACATTTTGCATTAATGATAAATTCACTACAAAATATTTTTAGTAAATTATTATTAACAGCATATTCCCCACTTAGGACTCAAGTGCCATCAAATAAAAATAGGCTGCTGTTGCCAATTGGAAAAGTAGCACTATATGTGTTTATTGGAGCTATGACAGCACTAGTGTCCAGGTGTAGGGGCTATAATTTTGGCAAGAAAAGCCCTACAACTCCTGGAAGTACCTGATCAGCATAAGCACAACTTGGTGTGCTGTCCCTCTGATGCCAGGCCACATCAAGAGGACTGTGCACCTCAGCAGCAGCAGTGAATGCAGTAAAGCACAGATTTCAAATGGCATTTTGACATGTGACTCATTAATTTAAGAGTTTACTCATGGACAGTTATGAAAATACTTATGAAGCTACAGCACTCACTCCATAGCCTGCATCCACACAATCTACTTCATGTGCACTGCCTGGCTTAGAAAGTCTTTCTTTATGAGATTCTGGCTACTGAAATCAGTGGAAAATAAAAGTCTAATTTTCTGATGCCTCTAGACCCTAAATTCTTACTAATTTCTTTAGGAACCTAAGAGCATTAAAAAAAAAAGTTTGGCACTGAACTACATTCTCAAATCTGGATGCCAAGCAGCAAGCACCTGTACAGGACCTGGGAAAGACCTCAGACCCTTTTTGAGGCTTTTGGTGTCACCAAATGATAAATAAATAAAATTATCAGAATTTTAACTTAGCCTGTTGTCGTTAGCTCATCTGGGATTGATCTGAAACACCAGGAATGCAACAGCACTGAAAGTATAAAGGAAGGGAAAAAAAAACTCAAGCTGATGCTTCAAAATAAGGGAAGGACCTGGGGAGTATATTATGCCAACACATGACACAGCGTTATTCATACAAATGACAGAAAGAAGTGAGGCTGGAGAGAGCAATTCCCCAGTGTGCAATACTTTTTTTGTTAGTTCAAATTACAGATGATATTGCTAACAGTTATTACTTCAGGAAAAGAGATGCCATGAGGCCAGACTTTCATGAGCTGGTCTAGTATCGAGTCTTCCCCAACTGATTAAAGGGATCATAAAAGCTTTCTTCCCAATCCCTAACGACTTTTTTTAAATTTTTTTTTTTTAAAAACCTTAAATCATAGGTTTACAGAACCTCTCTATTTAATCACTGTAAATGTCACTGAAATATCAGACAAGATACCTGTATGACAAGAAGGAATCAATTTCACCTTTCCCCAGAGTGTCTTTGGTTTTCAGTGTAAGTTGTCAAACTGGTATCAACTCTCTCCTGGCCAGATGATGTTATAATTAAACACCTTGTGATTCTCAAGCCCTCATGATGCCAAACTGTCTCTCCTTCCATCCAGCATCTCAAGGACAGGCCTGGCATAGAGCAGGACACGCAGCTGACGCTGGGAGCCCTGCATAGGCACAAGGCACGTGCTTTTCCTGCCATGTGACCAGAGGGGTGCAAGGCTCCCCCCAAAATCGCCTGTTCATCAGAGCACTTCACACAGGTACTAACTAGGACACAATCTGGCACAGATAATAACTCCATCATTATGCTGTGAATTTGTCCTGGTCGTTTACATCTGAGTGGGAGCATGACTTGGGCACTGCAGTTATAATGATGCCAATTTGTAACATTCTCCTGATGCTGACAGTTGCTGGCAAAGATTTGGGAAAAAATTTCTTTACTATATGATACAAGATGTGCACAGAGTCTTTCTTCTGCCATTAATATTGCACCATTTCACACTTATAGGTTGCTAACAATAGCTTCAGAGTCGACATTCTGACCGATCCTTTGTCATGTTTTTATCTTCACAAGGTGTAAGCAGGCATGTAATACAGGTCTGGCAGCTACAGGTAATCATTCAGCAAATCATATTGCTAGCCAAGAACAAACAAGGGATATTACGCCAGTAAATCTCATCCATTACGAGAAGAAGCATGGATGTGTTATCCTGAATAGTTTTTGCAGTAAATTTGCAGCAGTGAAAGTGAGGAATTTTATGCCCATTGAGGGAGGCTCTTAAAATAAAGAAGTAAAAGATCATCATGCCTGTGCACACAGCTCTGCCAAAATCATACAGATCCTTGATCAGAAGTGCAAATCGGGAGTACAACATGAAAAGCCCATGCAGTGAGACACGCCACAAACTGTTAATTGTTAAATGAACAATTGCTGGACTTGTTAATTTCTAACGGAGATGAAAGGAATCTCTTCTTCTTTATCCACAATTTAACAAGCAAAACAAACCTCTGAGCATTACAACACTAGGTGTAATCAACCCACCAGACAGCATTAAGTTAAAACAATGGCTCAGATAGCACTAAGCCTCTTACAGGAGTGCAGTCAAATCCAGACTTACTTGGATTACACGGTAGTTTGGGAAATACTGTAGTGAGGATCATTTAACTTCCAACCAAACCCAAAGAATATTTTTTTCTTCCCTTACAAGCAAAAAAAAAGAAAGAATTGCATCGGCCTTCTATAAAATTGCTCAACTGAACCAACTTGTAGCCAGCCTGGAAGCTTAGTGACTGCATCTCTGTGCCAAGCCATGTTTGAATAATGGTCCTTGTCTGCTGTTCCTGAGGCTGAGGATACTCAAGAGGCAAGAGAAGCCACTTATTTCAGAAAAGAGTATATCTCATCTTGTTCAGCAATAGCCCACTCTGGCCCTGATCTTGGGGTCTGGAAGATAGAAACTAGATGATAAGGAAAAGCACTGATGAGACTTGAGCAAAGCCTTGTCATAGTCTTCTGTGCTTCCAAGCTGGTTTATTTGCTCACAGATTTTGAGAGCTGGTACAGGAAGTCCATTACAAGAAAGAGAGAATGGTAAGCCCACTGAGCCCAGAGCGCTGGGAGCTCAGCATCTGGCTCTAAGTCCTGGATGCTGCAGTACTGGGCATGCACATGTGCAAAGCAGACCCAAAGCCCTACACGAGCATTAGCAACAAACATCTCGATTTCCATTTATGCCAACAAGGACTGCAGAGACTCAGCATGCCTGAAAGTAGGCATGTGCTAAAGACACATCCATATATGGATTTAAATGTCTACGTTTTTTTAGAATGCTATGCTGAAAATATTGGCCCTTTCTCCTCATAACCGTTAGCACCCGATAACTCTTTAGATTGAAGCACGAGATGCCTCTTTTACTTCATTCTCACGACAATGTGGCATCGCTGGCTTCAAATGAACTATAACAGAGTAAATCAAAGTGTTAACAGTGAAAATGTAGGCCCTGAAACTATATCTAGTAACCAAACACTGCTGAAGTAAATAAACCAGAAGACTTGCCTAGGAGAACAATTTAACCAGCACTGTCTGTGCTTTTGCTGGGCTGCAAAGGCCAACTTGTGGATGCTGTGACAAAACTCAGCTTGAAGCTATTAATTTTCCAACATGACATACTGTGATGTGGATCTAAAAGCTGTGAATTAGGAGATGGAAAGAATTCTCGACTTTCAGATTCCATCACATATTTTCATGGTGGGGTAAAAAAGAAAAAGTTTTGTTCTCCTTATCAGAGGACTGGTGTGTCTTTAGGGAGGGCTTTCCCATTTTTCAGGATTGCCGTCTTCCTACACTGACATTAAAAGTAAAACAGCACCACTGCAAGCTTCAACTCAAGTTGAAAGTCAAATTTATTTTTTTTTTTTCTGGCTCATGTATCATCAGTAACAATACAAATCCTTTCAGGTCCAGTGCTGTGTAAATCCATTACTCATTAATTATGTCTCCTGTGTCATCTGGACAACACTATTTCCTTTCTGGGGTTGTACATGTGTCACTGGGAGCATAATTTGAAGACAATAAGTTTATACAGGTGGCTTTGCAAAATAAATGCAGGTAACAGTAGTTCTGATAGTGCAGAAACAAAGAAAACTTTCAGGTTTTTCGGCTGGACTTGTAGAGCAGAGTAACAAACTCCCAACACCTGACTTTCACTATGTGCAGTGAGCAGATCTCCAGGGCAAGACCAGTCTATGTCACTACTTTACAAAGAACTCTGTCTTAATCACTGGGAATGTCATGGCCCAGAGAAAAGGAAACAAGGAAGGCTTACAGCAGCACAAAGGAAGTGTTGAAATACTCACATAATTTTGCCTGCACACTGTGTCCACCAGGGATGTGGTGTTGGTCCAGCTCATGGAGCTGTGCCAGTTGCAAGGGTTTCATGTCAATGCAGTTCAACCAGGACAACTGTGCTGATGAGGCTGTGGGATCAGCATTTATAAGTAAAAATGGTAAAACTGCTTGACAGATTTATGCTGGTCTTTTCCATGGCAGGGTGAGCACAGCTGCTCTGGTAGAGGTGCATCTGTGCAAGGGCCTTTGGTCAGTAGAGCTGTGATGGATACAGGAGCTCGGCAGTGACAACCACATGGCACTGAGGCTCCAAATAGTCCAGGAAGTGACTGAAAACCTCACATCAAAAAATTCGCATCTCTCCCCGCTGGCTTTCTGAGCGATGAACCATCACCTCCAAGACCAGTTTGTCCTCAGGCCCTGCTAAGTGGGAGTGCTGGCACGACAAGAACACGTGAACAGCCCAGAGCTGCTCCCACGGAAGTTGGTGACAAAGTTCCCAGTGATCTTGATGGAAACAGAAGCTGGCACAAAATGCTGCAAGTCATTGCATGATCTCACTGTGACAGTACCCTGAGCAAATCAATATTTAGGTTGAATTTCATTTTGCAAATTGAATCAAGGATTCAATTCCTCTGTCTTGCAGGAATTGTCTTTGCCTTACAAGATATCAGAAGGAGAAGAAATAACTCAAATGTGCCTCAAAATCATTTGTATGTATTCTAGGACCACAACCATGAAAATTCCTTCATCACACATTTAACATTATTGCAGAGCATTAGCATAAAGATTGATTAATTGTGCATTTCATACTATATCATAGTGATTTATTTTAAGTGTCTCTTAAACTTCAAACTCACTGTGATTGCAGTGCTCAGAATTGGGGAAGTTATGATAAAATACTCCCCACCCTCTCCCAGCCCCCACTGGGAGGAAGACCTGTCTGGGATTCTATAAACTCAAATGGTACTCAGGGTGTTTACTTCAGCAGACAATTTGGCCCAAAGTTTGCAGTAAAGCTCAGGATGGGAAAAAGGAACAGCATGTTCCAGGCTGGAAAGCAGGTCTGAAGGACATCGAACCACTCCTTACTCGTACTTAGATTAAAACAGCTGATATTGGGAGTGTCATGAGCACTCTTATTCACTCTGCCCCTGCTAGAAAGTCATATGATGTGCTGGGGAGGAATGTTAATTTTAAATCACAGTACAAGCAAACATTTTTAGAAAAAGATCCCGTCCAGTGGGTTGGACACAGGGCTGCTGAGAGCCATTAACTCAGTGATGGAGGTGTTACAAGGCATCCCAGCACCCCTTTGGTAATGTGTCTACTTGCCCTCATTCCTTGTGTTCCAAAGGGCAATGAGATTTACTGAGTTTGATAGTCAAGAGGAATTAATTACTGACCAGGTTCTTCCCATAGGTATCTCGCAACTCTGATTTCACCATCAGTTCTGACTGCAAACATGAACATTTGTCTCACTGTTCAATTGTCAGACCTCAGGAAACCAAAATACTTTCCCCAACATTAGAAGAAACAGACATAATATTAAAAATAACCTGGACCATATTTACTGCTATCTGATTTAGAGCTAGCTCTACCCACCTGCTTCCTTCCTGCTCCCAGCTTCAATAAAACACTTCATTCATCTTTGTTTCCTTGAGGTCCCCATAGATCATAGGTTACACTCCAGTCCTTGTTTCCTCGGTTTGACTTTTATCATTATCTATCAGCTACATTTTCAGATGATTCAGTGAACTTCACTCTTCTATCTTTTTAGAAACTGATGAGAGCTAAAACAACTTTTGCTATTAAAAGCACAGCCAAAAAAAAAAAGAGAACATTTTACTTTGGAGAGAATCCATTTGGATGCAGTCACTCCCTTCTAGAAGCCCTAAACAGCTTGATCCAGGAGACCAGCTAAAAAGAAACGTAATTTCTACTTATAGCAAGCTGAAGAAACTTTTCCCTTGGAGATTACATCACTTTGATTGGATGTTATGTTTTCCATCCTGATCTCTCTAGTGAAGTGAAACTGTAGGAGAAACATGTTGCTCACTGAAAAGCTGCATCCAGAACTACTGCAAAACAGGGAGAAAAGTACCAAAGGAAACAGAAATCACTTGAGCAAAATTCTTTTCTGATTCATCCCTACATGGCCAGGTTCAGTTGGAAAGAGCTGACTACAGTACAGGAAAGGCAAATTCCATAACATTTTCCTTTGAATATTAACTGTTAAAAATTCTCAAAAACAAACTCAAAAGACAAAACAACTCCAGCATGAAATCAAGAACAAATAACCAGCCGAAATCCACCACTAGCATTACAAAACATTTATTTTTGTTTATACCCTGTGCATATAAATAGAACACAGTGCAAGCACCACTTTGAGGCAATGAGAATGTTGCACAAAATAGCATTCAAAAATCAGGAAATGCCAGAATTAAGGTTACCCAGGCAACCTTAATTTTACCCCCCGTGCATATGCATTTTTACAACACAGCCCTTCAACAGACCATAGCATTCCATTTCTCAAATAGCATCACATACAGAAGAAAGCTCATAACAGCAAATGCCAGTTTGTTGTGTTGGACATGTTGGTGGCTTTTCCTACATGCAGGAAGCAGATTAGGTTGTAACATTTCTTATTGCAGCAGTGAATTAATTTCACTCAAAATTTAGCACAAAAATGTACCTTGGAAAACAGAAGAGGATTTTTATCCTGACAAAGTCTGATACCAACATATTTAAAATAAATATAGCTGTGTGGGCAATGCAGTCTTTGCTCACAGGTAAAATTCATGTTCTCCTGTGCTAAACAGATATCATGTTTGCCCCGTAGTCAAAAAAAGCCTGGGATATTGCCCAGAAGAGACTAGATGAATTAGTTGAGACAAATCCAAAACTTGTTCAGCTTTGTTAATCAATTTCTTCAACAGGTGAAGGACTATTTCAAGGAACAAACCAGCCCCTGACAAACAACAGAAATCTCCTTTTCTGGAGAGGAATGGCTTTAAAGGGAGAGTAAGTTTAGATTAGATATTAGGAAGAAATTCTTCACTGTAAGGGTAGTGAGGTGTGGAAAGAGGTTGCCCAGAGAAGTTGTAGTGCTCCATCCCTGGAAGTGTTCAAGGCCAGGCTGGATGGGGCTTTGAGAATCCTGGTCTAGTGGAAGGTGTCCCTGCCCATGGCAGGGGCCGGAACAAGATGATCTTTAAGATCCCTTCCAACCCAATGCATTCTATGAGTCTATGATATGTAAACCACAGAGCTGTTGAGAGAACAAATACATGTGCAGTAATTAAATTAATAAACTTCACAACACTTGATAAAATTAAGGAACTCCCACTAACCAAATGAAAATACACATTTCCTTCTCTCCGACAGGAGCTGATGAATAAAGAAACACAAATGGAAACGTCTAAGACTAACAATAAGGGTGCATTTTAGATCCAGGAGGCCTACTACACTCCTATTTTAACAAGGACCTCGGGTATTTCTGAAACACCAACAGGAAAAACATCAATTAATTGTGTTTCTCTTATTAGCACTCCACCACACAGTAGATGTAATCATTCATTATCAGGACAACTTTCCTGAGAAGGCAAACAGTTATTCATGGGACCAGATAAGCCAAAGAGAAATGCTGTGCATGGCTTCTATTCCTCATGATAACAGGCACTGTAATTCCCCAATAAATAAAATCTGTCCCTTCTCCTTCTGCCCTTCAACAGCAAGGGGCAGACAGGGCTCCAGCTGAAATCAATTTGAAAATTCCTTCAATCCCATCAGAATAGATCTAAAATTAGTCCAGCACAGAACAACATAGTGTGCTGGGGAGCACTGAACCTGGACCAAAGAGACTTGGCTACACTCCTCATCCTTGCCTGCCACTCCAAGCAAGCTGTGTCCCTTCTGTACAGCTCTCTTTCTTTGCCTGCCAGCTTTCCCTTATCTTCCTATTTACATTACAAGCTCTTTGGGGCAAGCTTCCTCTCCAGGTACCTTTTTGTACAGTGCACAGCATACTTAAGCTCAGTCAAATAATAATGAAAACATACCAATAATAATGAAAAACATAGCAATGAGGAAGAAAATCAACTAAAGCAAAGACCTTGATTTGTGCAAAATAATCCATGGCTTGGATAGGCACAGCTTGTGACAGGTTCTTTTCTACTTCTATTAAGTTAATGGCAAAGCTCCCATTAGCCTTGGTAGGAGCAGGATGAGACCCAGGCTGTGTACACTGAAAACTTCCAAAAGGCCAAAAGCTGTCTAGCTTGAATGAGATACTGCATTTAAGTTTCTATAGAAATCTGAAATTCCTACAGAGTGTGGGATGCAGTCAGTCCTGAACCACAAGATATATCCACTTCCAAGCATGGAGGCTCCTCAGGGACACAGGCACCTCAGAAGCACTGGATCTTTTATGAGAAACTTCAGTCATCCAGCCAATAATACTTACAACAAAAATAATATTTTCCATTCTCACATATTGCTAAGTTGTAAACTGTTCCTTAGATACCTGCACATGGAGTTTACGAGAAACACATGTAAAATCCTGACAAGCAAACCCTGTTTATACCTTTATACAAAATAACTACTGAAAGCACCAATTTTCAAAAGGTGCCTATTGGGACCTGTCAATTATGCAGCGTGCCAAAGGCATCATCAAGCAATGCAATTCCAATGCTGCTCTGCTTTCCCTGAGGTGCCACCACCCGTAACATCCCTTGCTTTCTTCCCAGTGCAGGTAGCACTCTGATGGTTGTCTTCAGATGTCATTAAGACTCAATAAGAGCTTGTTGATCTTTCCCAGTAAAACAGAGGGAAATTCTCAGGTTTGAGAGAATTCCTCTTAGCGTCCACTGTTTGGTTTACATTATGCCTGGGTGAAAACCACATCTTTGCAATGTTCACTGGGACACGACAGAGACCTTCCTACTCAGCTCAGAAGATACAAGACCTGATAAACAGCTCCACATTTGCAAATCAGCCAGAGGACTCTGTCACATCCTTCTTGGGCCACATCTCTATTTTCAATTATAACACCAAAATAAGGAGAAGTCAGCACAAAAAGAAAGCTGTTGCTGAAGCCTGTGATTTCCAAACACACTACAAATGAAGCTGATTGAACTGGTTAACAAGTTGGTGGGAGGGGAGATTGTGTAGTTTTAGTTTGGTTTTTAACCCATGTGCTTCAACACAACACTGTATGAATGGATCTGAGCCACAGCAGCTTGGACTGTGCATTAATGACATTACTCCATCCTTCTCTTACCACTTATGAAGTGTAGGGGAACAAGGGACTTGTTTTCAATTATTTTCTCCTACTGTATCTTTTCTGCATCACATCATGACCTCCTTTGGTTAACCTGACTTTTGTACTTCCCAACACAGCAAAGATGTGCATTCAGAATGGGGTTTGTACTTCTTGTAGTGATGCCTCAATGTGACTAAGCTGGTTTGTATCAATTCCAGGATGACAGAAAGCTGCTTTTCCCTACTTAGATACACACATCCATTGAAAGCACACTCCTTTCAGCTTTGTGCTTTTGTGGGATTTTAATCCCCAGAGCAGTAAATGTGGCTCTAATATATCACTCACTACTTTACTGATAAAACTGGATTCACTGTAGATGAGCAATGCGGAAACAGAATAAAATGTGCTGCTGAAGAGCCTGGGTTTACTCAGCAAGAAATCTCCATTTTCTGAATTCACCAAAATGTGTCTCCACACCTAAAATTAGACCAAAATACTGGAATTTCACTTCCAGTCTTCATCTCTTACTTTTAGCTACAGCTTCCTAGCACCAGAAAGTGCTATGAAACTTACTCTCTGGGCAGCACAATCTCTCCAGAATTATGATCAGAAGAGTGGCTTTGTTTTATGTCATTTTAGAGGATCTGTTACACTACTATTTAGACCTCCACACCACCTAGCCCACACCATCTAGCCCACACACAAGCTGGCCTGGCATACGCCGTATTTTTAGAGAAATTCAATTTCTTGGACGATTTTACAAGTTGTTTAATTTACAAGTTTGTTTAATTAATTGTGTGCAGGCAAGAAATATCCTGAGAAAACAACTGTGCTGTACAAGAACTGATAGATGTGCAAATGGAAGTGCCTCCTTTGTTGCACAAATAATATTTTTAGCACAAATCCAGCAGCGTAACATCCCTACTGAATTTATGATACAATTAGAAGAACTGTGTTGTCTTGGACCTTCAGTAAATAATCTTTGAAGATTTCTGAGGCCCTTTGCAAGCTGAATCTGTTTAAATCAGCAGTTGTAAACATAAAAACCTAATGAGGATGCTGAACAAACTGTACTTTGACTAACTCCAAATTATAAAATTGAGGCTGGGAGCTGACAAACTGGGTATTAAGTTTTATCTCACACACAGAAAAACAACAAAGTGTGTAGCCCCCTCACCTTGTGCTTAGAATTATGCACCAGCACAATGGTGAATGAGAAATCTCCTCCATCACTGTCTAAAAGAGAAATCTGGAACTAAAACTTGGAGAATTTCAGCCCTTTCAAAAAATTTTGAAGAGCTCTTAATCCACAAGCTGTTTAGACATGTAGGTAAATCTTCAATTGTTAAAAAATCACCCTCCAAAACTCTCAGTGTTAGAAAGGACAGATGTGCCCAAGATACAGAGAAACTCACTACAAAACAACAAATAAAAATTAAAAAAAAGTTAGGAGAGTCCAGTGGGGATTGAAGGATCCCACTAATCAATTATCCCAGATAACTGAGGGAAGGATGAAAACAATGGCTCAAGTGGAATTTCAGAACCTCAGTCATACCCTCCAAATGCTCTGTTTTCCCCCAAAAGCTACACTATTATTCCTGAAGACCTGCGTGTAGCTCTCTGAAGATCACTACCCTCCTGTTTACGTGGTGATTGTTTAGAACTATGTGTTACTAATGCCAGCATTCAGGAAACACAGATATCACCCAAATAGCTTGGGGTTTTAATTAAAAAAAATAAAAAAAAAATAAAAAAAAATTAAAAAAAGACAGCTGCAACCCCAGAGCACAGCTTATCCTGGTGAACTGTTCACCTTCACCTCTCCCACCTCATGCATTTAGTGAGCTCAACACCTGCTGGTGCAGACTGTCACATACCACCTGAATGACCAATACCATCAAACCACAAGGGTAACAACTTCACTATCAGTGAGGGTCTCAAGGAGTTCTGCTTTCACTTAGAGGAAAAAGAGGCAAGAAAGCTTCTGGAGGAGTCTGGGCAGTGCACTGGCATTAATGCAGCTGAAAACCTGGTTTTCTTGACTGCCTGGCAGGTGCTCATGAGAGCTGCTGTTGTTACTGTAGTGTTTCTCCTCTTTTCTTTGAAATCCACCAAAGCAGGCTCAGGCTGTTATGACCTGCAGCAGTACATTAGGTATGATTCTACAATCTTTCTGTTGGAAACGTTCAGTAAGTGCCAAAATAGGTGGGTACACTCCCTTCAGTCCTCACATCCAATTCGGGGAGCTTTCCTGACCAGTCCTCTCCCCAAGCCTGTCTGAGGTTACTCCATGGGGACAGTGGGGTTTTTTCACCTAACACAGCCAGCAGCTTTCTCTTTGCTTGAGACAACAGGAGGAGGAAGCTTAAGGGAGCCAGGTTGACCAGCTTCTCACTAGTTTCTTGGTTATAATCCAACCCATCAACAGGACAGCAATCCCTCTGAGGCCCCAGTTCTGTGAAAGCCTTTCCCTGTGCTCCTTTACCCCTAATTCAGAGTATCAGACAAAATGCTCAATCAAACCTCGGACCTGACACAGGGTCTAATTTTTCTTACAAGAGGCAGTGGGGGGAGAAAGGAGGTCCTGAAGTCAAGCAGGAGAAAACTGGATTGATTTCTGTTCTCTCAACCACTGTCAAATCCTACCATTGCATCCAGCTCTCCATGCTCTGGTGCCATCTGTAAACCAGAGATGTTAATAATCCCCACATCTCACAGCTGTTCTGTGAATTAACTTGCCAGGGCTCAGTGGTGTTTTGGTCCTGCTGATGGGCACTCACAGGACATGCACAGCATCACCTCTTTTCTTTGTCAACTTACTAATTACCACAAGTATTCTCCAGGTTTTGCAACTGAGTATGTTTGAATTGCTGAAATAAATAAATAATTGAGAGCCAATAACCTTTCCCTGCCTACAAATCAACCATCTGTCGCATTCTTGGGTATGACAAAACTTTTAATCAATACACAATTTTCACCCTGTTTTAATGAGTGTTGCTGTATCAATACCTACTGCTGATTGCAGTTATGTCTCCTGTTGGGCTGGTATTAAACACTTCTGTAATGGGAGATGATGCCAGCCCAAAGCCTTCATCTTTCAGCTGCACCCGATAAGCCAGCACACATAAAGTGCATGTTTATATTACATATTCCACTCAGTTTCCTAAATGGGAGACAGCAACAGTTTTATAACCACAGCAGATTCTAAAAATTAAAAAAGTAGTTATGGTAGTGTTAGCAGAAATATTTCAAGGAATAACCAAGGAAGTTTTTATCGAGTTTGTTTCAGACTAAATGAACTTCTCGCATGCTGTCTGGGCTGTATGTCCTTCTGTTGGGATCTGAGGACTGCACTACACAAATACTTAAATGGGAAACATCCAGGGAATAGTTAGCTGTTGAGAGAAGGGGATTTGGGATGGTTCTCTTCCTTCTGGGTCAGGAACAACTAGAGTTGGGAAGAAAAAGGCTGTTGCCTAATACAGCATTTTAGCATTTAAAAACCTGGTTTTCTTCCAAAAGAAAAATGGGGCCCTAGTGGCTTGGCAGCCTGCTCCTGAGCCACAGATCCTGTGGTGCCAGGATCCTTGGCCTCACAGTGGTTTGCATGCCCTGGCACCACATCCCTACAGAAGGGCACTGCCAACCCCACAGTGGCTGGCAGAGCTGGCAGGCTCCACAACTGGGACCCTGGGAAAGGTCCAACTGCTGTCACAATTTCAGCAATGTCAAACCATGTAAGCAAAATATGCAGTTCCTTTCAAAGGAAATCCAGTGAAATAAATTTCTCCTTTTAGCTTTAATGTAAATCTTGTAGTTCAGGGTGGTGTAGGGTAAAGTGAGATCTCATGATCTCAAGTAAGATCAGGTTTGGGACCACATGTGGTCTCGTTGCAGCTTGTGCAAGAATAGTCTTTGCAGTCCAATTTGGGTCATATGCTGCTTCAAAGAAAGTGTGACTGGAGATTAAAGAATTTGGAAAAAGGAGAATTGGGTTTTATCGTTAAGAAGAAAAAACAAAAACAACAACCAAAAAACCCCAACCAAACCCAACAGAAACAACCCACAAAAAAAAACATAAAAAAGTCATAGTCAACAAAGAACAACCACCAAATAAATATCATTTCCATATTTCCATATCATCACTTTGTAGGAATGTGATTTAAAATTTAAATTCTAACTTTTCCTTGCACAGCCTCCCAGTCCAGCACGGAGCAGCAGAGAGAGAAAGCATTGCAGAGCAAGAACACACTTTTTCAGCCCTGGCACTCTGGAGGATGAGCAACACTGCAGACCTGATGAGAGGGACAGACCAGCAGCCCCTCGTTTCATGCACGGAGAATGGCCCCTTGTAACATTATGTTTTATGTTTTGGTCCTCAATTGGTTTAAAAAGCACTGTGTGACTTGGTATGAAAACAAAATTACAGACAGGAGCAATTAGTCGGCTCATGTGAACTGTCAGGCTATTTCGTAGGGGCACAACTGCGAATAAACTGCAATGGATGGAACTGGATGAAGGACAGAGTAGATGGAGGCTCACTGGAGCACAAAACACGAAATAAGAGCTCAAACATTCCAGCTGCCTTCCCAACAGCACCCAAACTGTTCACACTGCGTTCTCAAGATGTAGGGATCCAAGTCTGGCGGGCAGCTCAGCATCGGAGGCAGGTGTTGATCCTGGCTGGAGCAGAGCCCTGTGGGCACAGGCTGAGCTTTCCCTTTGCTGCGGAAGCCGCAGAGCCGAGGGGCCGTGGCTCACAGCACCCAACGTACCCCGTGTGTGATTGAGCTCAGCCACGTGCACCAGGATGGTGCAGCAACAGGGAGGCCACATAAAACCCCCCACTTCACACGCAGATAAACAAAGCCCAGATGGCACTGGGGAGAGGCAGAGGGAAGCCTCTCTGTGTGTGCACACTTTGTAATTTGGGGAAAACTTGCAGATAGCAGGGCACAGAGCTTTGCTACATCAGCAGACAGATGTGAATTTAACCAAGCCTTCCGTGTTGCTGCTACACTACTGCTTGTAATGTCTGCTAGAACAGCAGTGAAAGAAAGGATCAGGGACTCGAGAAAAAGGAAATTTTTGGTGGTTGGAGCAGACCTGCTGTTTCAGTAAATCACTGAATCTCTGTTTCTCTCTGCTGCAGAATGATCTAAGCTTACTAAAGGCAGTGGCAAAGCTCTCATTGACTTTACTGAAAGGAGGATTATTGAAAATAGCTAACTAGAGGTGTCAGGAACCTGAATTCTAACTAACATTTAAAAAACTTACAAAGGTATTGCTTCTTGCTTCTTTAAAGTGTGAAAACTTTTTACACCATTGACATTTTAGCTGTTTGTGAATTCACCCCAAAAAGAGGAAAGCGGGGCAAAAAAAGGGTCTGAGACATATCACTGCCAGAGCTGCAATCATCATTCCAAGTTCCTAATTACACTGTTTAGAGAAAACATATTTTTCCTTCTCAGATTTTCTCTGCTCTAGGCTGCATGTCTGAGACATTAAGTGAACTGCTCTATCACAGCACCTGATCACCAAAAGAAACAATAAAAGCAACCATGGACAGCAAGTCACAGAAAAATTGACCTTTTGTTGCTACCACGGCCTTATTTGGTGTGGAAGCTCCAACATGCCACTTTTAATGAATCAGACCAGAAGTATTTCTATCTCTTGGCTCGTTCAGAACAGACAAAACGATCTCATTGTTTGTGCTGCATGAGCACCACCACAGCCTGCTCTTCACAGGTCCAGCCCCCACCGTGGGGGTAAGGATGCTCCAGGTAAACACCAGGATGAGTTGTGCTGCAGCTCAGACACTCTGAAAACTACAGCTACATCTTGGACACCTATTTCACAGTCTTGAACAAGTGATCTCATTTGCAGACACTCAAGAGAGCTGTGTTATTGCTTTTTTCCAAAATGCAGTTTCAATTCATATCCGAGTCCAAAATGTACTTAGATGTCTGCTATTAGGAACTGCAGTCTGAACTTTTAGCATAAGCATCCCATAAAGCTCTGGTATCAAAACTCATTTTCACAGTGATGGAGAAGACAAGACTCTTTTGTGTTGTTTACAAATTGCATATTTGATATGTATAACAACTGGGTTGCTTTGGGTAGGACTGGTGGGGATTTTTGCTTGCTTGATTGTGGTTTTGTTTAATGAACAGGTGACACTTGCAATACAGTGATTTTTTCCAGCATCTGTACATTTCAGCAGCCTAGTGAATGAAGCAACAAGGTTTCATATTTCAGTTAAAGGTGTTCAGAAATTAACAACTCCAGTTGGTCTAAAAGACAAAAGATAGATAACCATAAATTGCTGCATTAGGTGAGGGAATACTCCAGGTAAAGCAGATATTAACTTTCAGAAAAGTAAGAACAAAATATCTTACCCAAGGCACAATATAAGCTGATGCTGGATTGAACCAAAGGCACCAGAAGATATTCAACACATTTTAATATTAAGTTTTAAACAAAAGAACTTGATAAATACAGAGGTGAAAAGGAAAAAAAAAAAATCTCAAGCTTCTTTTCCCAATACCAATATTTCTTTGTGAGGTACCAAAAATATACAAATAATGAAAAGAAGCAAGTATTGCAGTCATTCAATTTCTGGTTTCTCTGTGGGCAAAGGCAATTAAGAAATCCATTCACTAAAAAATTGAGTGAATGTCAAGATTTTCTATGCAATCGTGAAGGTTATATTTTTTCCTTTTTAGGACATCTATCTTGGACCAGGACAGTGGGTTTCTTTTTCAGATGACTATCTGTATCAGAAAAGCAGTATTATTTTATATCTGTACACAGAGCAGCTTAGTTGTTGGGATACAGAGATATGTGTAAAAGGGGAAAAAGTCCCCAATCATCTGGCAGCAGCTCTCCAGAATGAAGCTGTGTTACACAAGACAGCTCACAGCAGTACATGGTGCCACCCTGGCAAGGTGGGAAATGCAGAACCTGCACTGATGCCAAGGCACTCCAACGTGCCCATGTAAGTCACGCCCAGGGCAGACCTGGCTCTATCTATTGCCAGCCCTTCTAAGCAATCCCACAAGGAATCATCCCAGCCTGAAGGACACACATTTTCTGGTGCTTTAAGTCACAAGCAGGTCAGTGTTCTCTCTATGGTTCTGGTCATGCCCATGTGACAAGTCAAAACCAGGCACGGAGCAAATAAATCCAGTTTTCCTAGATTCATTTATTTTTCTAAAGAGCTGGACAATAAATTAGACAAGAGTGTGACCACGATGCAGGAAGAAGAGGAAAAAAAAAAGACATTTGCCAAGAAGTCTCTAGAAACTGATTTTCCACTAAGGAAGTAATAAGTATTTGGAATCACCTGTAAGATTTTTAAAACAAATTCACTGGAACATCCAAGTGTCATAGGGATTACATTTTTCAAAGGAAATACAGTAAGTGGGGGAGGAAATTACATAATAAATGGATTTTTCCTTTTAATTCTTCACATTTTACATCAGAGACAGAAATATACTCATACATACAGGAAAATATCCTTTTCCTCTTAGACATCCTAAATCACGTTCAGTGGACAGGTTATGGGCATGCAGACCTACTGTGAAGGCACAAAGAAGGAGAAGGAAACCCCCTGACCTTTATTTCACTATTTGGCTCGCTTAAGACAACAGCTTCTGACACAACTAGTCACATATATGGTCTCAAAACATAAATACTAACTAAAAAAAACCACTACAAAAGGCACTACAGCATGGACTAGCCCCAGTTTCTAAACTCCTTTTCAGGAACTACCTGCAGGGGCCAGAAAATTTAAGAAGTTGGTAATAACTATTCAGAATCTTGGCTTAAAACCCAGTTTCCAGGTTTTTTCCTAATTGCTTCATTTTCATGTGGTGTAGCACATCCTCCTCTGTGATCAGCTGTGTGCAACAACCTCTCAGGGGGCCCAGGCTCGAGCGGCCTCCTGCACCAGGATCAGACTGCTCTGAGAGGTTACCCAGGGGAGGGTTTTGACAGCTGCTGGAAGGAAAACAACAATTCACACATGCAAACAATTTCGGTAAAGTTGTGATAACCCACTGCAGGTGAGCACCACTCACGCTGTCCCAAGTGAGGGTTGGGACTCTGTCCCCAGATTGCTGGAGGTTGGGCTTGTCACTGCCTTGTACCTTGTCTGCTTCCTCTGAATCACTTAGCTGAGATGGTTTTTTTAATCATCTCTAATTAGTAGAGAAATTCCACATTTACTCCAATAGGAAAATTAGGCTCCTTTTACTTGTTAAATATCCCTTATTTCTGCTCAAGTTTTGCACTCTATGACAAAATAAAATAAATAACAATCAGCTTTATCTCACCTAAACTGCCGTGAGACAAGACAGCAAATCTGTCAGTCTCATGACCCAACACCACATGTATCTGTCTTTTCTTGCCATAAATTTCTGCTCGAGCAGCAGGACTATGACAGCTGTGCCATGCACTGCCATATTCACAACACTAAACCTCTCCAGAGCAGCTTGATGAAGGGATGAAAGCCCCATACCCCTCAGTGAAACAAAGCCAGCCTGGGAGATAAATCCCCAAGCGCCTTGGTGGCTAACAGCCCTCTGCACAGTTTGATGTGTAACTACTGCACAAGAGCAGGAGGAAGCAGAGCTTGCAAACTGCAGCTTCTCTTGTCCTTCTGGAACTGTGATACTTTTGGACTTCCAAATAGCACGAAAATTGACTGCAGCTACATGGTAAATTGCTGCTTACCCACACAGACACTATATATTCCTGCTGTATTCTGCAATACTTGTCAACAGAAACAGGGAGTTTTCATTTATTCCAAAACTTATCTTTGAAGCAAATGGGAGGGAGAGGGTATCTGCAATCTTGAAAGAATTACTTACCCTTAAGGTCTACTGATTTCCAAGTATCCTACACAAGACAGCAGCCCTGGGACCACTTTGACCCACCAGATTCCCAAAATAAATTTTTTTCAAAAGTATAAAAGTATATGGGGAATTATGTTTTGTTAGTGAGAATCTTGCCTTTCCTACTTCTCATATATCCTCCTCACACACTATAATCACCCAGCAGTAGTTGATCCAAATATCTGAAGGTCTTTGGCAGTGTTTGAAACAATCCCATATACACTGGTGGCAGATGTCCCTGAAGCCCCCTTCCTTCCACACTGTTATATCTCTAGTCTTGGCAGGTGCTATTCAGAGTATCAATTGACTTTTCCTGCTTAAATTGCTACACCTAACCCAGGATATCGAAATTGCCCTTGTCTTTTAAAATATTTATTCTTACTAACAATGTAACAAAGGGCTTTCAAATGCTGAGCTGGCCCTGCCATAAATTGCTATATTAGAGACAAGAATATCAAGTAGGACAAACAGGAGGTGCATTGCAGCAGGGAGCCTTGTCTGCCTTGTCCCACAGAGAAGTGAATAAAGAGGGAATTGGACCATCTTTGTGACAAGGAAATGATCTGAGCTCTTGAAATTCTAAAATCATAGAATTATTTAGGTTGAAAAAGATCCCAAAGATTGAGTCCAACCATTAACCCAGCACTGCCAAGGCCACCATGAAACCACATCCACATGTCTTAAATACCTCTATGGATAACTCCACAACTTCCCTGTGCAGCCCATTCCAATGCCTGACAACCCTTTCAGTGACAAAATTTTCCCTACTATCCAATCTAAACGTCCCCTGGTGCAACTTGAGACCATCCCCTCTTTACTATCACTTGTTACTTAGGAAAAGAGACCAATCCCCATCTTGCTACAACTTCCTTTTAGGAAGCTGTAGAGAATTAGGGTTGTTTGGGGGGGGAGGAGGGGCAGTGGGGTGATGGTTTAAGCTTTGTTAACTGTTTTCCAGACTATCAACAGAAACACTTAAACATTTAAAATTCAATGAGACCTCTTGGATTTAAAGCTTTCTACAAAATACTGTCAATCTATATATTTGAGAAATGTGGTTCATGGGTAAAAAGAAATCACCCTTATGGATTACTTTCCACAAGGAATCACATCCACACAGTGAAACATTGCTTCTGATGGTTAACATGAGCTTCAGATGCCTGTACATAAAGTGTAAAGTCAAGTGAATCCATCATGTAAGGTATAGCTCAGCCAGCACTTCCACAAGGGAACCACGTACAGCTGCACTGGATGTGTCCACACTGGCCCTCACAAGCTGGCTCAGGAGCAGACACAAGGACACGATGGGCATAGATCTGTCTGTCTGCTCTCTGCTTTCAGGAGTGTCCCCTGCAAGCTGCCTGGGGAAACTCCTGCAAGAAGCTCACCAACAGCCCGTTGTGTGCTCCTCATGCCCTCAAAGCCACACCTCTGTCACACTGAAACCACCCCAAACTGCCAGGCACACCCATGCACATCCATGCAACCCCGTATATTCCAAGACAAGGACCTTATCTATCCCCAGTATCAAATCTGCAGATTCACTCAAATACAACAGAGCAACCAGTTTTACTGGCTGGTGCTCCCATAAAGCAAGGCATTCCCATCTCCAGGTAAAATTCCTCCTGGCCAGAAGAATGACAGGTGCTTCAGAGAAACACAGACATAACCCCAGCCCTGCCAGGGCTCAGAAACAAAACCAAGACAAATCTGTATTAAAGTGCATCATGATTCAGTGAGTGGAGACATTAACATGCAGACAAGGCAGAAAGAGAGGGAAGAGGCCGCTCCATCGGAGCCGCCATCAATCACCACGGCAGGAACAGAGCTGACAGCTCCATTAACTCTGGCACATGCAGGTCACGGGCTCGCCTGCTTGTTTGTTTGTTTGTTACTATGTTACCAAACCTCATTTTGAACAAAAGTATTAAAACATGGTAGTGTACTGGTGATGCAGACAGAATGGTTTTTTAGGAGGTGCTTAAGGAACTAGTTGGAGGAGAAGGGCTGAACAAGGAGTTTTCAGCAAAACTTTCTTTTCACTATGAAATATGTCTTTGACTCAGGAAAATAAAATACCCCATGTTCTCAAAGGAAATGTAATATTTTTCTTGGAAAATGAACAGTACTTACTAGCTAATAATTTCTATTCTAATATTCTGGGTAGTTTTCAAACGAAATTTTTCAGTTATTAGTGTTTTTGTCTAAACATGTCAAATTACCTGATTTTCTTTTTTTCAAGAAAAGCTGAAGAGATTTCTCCTGAAATCATCAATATATATAACATGGACATTTTATTGTTACCACCAACATTTTCAGGATGAGATTATGTGGAGACCATTGCACTACTGGGACGCAGAGGTGGCATGGAAAAAGCATGTGAAATGGTAAGTGAAACAGCCTGCATACCATGAAATTGGACTGAAATTCTACAAATAAAAGACAGTTGTTGCAGAAAAGTAGTGTTTAAGGTTGAAGGTAGCCAATTCCAGCTCAAGCCATGAGCTCACAGAGTCCTAGCCTCCAGGCAGGTATATGATTTGAAGGAGACCAGACAATGCTACAAATGCCAAGTATTGACAGAGAACACAACCAAATCATAGCAAAAGCATCTGGGATGCAGCTTTTCCTGTGTTTTGTGTCAATCAAGCTCATTTCCAGATGTACAGATAAACCATTCATGCACAGAGGTTTCCAAAATGCTGAAGACAGCCTGTAGGCTGCGTGTAGACCTGGTTCTGCATAGAACACAGCAAGGAGGAGGCAGGAGAGCCTCGGCTGGGACCGCATGCTCATAACACAGGAAAAATTGTAGATTTGCCTGATGCAACCACCCGAGGCCAGACTCTGTTTTGGGACAGCTCAGCCCCACTGGTGTCTGAGTACTGCTGTGGGATTTTGTATCCCACCCCGTCAGAGACTGCAGAGCAGTGGAGCTGAGCCTTTGGGCTGGACTCATGGCTGTTGCCTTGTGCAGGAGTGTGTGCATGAGGAAGTGTGCTTCCAGTATGAAACAATTCATTTCTCCCATATGAATAATGCCAATTGACAGAACCACTGAATAAGCTGAGGTGGAAGGGACCCACAAGGATCATCAAGTCCACCTCCTGTTCCTACACAGCACCATCCCCAAGAGTCACACCATGTGCCCGGGAGCATTGTCCAAACACCTCATACGGTTTCCTCTCACAGCACCAAAATGACTGGGTTTAAAAGACTACAACAAAATCAAAACTAACAAAAACAAGCTAATGGGCTGAGATGAAAGATGCTGTATTTCTTCTTTGAAGGACAAGCATACAATGCCTTCAATGACCCATAAAAACATACTGCAACATCCAGGTCTGTTTGTTATGAGTAAATGTCACGAGAGGTGAAACAAGGAGAGGTCAAGTGTTCGCCTCAGACAGCTGGAGGAAGCACTGCGTTGTGCTGTGAATGCATTTGGAAATAATCGCCGCCAAGGGAAAGTCTTTTCTTTCTGGTTGTCATGAGCCTGAGGGCTAGAGGACATGAAGCTGTCACAAGTCATCATCAACTCACCTGCAACATGCACCAGATGGGACTACTGGAGTCGATGACACGGGCCGTGGTGTTTGGGGAGCACCCCATCCAACGGCCCAGCCATCTCTCCACCACCATGCACCACACACCTCACTGCAGCAGGGCTTCCTCTGTTTGCTTATGTGGATGCTCCACTCTCCTGAACGAGCTTATACACAAAACCAGGAGTCTCCTACTGTTGCCTCCACCAGAAACTGAAAGAGGACAGCTCACATGTTGGCAAGAACACAATGCCAAGGTGGGGAGTGCACCACAGCATCCAGTGTGTGTGCTATGGGAACAAGGGGACTGTATCTCCTGGGGAGGGCAGACAGGGTGAGAAAATGCTTTTTGATAGCTGAAGGCATCTGAAATATCTAAAGCCAAGTGATAGAGCGGTGGCTTGTTGTGCAGACAGGTCACAGCATGTGGACATGACCTGCATAACCACTGCCAAAAGATTCCCCAAGAGGAAACAAAAAGTATCCATACTTTCAGCAGACCTAACTCTGCTCTCAAATGCACTGATGTTAAACCAAAATAATTGAGTCTGAGCCCAGCAGAAATCAATGAGATCACTGTCAAGTCCAATGTCAAACATACACACACTTACAAACTTGCCCAAGAGATTTTCATACAATCCTCCATGAGCTAAAATCATGAATGTTTTCATTCAGTTTCTGCAGAAAGTCTTGCTGTATCTGCCTCTTATCAGTATGTTTAGAAGGCTGTGAAAACCCACAGAGCATCTCTCATGTCAAGATTACACATGTGTCAGTCACGTGCATAAATATCTGAAAATTACTGATGTTAGACAGAAAATACTGCCTGGGTAGCAGCTTCCTTACAGCCCAGGAAAGCAAGCACAGTTCAGCAGAATCTGGAAGTTGCTCTAAATTGCCTATAGGGGAAAACCTGGCCACTTACCAGGCCCTTGGGCAGGAACATACATCTACAATAGATGGCATCAGGCTGCAAACTCGCCATCAGAAGCTAAACCTGGGAAACACCCAGCTGCATTTCTCTCCCTTAGCCTATTTCATGATTTCCTACAAACAAGACTATTGCACAGGACAAGAGTCAGAGCAGCTTCCTGAACTCACCCACAGCAGTGTTACTGGGCCTGTGGTCCCACTCAGGGTTCAGCTGCAGCAGAGCTGGGTTTTGCCCCTCCAATCTGTCACTATATCTGTACACAGTCACTCCCTAACCCGGTTGTGTCAAAATGATCCAGGTTGGCTTTCTATTTAAAAGCATGGAGGGTTTTCTTTAACCCTGATCATTTTGACTGATTTAGGTTAGAGAAGGACTGCATGTGCAGCTACGCCTGCAGATACCAACCCCCAGCAGTGGGGACAGCACAGGCACTTTAAGCCTGGCTTGGGTTCAAAGCCTTTGAACCCAGCTCAGCTGCAAGCCAAGTAGCACATCTGGCCACAGCTGTAAATGCTGTAGTTCAGGGGGAAAATGGCAAATGAGGCTACATTCAGTGTCCCAGATAAACTATGGAGTGTAAAAAGTTAGGGTATGATTCACAGGAAACTCAGAAACTCAGCCTCAGATTCCATTATCACAATTTAACCTCCCCTCCTTCCCCCCCACCTCCAGTTCTGGCACTAATGGTCTTCATTTGCCAACTAAATCCTTCATTTTAGGGTGACTAGGATAGACTTGTTAATTCTACATAGTCACACACCAAGACAGGCATCCCACAGTAATTCAATCACCTCCCCAGCCAGAGCTATGTGGGTATTTATTTCAGCCACCCAACTCCAGAAAGGTGAATTTTTAAATGGAAGCACACTAGAAGAGCTGAGAAGTTTCTCTCCCTCAAGAAAAACTCCATGTGTTACCTGTATGGTAGCAAGGCAGTTCAGATCTTTCTCCTCCTCTACGCTGGCTGCGGTTACACACACCAGAGCCCTTGTCTGGCTTCCCAGGCATGGGCAGAACTCAAAAAGGATCCATGCAAACATAATCTGCAACTCAGAGTGGGAGACAGTTTTGCACCCTTCTTTTGTTCACCCACAAAAAGCACCAGATTTGTGACCAGGATCACATTTGAGTCAATGTCAAAAATAGCAAGACTCCAATAATCTGTTCCCCAAGTTTCCTACCAAGGCGTGTCATCCCATATCATCTTCCAGCAATCTCTGCTACCAGCCTGACTAGAGTCAGATCATGTCCTGCTGCTGGCTAACATAGCTCTAAAATGGGAAATTACATTTTCTTGTTTCACAGAAGTTTGGTTAAACTGAACATATTTGGCTTTGTAAAATACATCAAGATGACAGATGTTCCTTAGGTGCAAAATACCAAATGTTTCTCTTCATTTAAGAACACAGGATCTAGTAATCCAAAATTTGTTTGGGGATATTCTAAAGGATTAGACTCTTCAGATTCATTAAAAAAAAAAAAAATTAGGAGAAAAACTGGTTGTACATATGCTTCATCATAAAAGTATTTATCTGACCTACAGCCAAAACCATTTTATCTCTGTAAGCAATCCTTAAACACTGCAGAATGCATTCACTGCTTTCATTACCAAATTACTTTTTAAGAGTTCAGCAGGTAATTGAAGTTCCAAATGTCTTAAAATGGTTTGGCAATGCTGAGATTTCCTAGTGGACTTGCTATCCAAGAACTTTAGAGGGAAAAAATCAGCTGGATACTAAATATATACCCTAAAATAAGACGGATTCGAATTACACTAAGACACAGGCTTTCAAGGAGGGAGAATGCTTTATATGAAGAGCAAAGCTCTGCTCAGAGGAGGTTCCATGATGTTGAAGCTTCAAACTCACATTCAGCAAGTCCTGTAAATTTTTCAAAGACACTATGTTGGCCTAAATCTGTTCCTACTGAACTCAAGGGCTGTTAATTTTGACAGAAAACTAATTAGGACAATGCTGTCCCATATACGTTGTACTATTTAGCAGGCGACTGTTAAAAACAGAGGGCTCTAAAACCTTTTTCCTAGATAAAAACCATTTTGTTTATTATTTTTCCAATTCACTCAGCAGGAACAGTGAAAGGAATAAGCCTAAATCTGTTCCCCACACCGAAGTCCTCTGCATTCCCCCAGGGCTGTGGTGCTCAGTGGCAGGGGCAGAGGGCCATGGGCAGCACGAAGCCTCCAGGCTGGGCAGGCAGCCGCTGGCTCCAGAGGTCTGATGAGGACTCTTGCCCCAGCTACATCAATAGCTTTTGGCAAACCATTTTCTGCCTCAGTTCCTCACATCTATGGAGTGGAGATGATGACAGGGTTCTGTGTTTATAACTGTTACATGCGCTGCTTTAAGTGCTATTATTTTACAGGGCTTTTTATCCACAGCCAATTACCCAACTCTCAGAGGGAAACTGAGGCATGGAGCACACTAACTGCCTAATGTCATCCAGTAGGCCAGAGGAGAAGGAGGGTCTTCATCTCCAGAATTTTACATTATCCTCTAAACTCAGCTACAACCGTGGTATTACAAGGCGAAAGTGAGCTTGCTGTTCGTCCAGCACTGTCAGATAGCACGATGCTTGCTTACTTCTGCTAACAGCTTACTGCTGTTTAGCTGGCTTGTTGTTGCTCTTGTTCCTGCAGAGAAACATAATATTAGATTTGTAAAATCACCCTGTATGCGAAGACACGGTGATGGTAAATGCAGGATTACTGTCTCACTGCAGGCTCCAGCAGCAGGGAAAGCCGGTGATGATGTGGGCTGCTCGCGGTCTAACACAAGAAGCTTTAATGATGACAAGAGGAACACAGAACAAGAACACCAAGAGCTTTACTTTTCACAGCAGCAATCTTTTCTCTTGGGATTACTCTAAGGCAAAAAAAACCTTGTTCTGCAATGGATCAATTTTCACAGCAAGGGGATAACTGATATTTAAGATGAACAAGAATAATTGAGGAACCTTCTGGTCTGGCATAGATCAGAAGAGGTGAGATGCATAAAGTTAAAAGCCTGGATTCCCTTATCCAAATTGCGGTTCCTACCCAAAAAGGCACAACTGACTCACCTGACAGGGATGCAACGCTCCTTACTGCTTTCTGCCCACTTACTGCCTCACTGCCGAGGCATTTCCATTGCAACACTACCACTTGTAAATGGAACTTGGGGATACCCACAACTTTAGGGTGAACGTTTCTGGCTGCACCTAGATGCACTGACACCAGGAAAGTGAACCCTCAGAAGTATCAATTGAGCTGTCTGTCAGATAAAGCATGCCAGACTTTTCCTCAGGGAGCCTCAGGAAAGTTACGGATGCAGAAGCTCAAGAGCTCTTGTCAGAAGAGCTTGCAATTCAGCTGCTGCACCCTAATTTAACCCTATAAGAACACGACACACAAAACAGCAGCTATTTGGGAACTCAATTCCAGTCAGCACCAGAAAAAGCACCCATTTATTTGGGATGCTGGAGAAAATCAGTGCCTGCCTTTCCCTTTCTTTTCATAGCAGGTGTTCACTCACAAGCCTCTTACCAAGCAGCATAAGTAGGGAAGCTCTGTCTGACCAACACATGGGGCTTAACCATTTATTGACTCCTTTAATAACAATCACATCATTGCAAAGTAACACTTTCCAGCTCCTCTGGTGCTGCAGACCACGGCGCACTTGGCCATCCGAAACAATGACCTGGGACGTGCTGGCCCCGTGTGCAGCTGGACAGGAAGAGCTGAAGATCCAAGGAGGTTTCCTTTAGGCACGGAGGCTGGGCCGTGACGCAGGGGAAGCCCGCGTGTTCCCGGACAGCTCTGGGAGCAGCCGGGAAGGATGGGGTGCCTGGACATGGTGTCTGCGTGGGCTGTTCCTGACACAGCTGCCAGACACTGTGTTTATTGTACCTTGACTGCAGCAAGGGACGCTATGCAAAGACAAGCAGAGGTGCTAAGAATAATAAGATCTTCACACTAAAGCCCTATGGAAGAGTCACACATACAAATTACCTCTCAACACAAAAATGCAGCAATTCATGCAGTCAAATTAAGCAACTACTCGTGCACACCAGCACTGCAAAGCATAACTGCAGAGTAGAAATGTGGAAAAGAGAAGAATATAGCTACCCCAAGAGGAATCTGGGCAAGACATAGAAATGCAGCCTTCCTTTCCAGAAATTGCTCAGGGAATGCCTTATTTGCACCAACAGCTTCAAAACCATGAACCTCAAGCCTTAACCTCAATAAGATTGTACTTCTAATATCTAAGTGCCACTTAGGGGCTGAAATGGATGGGTGCCAACAACAGAGCCATTAGCACCTACTCATCCATGGAGGCTTTCTATCTAAAAACCCCATTTGTCAGCAGAGTCTCAGCAGGACTTCAGTATGATAAAAACCTCCATGACAAGTCCTAAACTTACAAATTAACATATTCATTTACTTATCCATGTGTAAAAGTGTGTCACTTAGACAGCTTTCTTGAGCATCAATACCTAATCCAAAGCCATCCATTACAGCTTTCCCACTTGTTCCTGGATTGAGAGTCAACTCAAGTTACTTCAGCACAATTGAAATATTGTGTAGAGTTATACAATAGAAATACTGAGACAGTTTCAAGAGACTGAATACAAGGTTTATATTCACTCCTACATGCTGAATGCCTCCTACAAGGAAGTACAAGCCCAGGCTGGTGCCCGCCAAAATCCCCCTGTAAAGCTCCCGTGCCACTGATGTTAAGAGGAGCTGTGCAAGGACCTGTCCAGACAAGGCATCAGGGACTGATTCTGCAACAGCCCCTGGCTTTCTGGATCAAGGCTGTTCAAATTTCATTCACTGCAGTTGAGAGGTCTGGATGTTCGGTTTTTTAAAGTCTTAATACAGTACCTGTATCTCTAACTCTATAATAAAATTAAGGATGAATCTTATGTAAACTCTTGCATAAAATCTTTGGTCATAGAGCATTTTTAAATGATATTTTAAATATAGTTAAAATAAGTGCAATAATGTTTCATAAAAGAGGACAGCCCCAAACCCAGACTCCCACTGCTTGAAGGGAAACAGGACAGTCAAGAAACTGCAATGTAACAAGTTTTATTTTCCTCATCAAAAGATCTGCAGCTTTCCACTTATTGACACACAGGACAAGCAGGACTGAGAATGGAGAGAATAATTTGGTACTGTTTGATACAGAAAGCAGACAGGAGTGCAATGGCAGAACAGCACACAGGGACTCTCCTGTGGGTCCAGGCTGCAGCAACATAACACACAGGGGCTCTACACCAGTTCAAATCAGGTCATAAAATCCAATTCATCAAAATAACCTTTTAAAAATAGATTGCTACAGTTGGTTTCCTCTGGAATCTAACTGCTTCAGGCTCCTGCCTGAGCCACCGTTTGCAAGTGTCCTCACACCAAAAGGAAAAGTGATGTCTAGGGAGGTTTAAATGCAGTTCCTGGAACACTTCTTAGGGAAAATACTCACAGAGAATGGAAGAGGAAAAAGGGAGCCAGGAGAGGAGATATCTCCAGAAGTCATTAGCTGCAGATGCTAACATAGCTGCATGTCAGATTTACCCAAAAAAAAAAAAAAGCAAACCCCAAACAACCTTTAGTCCTGCTTGCCCCCTTACTCTGCCCTCCAAACTATCCTGTTTGTTTAAGGATTTTCAGTTTCATCTGTATAAAGTTTCTGTCTTGACCATTTGACATTCAGCTACTTTATGTGCAAAGAGAGGTCACTGCACATCCCAGGAGCAGGACAAGAGCAAAAGGAGTGACAGACTCCCCCCATAACACTCTCTTGTTCAGTACAACAAACTGGAGGCCCACTTGGATTGGGGACATCTAGAAAACAGGGCTAGGGCATGGGTTTGCTGCTTCTTATCATGAGAGGCACAAAACTGAACACAGGATTCAAGGTGCCTCACCAGTGTCAAGTACAGGGGATTCATCACTTCCCTGGTCCTGCTGGCCACGTATTTCTGATACAAGCCAGGATGCCACCGACCTCCTTGGCTACCTGGGCACATGGCCAGCTCAAAGCAGCCCTCACAGTGCTGTGCTTCGCACTGGTAGCTAGAAAGGTGTTGATAACACACCAGGGTTTTGGTTACTGCTGAGCAGTGCTCACAGCACCAACACTGTCTCTCCCACATTCCCTCCCTGCCCAGTAGGCTTGAGAAGGGACACAGCCAGGACAGCTGACTCAAACAAACCAAAGGGATATTCCATACTGTATGATGTCTGCTTAGCAATAAAAGCTATGAGAAAGGAGGAAGAAGGGGATCATTTGCTATTTACAACTCTTGTCTTCTGGAGCACGCACTATGCACACTGAAGCCCTGTTTCAGGGAATTCACTGTATATTGCCTGCTCATGGGAATTAGACATTAAAATATTTGGTTTTCCTTTGCTTCCATGTGCAACCTTTGCTTTTTCTTTATCAAGCTGTCTTTATCTTGATCCATGAGGGTTTTTTTCCATCTTATTTTCTTCCCCCTGGCCTGAAGAGGAGAGGATAGAGTGCCTTGATGGGCACCAGCCAAGGTCAACCAGCTCTTACAGGGGGAAGAGAGCTCCCACACGAATCTCTACAGGCCTCAGACTGGTGATCACTGTCTGTGCTATATCTCCCACAGCTTCTGCCTCTAAAGAGAACTTCCAGAGAGGAAACTTTCCTTTGTCTGTGTATTCCCAAAGGAAGATGCAACACGACTTTCTGTTTGTCAGTGTGGAAATTACTCTTTGGAGTAGCACCTAATCAGAAGTCTCTGCAGTTGTCTCATTCACATGTTACATGGAGAACATTACTGGGCAAACATAGGTGGGATGCGAAATCAAGCAGTGCTCTTCAGAAGGCCACAGGTATTTATTCTACCCTGGACAACACCACATTAAGCAAACATTTGGAATAGCCACACACAGGGTCTGCATTTATGAGATATAGTCCAAGAGGAAAATGTACAAGCTAAAATGAGAAAAGGAAATCATATACAATGGTTATAGCTCTGTTAAACTTGGCTGTACAGAACCAGTCAGGAGGCACCTCCCCATGCCCCAGCTAACTGACATCCCATGGGAGATACCCCCAGCATAAACTTCATGGTAGCGTGGCTGACTCTGCAGCAAAAAGGAACCTGGCACTTGTAAACAACAACAAAGCAGGATCAGAGCTTTAAATGGCTCCTGACAGCACTCTCTTCATGGAGAGATCTCTGTGAAATATGGAATATATTAGCAAACCTGGGCTGGAAAGCAAAGCAGACTTAGGTAGGTGGAACTTTTTAATAGCATGCCATTAAATCTCTCTTACATTTAGTATTTAATAGATGCAACTTTCATAGCAGCACGCTCATTACCAAAAAGGCACAGGGACCTTACCAAAGAGTGAGCAGAACAGACCCGGAGTCCACATGCCTTCTTTTGTCAGTGTTTGGGTACCACAGGGATGAGCAAAATCATATGGATGTCTTAACACCTTAAATTGGAAATATCCTTATTCTGCTACCAGTCTGCTTTGGCCCTATCCCCACAAAAGTCTGTCAGCTGAACATGGGCCAAAATTTCTGCCTATGTCAATTCTGGTAGCTCCTCTGCTGTCACTGACATTGGGCCATGTTTTATACCAGCTGTGGTTCTGACCTACATACATTTAAAAATAGGGTCAAGTGCAATAAAAACCTTAAGACCATTTGACTTCTTGTGCGGACATAGGCGAGGTGTGTAAATCTCATTTCCAGGACTAAGGTCAAGAAGTACAACCTGTCTGGAATAAGTCACCTACATCCATAGAAAGGCACCCATACCAAGTGGTTTAAGAAGAGCCGAGAGTTTGCACATCTCTCTGGTTTCATTTGTCACTGCAGCACGAGCTTTTGAAAATCCTACAGTAAAAAGGGATTGGTGTGCTTTTCCTGGCCCACGCCCTGCCAACAGAAGGTGAAGCCATCCAGTGCTTTGTCAGGGTTTGCTCCACCACGAGGACATGAGTTTCTCAAGAACATGGGCACCAAGTCCGTATAACCTCAAGAAAACCACTTACTACAACTTTGTGCCTGATATTTCCCTTGTTGTAGATGAGACTTCCCTATTTTACACAAAGACTGCAAAACTTTAAAAAGTGTTCTGAAACACTGTACTAATTCTGTGTATTATTTCTAATTACTGTGATCCCATTACCACTACACACCAAGAGGAGCTAGGCATGGCTAAGCCAAGCAAAGACATTACTGTTCACCCTGCTGTATGTCAAGCACTTCTTGATTTTGAAGGTGGATGCTGTAGAAACTTGCCCTTTGTCTACCTGAGAAAGAACCTACCAGTCATTGGGTTTGAACTATTGCAGATGAGCATCATAAGGCCCCCAGGCTGAAACATCACGGTGGAGCTGAAGCTGGAACAAACACTGAAATCAACCCCAATCACAGCAACCAGGTCTCTGCTGCCAGTAACACCTTACTGCACAGCTCAATGATGAAGACAATCAGCTTTTAAAAAAAAAAATCTTTTCCTATTATAAGGACTTATGTGTCATTTTTGTAAACTCCCATGACCACATGGATCAGTTTCAATTGATTTAAACTCAGCCAACCAACAGGGCTTCCCCTCCAGTTTTAGCATCAGAGGTGTTTTAGAACAAGACACTGTTAAAAACTTTCTCCTGCCTCAAATAGTTCAAGACCATCTCATTAGGGATTCGACAAATAACCTGAAGCAGCAGACAGATTACAGACTAGCAGGAATCTGTAAGAGATAGCTGACCTATTTAACACTCCAGCTAACTTTCAAGCAGGACTGAGTTGAATAGGAGCAAGCTGTTAACAGGAGGTTCGCACACCTTACATCTGAGTCCTCGAAGCTCACAAGATCATTACTATTTACCCGGTAGGCCTGACTTTCTCCTTCAGACTAAATTTATCTGAATGCTTCAGACTGACTCAATTAGCACCACTCCTGAACTCTCTGCCATGGCACAGGAAAGCAGAGCAGGAGAGTTAAATTGCTACAGAGTGGCAGTCGGATCCAAGGAGGTCGGCTCTCCATGACACATTTCTGTGAACAAGAGGCATTAAACATGAAGCAGAACACACAAGGATTTTGGCTCTGTGTCTTCACTTCATACATAAATGCCTTCTCTTCACAGTATCAAAGCAAGGCAGGCATCTGGTGCACCACTATTAAAAGACTGCAGTGTGATAATAACAGTGTTCAATGGTGAGGGACATCTAGAAGAGAAAACCTTGCTATTTTTCCTGTGCTTTGCCACAGTTCTTACAGCTGCCTTACCCAGTCTGAGCATGGAACATGTACAGGCTTTGCCTGTTTCTTCCTGTCACTATGTACCCAGGCAATCCTTCCATTTTTTTCTCTAGTATGTCAGAAAACCTACCTTTGGCTTTCTATCCCAGAAGCTACAACTCCAATCAAACCTCTTATTGTCTCATTCCTGTGATTTCCTCTGGCTTCTGACCTTCTCCACACTGACATCATCTGCTTCCCTTCCACAGAGGATGCAGGTTGTGATCCCTTTCTCAGCCAAGTGCCCTCCAGTTCTGAAGTGCTCTGTTAGGTAACTTTATGGCATTCTTCCATGCTTTCCCTACAGTTTTCTCACTTCTTCCCTATCTCTCTGCTTGTACCTTATTCTCAGCCATTTCTTCTGCTCTGCACTCAGTGCTTGACTTCATAAGTCCTAAGGCTTGCCCTTCAGATGTGTTTAAAAACAAAAGCAAAACATGAATCTTTGGTTAAATGAATTCACAGTCCACTTGCAAGCTTTTATCATAAGCACTCAATGGCAAGGATCATCTTTTTGTTCAGTGTTCATGCAGCATCTGCTTCAGAAGGAACTAATCAGTGACTGAGACAGCAACACAAATAATAAACCCAGACAGAGAACCATCATAGCGTTATGACAATATAGTAGGTCCTATAGGACAGCCCAACTGGAAGTTTTATTGCATTCACTCACAATCTTTTGAATATTCTCAGGCACCTACAGCCTCAAAAGCTGTGCAGACTGACAGGAACAACACTTGACTGGCCTGCTGAAAACCAAAGGCAACTCGCTGAAAGTTTTCATCTGGACTCTCCACTGAACTTGTCCCGTGGGAAAAGACAGTAGTAAACAGTGGAAGAGAAACACAGTCCAGATATTTCCACAGAAAGTAAATCGAACTGCATATTTCTTGCCAGCTATTATTTTTAACCTCTTGCAGATTTATTTTTACTACAATTTAAATGTATCTGTTATGTGCCATAACATTATTATTATGGGAGACACTAAAATAGCAAAGTATTCCAGGCACTTGATACCATTTTACAGAACAGGGAATTACAGCCAGCAATGACTTGACTGCTGCTCACTGCAGCAGCCACCAATGCTTGTGACCCCCCCGCTTTCAGCCTTACTTCCTACAGCTCCTCTGTGGAGTTCCTCCCAAAGTTGTGGTGTGTCTTCTCTTGCTGTTTAACTGGTTGGGGGAGGAGGAGGGCAGCAAGAGGAAAAAAGGTATTAAAATTAATCAAATTCATTGTGATGAACTTCTGATTTCTGCTCTCAGGCTGTGGACACACACAGCTCACAGCTTGAAGCCCATGGAGCCATCAGCTAAACTCTGACATCTCATACTGGAAACTGCCTGGGATACTTTAGAATCAGAACAGTTTGGATTGAAAGGGCCCTCTAAAGGTCATCTAATCCAATTCCCCTGCCACAAGTAGGGACATCTTCCACTGCCTCACGTTACTCAGAGTCCCATCTAGGCTTCCAGGGATGGAGCATCCACAACTTCTCTGGGCAAACTGTTCAAGTGTTTTATCATCCTTATCCTAAAAAATTTCCTCCTTACCTCTAGTCTGAACCTACTCTCTTTTACTTTAAAAATGATGCCTCCTGTCTTATTGCAACTGATCCTTTCCTGAGCCTTCTGTTCTCCAGGCTGAAGAACCCAGGCTCTCTCAGCCTTTCTTCATAGGACAGATGTCCAACTCCTCTGATCATTTTCATAGACCTAACCTCGAGGCTTTAATTCTGTTTTTCACTAAGCTGTTTTAAATAAGCAAAAGTCTGTTTGTGCAAGAGTCTCAGGCTTTGACTTCATAGTGTATACTCTAATAACACCAAGAAAATACATTTAAATAAATAAATTCCATCTTTGATAATCAGCTTAGCTTTTCAGTGCTCCAACACCGAGGAACACCTCTTCTTATCAAGTGAAACTATGGTAGATCATAGCTTTCCACTCAAGACAAACACAGCTGGCAAAGCTCTTTGTGTTCAGCTTGGATGCTCTTTGGCACAACAGCCTGACAGTGACTTACAAGACCGGTGAAAAATATGCACTGCTAATTTTCCTAAGTGCCATGCCAGTGCCTCTGGGGGCCATGGATTCACCTACCTTCCCATAGAGTAACAGGATTCATTCCCAGCTAATAAAGTGGACTCCACATCAGCCAAGGAAAGACTTTCGTTAAGGTGTCCTCCTTCTTCATTACTGAATGACATAGTCATGGCAAAGCACTAAAGTTGATAACATCTTTAAAAGATATTTTTTCCGTAGTGTGGGGGATACTGGCCGATAATCCCCGCAGATCTCCTTTTTCTCCCCCATTGCCCCCGTGGTTTATCATGTCCAATTAGCCATCTGCCATGCCCGCGCTGCCACACAAAGGAAGCCCCCTCTCCGCCGCCGCAGCCCATCAGCGGCGCTATTGTCCCTGCTGACAAACAAGAATCAGACACTATTGTCTCCAGCTGACCACGCTGCTCCCAAAGTAGGCTGCCAGTTGCCACTAAAGCAGCGGGAGCGCCAGGGTACGCTCCGGGAGGCAGGAGCCCTGCCAGCAGCACCGGTATCACCGGGGAACCTATACAAAGCGCTTTTTGAGATATATACAGAGATATTTTCTGATTTCAGGTATCAAACCAACCCTTTCTCCAGTAGCACTGGAGCGTGCCTGAGCTGCTGCCTTTACTGCTTCTTCAAGCAGTCACCTGGCAAGAAAGGGACACAATCCCCAGAAGAGAGCAACATCTCGGAGTCAAATCTTGCCCTGTTATGTTATTATTATTATTATTATTATTATTAAAGATAAGACATGTCTTCTACCACTTCAGCACTACCCTCCCCCACCCTAAAAAAGTATTTTAAAAACCTGAAAACTCCACCGTGTCTACATGGGTACTAATTATGTAATGAGGTTAATTTAATTTCTCTCACAAACAACATACATTCACCCTTTTTCCCAAGGCCAGTTCACTAAAAGAAATGACCAGAGCAGCTGGCCTGTCAGTCACCAAGATGTTAAATTGAAGATCATTTCCTCTTATTATTCTCAGCAAAGCATGATGTGACCTTACACTAAAAACTACAGTCTGCCTAATTATGGTAGTTTTGTTCCATCAGTGAAACTGAAATGCTGGTTCATATAATTCAGGTTACTAAAAAAGGAATTTCATTTTTAGTTTTAAAGGTAATTTGTTGCCTTGAAGTGGAAGTGCAACAAATTAGACCTATGTACCTGAATGTTTTCATTTTGTGCAATTTAAAAGAAACAGAAAACACTCCTAGATTTTAGTAAGAAAGCTACACTTTAATAAGAGACAAAGAACCCCAATAAACCACAATTTATTCTAGGCTCTTGTTAATGAAAGTCAGCAAACAAAATGAATATTTATGTTTAAAAGTAGAAACAGAATTATCTTCTAAGCCCTCAGTTAAGTAATAGAAATTACTTAAACTTCAACAAACGTTTTAAATGATATTTAACACTCCAGCACTGAACATACATAGTTTCAATATATCCCTTTGAATGTTCACTGAATAGTTCAAAATAAAATAAATTAAAAACAACTGAAACTAATGCAAATCCACAGTAATCACATAGGTTAATGACTTTCACAATGACTTCTAAACAGAACAAAGTCTTTGCCCTGGATTCAAATACAAGGGTCATTCTGAACCAAATATTAAATACAACACGAAAACTTAGATATTTTGCTGAAATGTTACTCCATTCCTAGCACGAAATGCTCTAAATCCCATTTCAACACACTGCAGGCCACATATCACACAGGTGACTGACTTCAACCTAGATTTACGATTGCCATTGCAGTGCCTGGGCCAAGTTCTGTTTTCAGTTACATCTGTGAAAACTCCCAAGCAATTCCTCTGAACTTCTCTGGATCTGTACAGCAGTAACACAATCCCTCCTCCCTCCTAGAAGCGAGTGGGAAAGAAATAATTCAAAATATTATGACTTCTTTTTTTACAGTCCTTTACACTTTGAGGCTCTCCATTCAGACAATCATATTTGACTTCTCTTTTCATATCCAGCTCTCTTTTGCAAAATGTGTATTGGAATATTTGCTGTTTTTCTTGCCAGGTTCTCTAGGCAAAATTCCCCAAGTGGCAGAGTCCCTTCAGTTAAACACAGGGTGCGTGAGCCATGCAAGGCTGTAAAACGGGAGTTGTTTATCCAAAGAAATATTAAAAGCAGGACACCAGTCCAAATCAAACAAAAGCACAAATACCTCTAAGTCATTTCATGACTTTAAGTTCCAGCCGTAAAAGGCACAGCACTATGGGTTTATAAGGCCTAATACTCCATAAGTATTTTCTTTGATGTAACTATGAAGTACTTAAAATACCACTGGGTACTATATGGTACATGTCACCATGGAGCAATAAAGCTGCTATACATCCATAATCAGCCCTTCCAGAGACCATAAGGTCACAGCAGCTGAAACAACAGAATACTTCATTCCCAACCTTCAAGAGGCCCAGAGCACCTGTGCAGCCAGAAGACTCCCTAAAAGGCTCTTAACATGGGGGTGTGCCTGGAAATTGCAGCAAACAAAACCCACCAAACCCATCAAAGCCGCTCCCATTTTTAAAACCTCGTGTTTCCCCAGCAGGGTATTATTATTATGGGAGTGGATAAAACACAGTATGGGAGGCAGGTGGTAGGAAAGAGTGATGGTTATATTTGCCTGGTCAGACTGGATACTCACCTGTATCCATGTCACTCATCATTCCAAGACTCACATGGCCATCTAAGCCCACACGTAAAATGGTCTACACAAGCACTAGGAGGGTTCCTCTTTTGTGATGACTTCAGGATTACACTTTTCTTCTTTCCGAGTTTCAACCCAAAAATACAGTGTAGGGAACAGATGCCTCCCCATAACTTCTGTAAGTGCCATATGAGGCCTTATTACAGTGCCTGTGCACTTTACTAATGTCTGTGTTAAGCTCATGTTCCCTGTTGCACCTTGACCTGGAAATCAAGGATTGTGAACTTCAGTACAGATGAGCTCTGAACAGAAGCTGGGTGCGAAAGGCCTCTTCCTCTGGAAGTAATTATGTTCAACATTAATTGAATTAAAATCAAATAGAATAAGTATCTTTCTACTGGCCTATAACACAATGCAACCTCATCCAGAATAAACACATTGTAAATAACTATCAGACATCATCCCTGTTGCCCTGTACATACTTCTGAGTGAGAAGAAAGGAAGTAGTATGGGAAAGAAATGCTCTTCTGAACATAAATCATTCATTTAAATTGCTCCCTTCCAGCATCAGACAAAAGAGATCCTTCTTTTTTGTCACGACCCCACAATCCAACAGTTTCTGCCCCATTTCTCAGCAGCATCTGCGTCGCAAGAGGGGGTGGAGAACAGTCATTCCCACCAAGTCCTCTTGATTCACCTCTATGTTCTCTGTCATGTCTACATGAAAATTCCTGAACTAGCAGATCTGCCTCAGAGTCCTGAAGTGCAGGAGATGGGGCAGCCCCAGGGCACAGCCACACAGTCTGCCCCACGCACTGGGGAGGCTCGGGGGGACCTGGGTTACCACCTGTAGTGAAACAACTGTGCTCCTCCCCATGTCAATCACATGAAAAAATAAAAACCACCTACATGAGACAAGAAAGAAAGAAAACAACAAAACTCATATTCCTGACAGGGTCAGAGGTCAAAGCCTCCAGAGGGGGGTACAGATTTTGATTAAAAGGATCACCTCAAAGAACACAAGAGCTTTCCAAGTGGTAGGACAGACCTGACAGTCTTTTCTGCAACAGAGCCTCCTTTATGAGCACACATTCCCAGGCCAGGCCTTGTGAAATATAAAGTCTCAAGGTAAGGAAGCCAGGCAGCACACGAACACCTCACCCCTAGTGACAACTCAATTGAATCAATTTACCTGCTCTACCAGGAGGCACTTGAGCCCATCAGCCTCGAGGAGCACTTCTCTGCTGACATCACTTCAAGCACATCTTTTGATCAAACAGCCTGGCCAACGCCAATAATTTTAAAGTTATTTAATAGCAGAACTGCCAATCACTCGTGCACAAATGAACAACACCAGCAGTATAGCTGGCTGAAAAGCAGAGAGCAAACAGAATAATTCATCGCATCCAAAGGAGACGGAACAACGTCAATTTTCAACTCACTCACAGCAAGTATCGATGACAAAGCCAGCATCTTCACATCAGACATAATCAATGTTATACTTAAGTGCCAGAAAAATAAATTACAAAATAAAACTGTACCTGCCAGTGCATAAGAAATATTGATGACTACTTTTACTAGTAATTGGTAGTTTGCTAAATTGTTCTGTCACTGACCTCTATAAATATTTAAATTTTTGGTAAAGGATTTCCTTATGTGTTTCACTCCTGTATCCAAAACACACTGCAGAAATTACTGCAGCTTAAGCAGGAAGCTAAAGCTTTCTCTCTGTGTCTGTATTCAAGTGATATCTCTTATTTGTACACTTTTCAAAGTGACTGACTTGATGTTTGAAACCATAAGTATTTGGATTCCGTTCCACACAATAAAAAAGTTTCAGTACACATTTAATACAGACTATTAAGAGTTGCAGAGAACTTGGTCATATTTTACCTGTCAAAAAAACAGACTTAAGAAACTTGGTAAGGCATAGATTCGGTTTTTGACTCAAACAGAAGCAACAGACATCATGCAGAAATTGCTGCTATAATTCAGCAGATGGTGTTATCCTAGAAATCAGAGCTGGAGACAGCAATAGTAGTTTCTGCCCTTCATGTCCCTCTGCTTGTTAATTTTTATCCCAACTACATGGGATTGATTCTCTAAAAGAGAATTCCTGAATTTCTCACTGCATATATCTGATGGTGAAAATTAGAATAGTCCCTTTCCTGCCTGACTCCAGGGAGGTTTTAACTGACTGCCAGCATCAACGACACAGTTTTTAAATCCACCCTTTTCTTAGAAGTCATTCCTAGTTCTCATCAGCATAAGCACGAGAACAGACCTTCCTTTATTACTTGGTGTTAATTTCTCCAGTCTCGCTTTGCAGGTACAGCTCAGACACTGCTGTCTCAGTGTCCCCGCTCACGAGGGACGGTGCCTCGAGTGTTTGGGTGCTGCTGGCGGAGCGGCTCTGAGAGCGGCGCCACTCCCAGCATCAGCCTCCTCTGCCGGTAGCAGGGAGCAGCCTATCGATCCTCCCGGCTCAGTGCAAAGCCCAGCTGCTTGCTAAAAGCCTCTGAGAGAGGTTTAGTTGTTTCGACTCCGTTTCTTTAACACAGAATGATGAGTTCATGCTTTTCCATGTGGTAACTGTGAATTTGGGAAGAGTTTAGGCTGTTTACTGTATGCTTGGGTTATTAGAGCTAATCTTGAAACCATATAGATTCATTTTTTATTTGATGTGAGCATGTAAGACAACGGTTATGCTTTATAAATCCAGAACACAAGTCAGGATAAGGTATAAAAGACAAAAAATCTAGTATCAAGGGAAAAAGAATGCTAAGTCAATGCAGGTCTCTGTAGCTATTACAACTGAGACCCCATCTCCCAGTCCTCACCCAGACAGGATTGCCATTGTCAGCCTGAGAGGTGTGGGAGTCAGTTGTGTCCTGGCTACGATTGTTCTCCCAAGCCCCCATCAGCTGTTCCCTCCACCATCCATTAAACCCAGCTTCACACAGGCACAGCAGCAGGGCACAAACCCCACAAGTGGAGGGGCCCCAAACAACACAGAGCACCCAACAGGGTCATTTCACTCAAGTCATACCTGTTCTCGTGCTTTCCCCATTTCTCAGGGGCCAGGCCACTCTAACAGCAGACAGCCAAAATTAATTACTAATTTTTCCACATCATCTTTATGGACACAAGATGCTACGTAATGGTACAGAAACAAGAATTTTGCCATCTTCTTTGATGAAGCTTAAGGTGAAGCAGACAACCATCAGGGATGGCCTGTGCATACACGCTTCAGTGCAAGGATGGGACCTAGGCACCTCTCCCAAGCCCAGGGTCCTGTGGTTTTGTTTCCTCAAGAAGCAAAAGTGTTAGGAGACGCTCTGAAATTTCCAGGCTAAATGTATAATGCAGGTTACAAGTGTAGTCATGGATCTACAGGTGAAATTTCAGGTGAAGGAGGCAGCTTGGGAGGAATGTCAAGCCACATGGCTCCCTGTGCTTTTCCCTGATTTAGGAATACTTTTTTATATAAGCTAGACAGATTTGGCTCTCTCCAAATTCAATTCTGCTAACGTGCTTATGTTGAGAAGGCAGTGTCACAGAGAAATGATTCAGCTTTGGGTGAAGGAGGGGAGAGAGTGAAAGGGTAGGGGGAACTTTAATTAACACATTCCTTTTAAAAGCAAAATTGGTGGGTTATTTTTCTTTTTTTTTTTCTCTAACAAATCTGTCCTTGTTGAGACTTAGGAAATCATCTTGTAACCAGGTAAGCTATCAACAGGCAAATATCCTATGGCTTAATGACTTGTGGATCATAAGACAGACACAGCCAGACCTTATTATACTTATCCTCTAGATCAAAGGGTTTTCACATAAATGGGGTGCAGTCTACCACAGCAGGGAGCTGCTGCAGGCCTTCAGGATTTTACTTCTTTAAAGTTTTGGTGATTACATAATCACTTTTTTGTAACTGGAACTCAAAGCATTGTGTGTAGCTAATGAGCAGGTAGAAGAAGGAAAACAGCTGAAAAGCAGTCTTGACAAACAGCTGTGGCAATAAGTGTCAGTCCTAGCCCAAGAGGGTCAATCCCCTTATGAAACAAGAACTTAATCCTTTACAATTTTTAATTAAAAATCTACCAAGAAGATTATCAAACTTTCTTAAGATTTTGACGGGGGAAGGGGGGAGGGAGAGAGAAGGGAAGGTGTGTCACGCAGACCGCAAGTTGCTTCAATTGAGATGCTCATCCTGTGCAAAGCCGTGTTTCAGAGCTGGGGGCTCCCACACAAACACCACCTCACAAACGGGTGATGCAGTGGGACCCCAGCACGCACCTACTGCCCACAGAATTTAATTAACCACTGCTTCATTAGCAAAGGCCCCCTATGCTCAGCTGTAGTCCAGCTACACTTTGGCTGCACTTCAGCATCCTCTGAATCGGAAGAGTGAAACACAGGGCTCTCACCCAGCCCTGAGCTACTCAGCGAGCCCGTCTCCGCGGGGTCAGCATCCCCGGCCGGCAGCGGGGCTGCGGGCGAGCGCTGCCCAGGCGCCTCCGCGCTCTCTCACTGCCCACCCGAGGGCGGCAGGGGCAGCGCCCGGCGCTTCGCCCGACTGGAGCGGGGCAGGCGGCCAGCTCCGCTTCCAAACACCAGCCGGTACCCGGGTGGCCGCCGCCGCCCGGGGCGGGGGCCCGGCGGGGCCCAGCCGGCGCTCCTTCCCGCGGGGGTGACAACGCGGCAGCGCTCCCCGAGCATCCCCGCGGGGCTTTTGTGCCTGCTTGGGGCGGGGGCCTGGCCGGTCCTCTCCCGAGGCGGCGGGAGCGCAGCCCCGCGGCAGCATCCTCCCGGGGGCGGGAGGGGCGACGGGGGCACGGGCGCACCGAGGGGCTGCGGCGGACAAAGCGAGGAGGCAGGCGGGGACCCCTTCCATCCCCTCTCCTCCCCTCCTCGCGGCTCCGCTGCCGGCGGTGCCCGCGCCGCAGCCGCCAGCCCCGCATCCCGCGGCGGAGGCAGGGCCCGGCGCTGCCCTGGCCCCTTCCCCGCGGCTCCCCTACCTGTTCGGAAGAAAGCATCCACCTCGGAGTCAGGGACAGCGCCTTCCTCCGCCGCGCCTTCGGCGGGATTCATGGCTGGGGGGGGGGGGGGGGGGGGGCCCGAGGGGGGGGATCACNGCGGCGAGCCCAGCGCCGGGTAATATCCAGTGAGTTAGGGAGGAGGAGAGCCGAGAGAGAGAGAGAGAAAAAGAGGGAGGGAGAAGAGGAGGGAGGGAGGGATGGAGGCGCGTTCAGCTGCGAGCCCAGCCGAGCGCCGCTCGGATCATCCCTTCCGCGGTGCCTGCGGGGCGGCTGCCCCGGGGCTGGGCTGCGCTNGCCCCCGCCGCTTCCCTGCCGGCACTTCCTGAGCCAGGCCGGGCAGGCTGCGGCGCCCTCCGCCGCCGGGGCAGCCCCTCTGCGGGGCGCGGCCACTCCGGCCGGGGCGGGCCGGGCACAGGTGCGGGCACGGGCGCTCCGCGGGAGCCGGGAGGGAATTTTTTTTTTTTATTCCCTACCCCTGTGCGCTCCGCAGCCGTATCGCTGTGCATCCCCGGGCTGCACCGCTGCCACGGCTCCCCGCTGATGAACAGCCGCGGGGGCACGGCGCACCGCTCGGCTGTCAGCTGGGCAGGTACTCGGGGGGCGAAAGTGAACGCTGATCTGGTTATACGGACAAAAAAAATTGTGCTTTGTTTTGGGGTTGGGTAGAAGGGTTAGGGGGGTTTTGTGTTCAGGAGCTGTGGGGCACGATTGCTTTGGAAACGATCAGCAAAACTGCATGTTGTTGCAGGTATGCCTTCATATTTTATTCTTTACAGCCCTCGGTGACTAGAGAGCCAAAAAGGAGTTTGGAAAGCCAAGATCCTGGTCCCAGCTCAGACATTGATTCTGCTCTCTACATGATTCTGATTTCTCTACTGTAGCTCCAATATTTGTGATTTGGGACAATAATTGTTGTCTCAAAAGGAGTGCTGTGAGGAATACTTGTTTGTACTTTCTTAGCTGCTGAGTTAAATGTTCTTCCCTGAGCCCAGCTATCAAGATTTCAAGCACAGACAGGCAGAGAGAGATGAAGACAGATGTTTGCCATTTAGGCACTTTCTTCTCCTGTTCACCTATTTGAAGTTTCCCCAGCTCCTCATTCTTCTATAATCGCATAACAGCTCTAAAATGAGCTTAAGGAGAAATGTTGCTTTTTCACCTATTCAAACCACCATTGTAAAACAGGAATGTTGCTCTCACACCTCACAGTTGTTCTTCTTTGCTTCCCCTATCATTAGAAAGAAAAATGTTGGTGTGATGACCCCTCTGGCTGTATTACCCTTGGATAACCCATCCTTGCTGCAGAATCCCATCCATCACTCTCAAGAACAGAAGTCTTTTAGCCAGGACATCCCCGTGGCCTCAGTGTCTTTATCCTTTAGGGATAATGCCTAATCATCACTCAGTTGCCATTGAAAATCTCTGATGTTTAAAGGACTTGAGGACCAAACCTCTCGAAAAACCTGGTCAGCACAGAGGGATGCACTGGAGCACTTCCAAAGTGGTATCAATCTAGTGCATCTTAAGGAAGAAAATACTCTTGCTAGCAGAAGTGTCAGAGCCAACTGGTTGTAGGTGACACCGTTTGGATCAGTTCTCAATCCGTGGGTAGTTTAGCAGCTGAGGCTGGCAGAACCTTCTCTGTTTCAGCCCCCATTATTTTAGATGCCAGAGGAGCATGGCTTTCCTCCACCTGATCTCTTCTCAACAGAACGTAAGGGAAGGCTGGATCTGAATGCATATTGCACTTGGTAGAAAGACTGAAAATCTCTCTGCAGAAATTCAACTGACAAAATGGTATTGACCAGGCAGGATGAGCACAGAGAAGCCAGTCACGTCTCCTCTGACCTCACTGTTTACTACTGAGATCGAAACAGACTATATCATGCCCAGGGACTCAGAAATAAGGGCAAACATCCTACAGAGATCCATCTCTAGCATTTAGTTTCCTCATTTCCTCCCTCCTGGTATCTCATGTAGTGCCATTTCCCATGCCTACCTCCAGCTGGTTTTAACTGAAGCCATTTATCTTTTTATGGATTAAAAAGGGCAATTTCACAATGACCTGCAGGAAGTAGCACCACAAAGGCTATGTCCAGGCTGCCAAAGCTCTTTACAGACCCCTGTGCAGCCTGTGAGCTCCTCTCCTTAGGACCATCAGGATGCCAGAAGCAGCTCCATATCAGGCATGCCAGCAGTAGGGCATTGCCACAGTACAAGCACCTGAGTAAAATCAGTCTTTCAAGCACCAGACTTTTTGCAGTGACCATTTACCCCTTCTTCCACAGCACAGCACAGTGCAGAAGAGCCTTCCCTCTTCCAGGCTTAAGCAAGCTGCACCATTTTGAATGCCATCTCAAGATCTCACCTCTGAGTATTCACTAGCCCAAAGCAGATTTGCTCCCCAGAAATTGTACATACAGATTCATTCAGGAGTGTGAGCTTGGTAGCTGGGAAGAATGTTGTTGCCTCATGAAGCACTTTGAATCCACTCAGGATTTGGTACAACCTGGTGGGTTTTAGAGTTAAAGCGTTCTGGAGCATCCTCAGAAGGTAGACAGGAGTTACCCATAAGAAAGGAAGGTTTAGCATCATCCAGAGGGAATTATTGTTGTCAATGACAGAGAAATTTATATTCTCCTTTCTTTAGGAACCCTGCAGATGTGTGCTACAATGTCAGTTATAGAAATCAGTTATAGAAATCATAATGGCTACAGAAAGCACATTTGTCTGTACAATCTGCAATCAAAGGTGTTAGAAAATGCTGAGGGGAGGGAGAGTGGTTCAGTTAGCTTGCCTGCCATCCCAATACTCACACAGATTCCTGGTTAATGATTAAACCAGTGAAAATACTCATATTTAGCCATATAAAATACCAGTATCTTCTGAAAACAAATGGGTTTTTTTCTTCACAGAAAAGCTTCTTTAGAACATGAATGGTCCCAGATCTCTCACAATTTAAAACAAATAGGAATTTCCACTTTTTAAAGAATAAAGGTGTTTGGAGAGGTTTTCTTTAAAGTCTATCAAGACTTAGCCATGCCTTTTTCTTGCTCATCTCTTCTGTGTAAGACACAGCAAGTTTGTTCTTCTCTGCTTGCAGCCCCACTGGCTAGGGAAGCCCTGCACAACATATTCACTGTTTTCATGACTTTATCATTGAAGCGGCAGTCCTGCTGTCACATTTTACACACACCTCTCACATGCACACACCATGGCAAAGCAGGACAGGCAGTACCACAGTCCAGTATCAGTAAACTTGAGTGGAAACCCAGACACTGAGTGAGCTCCTGTTTTTCTTAACATGCTAAGCAGAACAGGGCTGTCACTGTAAAATATCATTAACAACTAGGAACCACCATGACTTCAGTTCAAGTCCCAGCAATGAGTTTACAGTTTTTGTTGTTCAAAGAAGAGCTGTTAAATATAGAATGAAATACTCTCTGCAATGTATAATTCCCTTTTTAGATATAATGCTGAAGGCACCTACAGTTTCCTTGAAAAGCAAAACATGGGAAAAAACCCTGTAGAATTACGTAAGCCAAAATACAGTAGTTTCACCGACAGACACTGCTTTAATCTCTTGCCTGGCTCTACTTGACAAATACCTCAATCCATACCAAACAACTTCGTTTAACTAGGTACGAATGTTTTTCTTTTTGACAGCCCCTAAAGCTGCTCAAAGATCAGAAACTGTCACACAGGCTTTTGATTTAAGGCCTCTGCTACAGTCAAGTTTTCCAATGGGATGGCAATAGGTGGCATCTGAGATGAAACATTTTTTAGCTAAATCTCATGAGCTTGCATGCTGCAGGATAGGAGGAGGGAGAAGAATGTGAATAAGAAAACAGTAAAATTCATCTTTCCAAGAGAGCAGATCCAAGACAGGAGAAATATATTGGATGGCTCTGGGACAGCTGCAGTGCTGGAATCAGAACAGAACTCTGAGAAGGCACATGCAAAGGGGTGTCCTGAACAAAGGTTCAGGAGTCCAGTGCTACAAAACACAGTACATGGGCCAAGAGTTGTCATTCAAAAGGGACAGGCAGAAAAACCATCCTGCCAGGCTCAGCAGACCAGCTGCAGTCTGCAAGGTGCTGCAGAGAGTGTTGCTTGTGCACAAAGTCCCTCCCATTGGGTGACACAGCAATGTCTAAACAGAGAGTGTTATTAGGAGGTGGGATCAAGAGAAAAACTGAATAGTAGGGCAGGAAAATATAAATCTTAAAAGCACCTAAGGCTGCCTTGTTAATAAGTTATTTGCAGCTACATTCTGGGTATGTGAGAAGAATTTCTCACACCCAGAGACCTGTTCAGGCCCATGTCTAGGCATTAGACTTGAAATTACTATGCTCTTGTATGGGACCAGGCACAGTGAGGTGGAAGTTTCCTTCTGTATTCCAGACTATCAGGAATCCTGCAAGGGAAAATCTGCAAGTCCCCGGAAACAGGGTGTTCAGAGCAGCCTCCAGGACAGGCTGGAGGAGGCAGAAGACATGTTTCATATGCTTAGACTCACATGCCCATATATATGCCAAAGATTATTTCTGGCTCGACAGACAGCACGCACACATCAAGGTTGGCTTTGCAGCACCCACATTCCCATTTACATGAGTATCTTAGCTCTACTATTTGCTCAGATGTGGAACAGCTGTATGGGCAGGCAGAGAGCAAGCTCTAATACCATGCCAAAGTCCCTGTCCCAGTGTCATCCCTACTCTTGTTTTCCTCCCCCTCTGGATCACAGCTGAAGTGGGAATGTCTGCTCCTGACATCTCAGTCTCCTGCTTTCAGAGCCAATTTCCCCAAACTTGCACAGAAAACTGAGCTATAATCACTTATCTACAAAAACATCACCCCACCCAGAAGAAAGCAATAACAATTATCAAAACAATTTTTCAAATATAGAATATTTTTATCACTGTGGCAGTCCAAAAGTTTACTGGCATTGTCAGTCAGACAAGTGTATCTCCTCTGTAAGTTTCAGAACTGCATTTGCCACTCTGGCCACAGAAGCTTAGACTGAATTAGCAACAAGCAGAACAGCTGATGCATCCGAGAAGACACAAGTCTTAGCTGTTTACAGATATGAATCTGAAAGAGCCAACAGTGAAAATCCTTTTCTTCTTGGTAACTATTTGGATTCATTTGCTAAGTAAGTTGCTAATAAGTGCTAGTGGATCACAGATTCTGTTAAGTAATGAAATAAATAAAACTAAACACTGAAGCGATATCCCTCAGCCAGGCTCCATTTGATACATCAGGCTTGAAAAGAGAAGCTTGTGTTGGCCAAGTCTACACTTTTATGTACATAAAGAACATCAGTCTTAAGCACTCTTAAGCTGGAACATTTTATTCTAACTAAGTTTCCTGCAAACATTTAATCCTGATTCTGAAATTCTGCCAGATTCTTCGTGATACTGAGCAGTACTTATTTACCAGGAGCTCCTAAATTCCAAGCAATCTCCCAGGCAAGTTCTGACCAGTGCAGAAAGAGTTACAGGACTAGACCAGAAAAAGGAAGTATTAAATATTGAAGTGTTTTGGGAAGAATGCAGATGTACGTAGTAGCTATTCAGAAAACCAATTTTAAAGTGAAGCATGCATTAAAATTAAACAGTGACTACTACTTTATTACCACAAGCATTCATTTCAATGCACTTGTAGGATACTAATTTCACACATGGTTGGACATAAATACTAACCTGTTTTCCATTTCACCAGTATAAATTAGTGTGAGAAAGAAGTTTCTTCCTGTGATAAAACTAGTAGTGGTGTGTGCAAAAACAAAAACAACGTGAGCCTGGTTTATATATTTTTTTTTACAAAAAGTTAGAAAACTAAAGTTTTGGATCTGTAAATGTGCCATAATGTTTAATCTTTGGATTCTCCTCAGAAGCCCTAGCAAACTTAAAATTAATCAGCTGACACATCAAATGAGTCATGCATTGTTATTGAATCAGGTGACAACCTTTCAAAATCCCCTAGAACTCCCTACTACAAAGTACAGTCCTTGAAAATCCTGCCAGCACCCCCTGTAACTGGCAGCTGTTTTTCCAGCTTAGTGCTTTGCAATAGCTGTAGCACTGAAAATGTACATTGTGATGTTCACGCCAGACTCCACCCACTAAGGCGAATGTGTTTTTTTCATTAATTACCCAAATTAATAAAGTTAATCAAATAAATGTTATCTTGCATTTAAGCAAACATCCCAGTAGTGCTCATGTAACAGATCTGGATAAATTTTATCTGCAGAGCCTCACCTCAGAAACTGTAAGAAGACACCCCTCAGTGGTATTTTTTGAGTTTAGGTTTTAGTTTGCTGCTTTGTTTGTTTTTTATTTTTGGGGGTAGGCAGTGTTTGTTTGTTTGTTTGTTTTTTAATTAGCATTTTTGAAGGCAGCAATCAGTAAATTACTGAGACCAAATCTGATGCCCTGGAGTCATTCAGTGACTGAGTTTTCCCCCACACTCCTACAGGCACAGCCAGCAGTTCTTGCAGCCACATCCCAGGGCAGCCATCTCTCCTCCTGACACCACAGCAGGGCTCGGTTACTCAGTGTCTCCCTGCTCTCAAGTAACCACTTCTCTCCAGAGGGCTTTAAGGGCCTTGCTGAGCACACTTCCTCTTCTGTCACTTTCCCCACATGTATCTTCAGCCTGGTTTACAGCTATGGTTGGAAAAGTTCCACATGTTCTCCTTCATTTATTGTCTTTTTGGGTTTTTCTTTCCCACCTAGTAGCAGGTCTCCTTTCCCTGTAAACAGAGGTTCACAAGGATGGAGAGCAGCTCCAGCTTCCTCCCAGTATTGCTTGCTACAGGCAAGTGTGATGGGGGGAGGTGTTGGGATACTGGGAATACAGGAGAAGCACATGTGAGTGCAGCCAAAGCCTTGTAACCAGACAAGGAGGAAGATGTGCCCAAGCAGCCACATCCTTGTGCTTCCCAGAACCCCTGGGCTGAGGGCCAGCCTTCCACCCCTCTCCACAATGACTCCAGACCTGGCACTTACCCACCTGCAGTGGGACTTCCGATCTCAGTTCAAAGCCCAGCTTAGCTGTGAACTTTAAAAGTAGATCTCTACTGCCACCACATCTTGCTCAGAGTATCTTACATGTTTCATGCATTAAAAGGTCGGGGATGGATTCCTGTGGCTCACAAGGAGACCTAAACAGGCAGGGATGGTGTACTGAAGATTCCTGATGAGGTTTGTGCCCGTTTCAACAATTGCAAGTATTAATGTTTTTCACCATAGAAGAGATGCTTCAGTGGCAGAACATTCAAGAAAGAACCTCTGTATAATTTGAGTTTTCAATACATATTGCCACTTTGATATTTGTATTTTTAGTTCCAGTGCTGATGGGGCCAAGATTCATACAGAAGTGTGTGGATCTGGTGAGCTGACAGCTTAGAAGGAGACAAAATTAGGAACCAGATGGAAGTCACAGATGATACTGTTCTGCAGAAGGGGCAAGACAGAATCTGCAGATACTATTTGCAAAACAATATGTTCCAAACCACTGTGACACTTGCTCTGAGAGGGAGGTCATTTATATAACAGCAGGTAAGACTGACATACTTTCTGCAGAAGAGCTGCCTTGAAGGTAGGCATTTCTACAGCCCCATCTGTCAGTCTGATAGAGGCTGGTATCAAAATTGACCTCCAGGGAAGCTGTGCTATAAATTCCTTGGGACCACACATGATTCTGAATATCTTTGAAAACATAATGCCTCACAGCTGCTGGAGCTGAAGTACTGCCTTCCTTCAAAGGGTAAACCCTCTGTGGTCATCTGGATCTGTTTAGGAACACTGATATCTGCTAAAAAGAAGCGCTCTCTATCACTCTGACTGATATAAGGAATCTAGAAATTGTACACAAGAACCAACCATCTTCCTTTCCCTGACTGTGGCATGTCAGCTCTTCCCTGTGCTCTGGTGAACATCTGCAAGAGACCAATTCCATGCTATGCTATGCCACCATGCCTTATTGCACAACCAGCACCAGGCAGCTCATGCTCCAGAGCTGCCAGAAGTCAGAGCTATAGGCCACAGCCCATCTGGCTACCAAAATCCAACAACAAATATGTATTAGAAACAAATACTAGGAGTAAGGAGTCTTAGATTCAAATACAAGGTTTCTTTATGCTGTGAACTGTGACGTTCCACAGAACAATTACCACTCTAAATAATAATTAACCTATCTGCAACAGGGCTGTAGTGTGTTCCTGCCTTCAGGGAAAGGCTAAATTCATTATGGTTCAGTGAAATACTCTTAGATCTACAGCTGAACAATACACAACTTCAGCATGAATTTTACTCCTAAAGAAGTCTTAGTGGATCTTATGCGTAGAAGTGATTTCCACATTCCCATTTCTGGTGGATGGTAGACAGCAATAGCAGGACACTTCGGTGCCCAAGAGCAAACATTCCCCTTCAGCTTCTGTCTACTCCTCCCAGCTGGCACAGTCTGAGCAACAGCCACACTGGTCCCCATTTGCTCACACAAGTGACACCCAAACCCAGCACCCCGCTCCAAGTCTGATGTTCTCCAAGTGCTAAAGAATAACCAATTGTAAGCTCTGACAGGAGAAGTTTTTATCTCAAAGATACATCTCTTCATCAGTTATAAAATTGAACAGCACATGACAAATGGATTTAAGATTCAAATGTCAATATTGCAAACATATGTGGCTTTCCTAGGCAACAAACACTGCAGTCATTATTATCATTCAAATATACACAGTCAAATATAAATTGAAATCCATGAATTTGTATTTGTTTATATGTAATGGCATTTCAGTACTTTTATTTTAATCTCTTGCCAAGGCCATCCCTGCTGTTCCTTTCATATATGTGTGGGTATACACTCATACTTGCTCTGATTCTCCCACAGTCAATGGAAACTTTCACACACACTTCTTTTTTTAATATATATATTTTTCTAAAATATGGGAAAACAAATCTAGTTTTGGCAATGAAGATTAATGTTCTCTACTAAATAGTTTTCTTTATTTACCAATGACTATCATCTTGCCTAACTTATTAGACTGAATAGATTTCCTATGCCTTATATCTGCAACACTGGCCCAACAGGAGCATTTAGTTTTAGTCAGTAGTGTACATGAGTGTCCTATGCCTACTATTGACTTTAACTGTGGGGCTGGAGTAAAGTCCCTGGTCTGCTGAAATTAAAAGCCAAAGTCCCTCTAACATCAAAAAGACTGTGTTTCATCCAAATGCCTTTCAGTTTGATCAGTGTAAGATGATTTTATTGCTGAAAATCTCAGGTTCAAATACTATTATCAGCACAACTCATCATACATATAGATTGTATAACCAGAACAAATCCTAAGAAGTTTAGTTGGGAGTGATTTCTTACTTGAATTAAAAATCAACATTTTTGCCTTCTACGTGCTTTCAGTAAAGTGCATTGTTCAAAAAATTATTCTTCCACCTTGTACCAGTGTGGCCTAGGATGTCCCTCACTATTCCTTCTGCATCAGTTCTTAGACCTTGCACTACCCTCAATAACACCAAGTTCTTACACTTGAGAAGTTGCAGGTAATTCAGAATACATCAGTGCACAGGAGCAGCTTACATTATTTTCCCTAATGCATTATTGTGTGTTTATCTTCTGTGAATTTCATTTGCCATCATATTGCCCAATCATCCAATTTATTAAATCCTTCAGGACATTCTCCCAGTCCTCCATACTTTCTTGCTTGGTTTCACCACCTCATTATTAAATTAATCTTCTAGATCATTATGGTGTGTATTGAAAGGTACACTCTCCAAACTACAAAGTGATTATTCTTAAGATTGAATTGGATTTTGCTGTGATACATTCAGTGGTGCAAAAAACACAACCATGAAAGCATTACACAAAGAAAAACACTCCAACACAAGTCCCTGAAGAAAACAAAAGCTAGATGGACTTCCCATGCTCACCAGGGACACAATACTTTGTTGTTCCAGGCCCAATAATACTTTCTGTGGTTTATGGCATACTAGCAAAACAGCACACACTTAAAACAGAGCTTGAAGCTTTCAAGCCCTCCCCTGGTACAAGGGAGCTGAACATCCCCACTGCACCAGCAGCGGCTGCATTCGCTTTAGTCCTCCTTGTGCCTGGAACGGGCACCACAAACCTGCTACTGTTGCTGACACGTTCTCCTTCCTTCTAGAAACTCTTGCATCTCCTGCAAACCCAGCTGGGGAGAGGGAGATTAGTGAAATGGAAAAGAGGAGAGAAGGAAAGCATCACCATGCTGGGATAATACCAAAAGCCTGGTAGAGTTAGGTACTCCATTTCCACTACAGTTCTGTAAAAGTTTAGTGCCAAAGACCATGAAAATAATTTCAAAAATCCCTAAAGAAATGACTACATCTGCCACACTTTGCCAAGGCACGGAGCTGCCTCCCTGCTGTGCTATGGTTTTGTCCATAACAGTGTAGGTGGACATTTTTAGACACTAACATCAGGCAGAGGAGGTACTGACTCAGAATCTGCTCTGAACTTTCAACCCAACAGGAATCTCCCTCTGCAAAAAACTTTGTTAGTCTCCAAGAAACCAATCCATGAAAAGGTCACAGAAACCTCCTTCTTAGCCTACCCAACAGATGTTGCTTTTAGTTTACCCCACAAGCAAAGACATGCTTCTTCAGAGTCCAGTATAATTGTCATCGAAGTCAGAGGAAAGACAGTTCGAGTTCCAGGGCTGTCACTTCCTTATTCATTTTGGGAATACTCTCAGATGAAGCAAAATTCTCATTAGCCTTCTTTCAAGATTTCAAACACAGAACCACTGCAGGGTTGGACTCTTATTTGTAGTTTCTGATTCTTTAGGGCAGTGCTTTCCATTTCCTTGAAATTGGCAATTTTCTATCCATGTTTCTAGAAATCTCATTTTCCCATCTTTTGCCCTATAATCTTAATGAAAAACTAAGCATCTGAATAAAAAACAGAGTTGGAGGTTGATCAGTAAAATTCAACAACTGTGTGACAGAGTTGTCAGCAGGCAGTGGAAGGAGTTGTTGGCTCTGGGTGATTTGCACACGAGTGTGTGTGTGTGTGTGTGTTTGCAATCGTTCTCATACACACAGGAATCTCTGGATCTTGTAACAATTCTGCTATGGATTTGCTAAACAACCTCAAGCAATTCACATTTCTGTGCCTCTCTTTTATACTTCTGTAAAATGGGTAGAGTGATACTATTTGCCTCACAAGAGTGGCAAGGAACCCTCGTTCTAGTTTATAGTGCTCTGCTCAAGGAGCGCTATAGAAAAGTGGAGAGTTAATTGGTTCATAAATTGTCAGCCTTGTGGTTAAAAATAGCTTTAATGTGTCAATTCTTTCTGAGTTAACACAGAAAAAGGCAATTACTTATGACAAGGTAGGAAGTTTGGGATTTTTTTGCTGAAATATATCCAAATGCTAAGTATTGTGTAAACATTTATAACAAACTACCACTGTTTGGAGGCCTGCAAAGCAAACTTCAGTACAAACCAAACAAAGGCTACAGCACAGACTGCCATGCACACATCACATACACTTGGTAACATACTATTGTAATACTGATTGCTCCAAAACATTATGATGTAATTATAACACCTTTATGGAGACAAAACAATGTTTCCATGGTTCTGTCACGATACCCAAACCATTCTCTGAGTCTATATCAGAATGGAACTCTCAGTGTGCACACAGAGGCAACACTGGGCTGCCAAAGAGAGATGAAAGGGTGATGCTGTGAATTGCTGATGAGCAACCTTTAACAAGAAAATGGAAGTGACACTAACGCGATTCGGCAAAGAGGGCGTGATGTCCAAATTAAACTGAACTAAATCAGAGGAATTCCATTTAGATCATGTTATGAACAAGAGCCATTTATGCATTAGTGATTCAGCTTTTTAAATGAGTCAGTGACAATAAATGACAATGTTTTGACAGCTCATCTTGAATGGCAAGAGGATCATCTGAGCCATGAGCCTTCTTTTTCCCCCTTCCTCTGATCACCTTCCAAAGAGACTGTAAAGTGCATTTCTGGTAAGGAGAGTAGTTTCATATAGACAACACTCTTGAGATCTGCATTTACTCATTGTCAGTGACCACCAGAGGAAGGCTCTATTCCTACTTTTTTTTCCTATAATGTTTCATTTTTACTGTGATGTCTAGAGAGCATGCTAAGATCAGATCTTATCTTGCCACTTACTATCTAGACTGTATGTGCAGACAGTCCCTTGTTTGGAAGAGTTTGTAGCCTGAACAGCAGAACTCACTAGGAAGTTTCAACCAAAGTACTACATTTTAGAAAAACAGTCTTCCAAATTTCAAAATCTCCCAATAGGAATATTCCTGATTTGCTGACTTTCTTTTTTTCTTCCATTTCATTACAGAAACTCAAAATTTCTTTCTTTATGTTCTTTCAGCTCAAATTCCTCACCCCTCCATTTTCACCTAAGAATAGTTCTCCAGCCTGAACCACTTCCCATGATGTGTCACATCTCTGCCCTTCATAAGACACCACATGTTGCAGGAGCCAATCTGTTAAAAAATCCCAACCATATAGGAGAAATATCCTTCCTGTGATTGTGCTGAAGTGAAGATGGGGCAGAAGCTGCAATCCAGACCAGCATTTAGGCACATTTCAGTTCTTGGCTACATTGTCCAGACCTGTGCATCTGGAGAGGCACCAACTCAAACCCTACACTGATGTGAAGCCACTGCAGCCTCACCCAAAAGCTTCAGTTGACACATCAGTGCCAAGCACATCCTCCACCTCCTCCTCCTTTTCAAGAGCCTCTTTAATTGAAGGAAATACATTGCACAGTACAGAAATCTTTCTCAAGTGACCACCCAAAGGATTAGTGAAAATGGGTTGCCCAGTCATGGCATTGATTTTTATTTGACCTGCAGTTAGAAGTCCAATCTGGGAAGGCTGATACAAGATATAACCTGTAAGGCTCATTGCATTGAATAGAGGTCTTAAGACATATCCTGTATTAAGATGACTTTACCCAAATAATTTTCTAATTTTTCTGACTGCCTCCTGCTTCAGGGAAGTGTGGTTGAACAAAGAGATGCTGAAGCACCATCACCTCTTCCACTCCCATTTCAGCGTGGAGAGGATCCAGCATGTGCATACTGTACCCTCACAATTTCCATAGCAACACCAGAAGGGTCTTGTTAACCACAGGTAGCATAAAACACTCACTAAGGTTTTAAACCATTCAGCAAGTCTCCAAAAAAAAAAACAAAAAACAAAAAAAAAAAACCCAAACAAACCTAAATATGCTGATTATAATTTCAAATTCTCTGATAAGAGCATAATTTTAAGGTAGCAATTGAAAAAGAAAATCTCTTTCAGGTTGAAACAGTATTGCGGTTCTGCTCATCCAGCTTATTGTAAGACAACTCCATAAGCATAATTTTCTGCTTTTTAAAAGGAAAGTATTGTTTCAATAGTTAATATGAATCACGAGGGAAGCTTTACTACAGAAAAGAATACATCATTACATCTCAGCAATTGTTATTTTTCTATATATCTGCTATAAAAAGCTATAACACAACCTACAGCCAAAGAAAAATAGTGCAGTAATGGGGCTATTGCTCCCTCTACTGTAAATATTCATGATTTCCTATTACAGGTGACACAATACAATCCAAGTCATTAAAAATACTTCAACTAATCAAAAAAACAGCAACAAAAAATATGTTTTCAGAAGGGCTTAAAAAAATGATTATGTTCCCTAGCAATGCAGTGGAAAGAATATCCAAAGAAATACGATGCTTTTTGTTTCTTATTTCAATATATAAAAAACTAGCAAGGTATCTGTAGGTTTTAACTCAAAAATATAAACACACGAGGAAACCTTTCTGCCACTGATCACCCTCTTGCTTCCTAGTGGCAAAGGAAAAAAAGAAATAATAAGTGCCCAGTGAGAGGCAGTTTGACCCAGTCAGCTACTTCCCATTATGAACATCAGCACTGAGGAAATCAGCAAATTAATCAGGGAGAGTGGAAAATAAACAAGAAGGTGATTCATGAGATTTGTGGGGCTGAATTGTACATGCCTGGGAGAGCAGATCAGTGAATCACACAGAGCCTTCCGTTACCAGAACCGCCTCATTTCCCAGCTCAGCATCCCAACGGGCTCACGGCTGAGGTGCCGGGCTCACCCAAAAACTCTTCAAACAAACTCTGATTCTCTGTCAAAGGCCAGAGAGGCCAAACATAATTTCATCCAAACCATCCAAAAATACATTGCTATTGAGCAGAGGACAGAGAGGAGTTGCCTTGGCACCAAATTGCTCTTTCAGAGGCTTTATTCCTTTGCAACCAGAGATTCGTAATTTAAGAAAAAAACTGCTTCTACCCTTTCTGCAATATTACAGTAATGGAGAATGAGAGGATAGCCACTCGATTTTCAGTGCAAAACTCCTGCTGGGAGGCAACATGAGATTGCCTTCTCTCTTTCTCAGTCTCAGTCTCTGCTCAAAGCAATCAGCAGCAAAGGGAATGCAGCCAAGGAGGGGCTGACAGCAGGCAAATACCAGAACATCACCCCTGGACCCAACTGGCTTTTGCACAGGTAGCAGCATCCTTGATAAAGACTTCTAAGATCACAGCACAGAAAAGATTCATACACCTCCAAACTTCCCATCTAAATATTTCCCTTCTATTCTTCCTTTCTCTAAAATACTTTACAGGAAGGACTGAGATAACTTTCATTTTCTGTTAATCTGAATTGCATAGGGTTAGGTTCCTCAACTGATTAGTTTTAACACACTCTCCACTCTTCAGCTTGGACAAAGCACCTCTTCTTGATTAATCACTGATTAAAATCAATAGTAGAATCCTCCCTGATTTCTCTGAGTGATGGATCAGCTCTTTGTGCTCTGCAGCCTGCAAGGATCTGAAATCGTGACTGTATTTAAACATAAGAGATTTTTCTTTTGTGCCAAGAGGAAGTGTCAGGCACTTTGGGGAGTGTCTTCCAAGTGTCTCGTTCACTCTGGGCTCCCTGCTTGGGGAAGCATATGGCTCTTTGTGCTTGAAGCCCAATAAATCTGCATTAGTCTAAAATATATGAATGTGAATCATTAGCCTAAGATTGCTTAAGATTAGCCTAAAAGAGAACACAAGTTCAATACCCCTTCTAAGCATTTATGAATCTGACATTATTGTGTCACTGACCACTCTTAGGACAGCTTTTTTCCAGTGATAAAAACTTATTTTAAAGTTCAAAAAGATTTTTTTTTTCTTTTGAATCTTTATGGACATTGAATGATGATGATGGACAGTGAAGACTACATACCCTAAGTGGCAGCACCATCGCTTGCATCTAATTGAAACCATTTGTCAGAAATAAATTTTAAAATTCAATGAGACCTGTATAGCCAGCCTTGAGCTCAAACTACAAGTATCCTGGCCTGTGTATAATTGGAATCACAGGGATTAATGAGCACATACAATGGCAATTTTTTTCCCCTCCACCAAGGTTTTTCATTTTAAAGGAAAGAAATAAGTCACAAAATAAAAGTTGGGCACTTCAGAATACACTAAAGTAAAAAGCATCCACAGAGAATAAAGGGGGTTTTGGTGTGAAAGAAAGACTTGGCCAAGTCTGGAACTACTTACAAACTTTTACTTCTAAACTGTTTTCATGACCTGGCCAGAAAGATTTGATATTCAGGTGTGTTTGTTTTCAGACACAAAGATTATTGTCTTAAATTAAACTTGAAAGTTCTAGATGTTTAACCACTGACTGAATCAACAAAAGCCATTTATTTCAAGTAAAGAAAAAACACACATTAAAATACAAGAAGGAAATTCCTTCTTTACATGCACCTCCTTTCCACTTTGATTATTCCTTATCTAAAGACAAGAAAAAATAAAAGTGAGATATCATGCCAAAGTGCCTTTTCACTACCTTAATGGACCTCCCACTTCAAGCTTTTACCAAAACCTTGCAGCTGTTCCAGTCCTGGCTCCATGTTGGGGCACAAAGGACAGAACAAATAGAAAACAGTGAGCTTTTACTAAAATTTCTTTCTCCAACCGTAATTTATTAACTCACCTGACATTTCTTCCATGGTAGATTAGAGGTGAGCAGCAAAAGGCTGCTCCAGCTGCTCCACATCACAGAAGATGAGCGGAACTAAAAAGGATAAATTTCAAAGATCCTGGGTCTTAAATCACACTGCTATCACAAAAAGAGATATGGTCTGCAAAGACAAGAAATAGCTTTTATTAGTTCAGCAGGTATAACTGGGAAACACCAGACACAGTTTTGGGTGCAGAATTCTTCCTTCAGGCCTTTGAAATACTTTCCCCTGAAAAGAGGCACACATTCCCCAAAATACATCTGGTTTTTACCAGTAATGCCACCTCGTCTGAAATGTAGGATGTTTTGCTCTATTACTTGCCTTACTTATACTTTAAGGTTGGATTATCACAGCTGCAACACTGCAATGCTGTGGCAAGAGTGAATCCCACATTGTTGTTAGCCTTGCAGTAGGTTGGGGAGGCACCAACATCCTTTCATCGCTCAGAAATAGCTCTCCAACCATAAACTTAATGCATTTCCAGGCACAAAGAAGCCTCCGGTGACAAGAAAATAAATAGGCTGTGTCTTTTCATGGTTTTGTTACCCTTCACTTAACTTGATCCAAAATTTACTTTTTTACTGGCTTTTCATGGACTCTGGGTAAAACTAAATTAACTAATCCAATTCGATAAATAAAGAACTTATCCCTCATTGGCATCATATGCTTACTTCCCTTGCTTTCCCCTGAGGAGGTGCTCCTTTAAAGGCTTGATGAAGACTCAACTCACAGTACATAACTTGTGGATATGCAGATTCCCTGTTTTCACAGCTTTCCCCCATACACATAATAAATGGTTCTTGCATGGTGTGGGCAGAGTTATGCTGCTGACAATTTGCCTTTATAATGCTTCTATTTAGTGTGAGATTGGATACTGCTCTAGTGTAAGAAATCCAACCACTTCCATCAAAGCAAAAGGTGAAAAAAGCAGGCTCTGGCTGCAGCTAAACTAATCAACAGTAGTTTCCTTCCCACTTGCACTGCCAAGTCATTTCCTCCCATGATCATTGTGTTGTTGTTTGTACAGTGAGAGCTGTTCCACGGGAGAAGCAGAAGACACCGTTCCTTTTGCCAGTGTCGGCAGGTGATGGGAGGAGCCCATCTCAGACCTGCGGGGATGGACTCACACAAAGGGTTTTTGGGCTGGAATGTTTGATTGCTTTTCCAGAGCTAGGAGAGAAATCAGGCTCTAATTTTCAAATGATCCAAAACAGAAAAGTGACAAATAACAGAGGGCAGACAAAAGAAGCACTGCTTTCTAACAACATGATTAGATGACTCTCCAGTTTCACCGTGTGTTCAATACAGTAAAGCTGTGATTTAGCAGCCTTCCTGATTAGCCAACAACTGCTATACAGCAAGATCTGTCTGTTAATTAAGTCAGTATTAGACTCTCTCCTCTTCCCTCGTTAGCAGCTGAAGGCCACGGGGGTGATTTTTCTCTCTGCTGCTGCACAGCTCTGCACTGGGGCACCCCAGGGCTCCTCTCCCAGCACTGCCTCCACCTCCCACTGGCCCTGCACAACCTGTGGCACCCCAGGCACCACCCTGCTTTACCTCTTGCCCTGAGCCTCATTCCAAGCCCCGATCTTTCTTCCAGGGAATTGTCATTTAGGTATAACATAAAACCTGAAAAAGAACCTTGATTTCATCTTGTTTAGGCAAAGGAAGGAGATAGGCTTTCTGAACTTAAAGGATTTATGACAGGTGCCCAGATCAGTACTTTCATTACAGTACTCTTCAAGGTCCTAAAAGGCAAGGTTTTATTTTATTTTAACTGAAACATTTGCAGTCATATTGCATTTCTTTTTATTTTTCAAGGAACAGCTCCAGAGTCTTTCTGAACGTTAATTACATCAAAATAACATGGTAGGAATTATGTCAGTCTCATTTGTTCATTTACAATGACATTTACTGCAATGGGCCCTTTGGCTAATTAGGGAAATAGACAAAGTGGCACTTTAACCCCAGTTGTCCTCTCCACTGTCCCAAATCATCTTTCATCCCCCAGCATGGCAGGGCAAGACAATTCTGTCTCGGCTACAGAACTGCAGAGTCTTGAAAATGGGCAAGAAAGAATCATAATGGGCAAAATGTGGGGCAGTAGAGACACTCAAGCTTCAGAAAAATCCATTGTAAAGCAGGGAATTGAAAACACAATCTCCTATTTGCAGACTGCCATGCACAGTATACAAAACCTGTGGGTAAGGTTAAGCCCTGACTGCAAGAAGATGCCAGCACCACAGGGGTCATTGGTGCCTGTGTGCAGCAGGATTGAAGCCCAGATCAGCCCTACAGAGCACTTCCATTTGGGCCTTGCTAAAACTCACCAGCTCCTGCTCCCTCCTGGGCAGGAGGTCAGGAGAAGCCTTGGCTTTTTCATGCTCAGCCTCAGCTGCCACACACCCACATCAACACACTGCAGCAGCAATAGCTCTCTACAAAACATGACAAGTTTCCAGGTACCTTTTTTACCCCTAATGCTGTTTAAGCAGGACCCCTTTCAGAACTCTTATTCATTAATGCCTCTGCACAGGTGACCTCATGATTTGAGGCAGGTCCATTCCAACTGGAGGTGAGAAAAAAAAGGGGTCAAAAGGAGAAAGTTAACAGGTTCTTTACAAGGCAATGGCCATTTTTTTTCAGTCAGCTAATGCATATCCATTCAATATTTTGCCTGCTTATTCTTTTTGTGAGACTAAATGACCAATTCAGTTCTTGGGGTTTGTGATGTTGTTCTCTTCAACTCCCTTTATGCTACACACATGCACGTACAAGTGTTCTATAGATTAGAAGATGATCTGTTGAGATGCCCATCAGGTAAAAAACATTAGAATTATCACAGGAAGGGGATAACACCTCCTGCACATGCACATCAATTCCTCCCAGTCTATTGCCATTTGATTTCAGTATTTTTCTGCTGATGTATCATCCCTTGCATATTTCCCTTATTAGTGGACAAAACACTGTGAGGAGAGAGGGTGAACTGGAGGTCTTCTGCCCTTTACATTAATGTCACTATAACTGCAAATGTTAATATTGTTATTCAGTTCATTGGAAACAGGCTGGAATCTCACCACTAATTATGATTTAGTGAACAGAGCTTATTTTAAAACAAAACTTTTTCTCTCTTGACACCCTCTTTCTTTTCTCCATCTCCGGGGAAAACACTGTGTCTATGCCTGACTTTTCTATTTTTTTCCATCATAGAAATTTGAGGGAGGAAAATCCTATGTTGCTTTACTGTGTTTTTGTCTCAAGCCAAATCTAGAAGAGGTGTTAAAAATCTTGATCATTTGTTAACACAATATGGGGATAAAACCCTCACAAAAGATTGTCACATAGTGGAGAATGAACTTTGAAAAATACAGTAGGAAAAAAGAGTTGTAAGCAAAAGAAAACATATGCATAAAAAGTGGTTTTGCTGCATCATTTTCAGCATAAATCCACAGAGAATCTAAGGAAATTATGGATTCCTCTGCAGGCTCCCATGATAAAGAGCTCAAATCTCTCCACCACCTACACAGACTGCAACAAAAGCTGACACAAAAAACTAGAGCCAGAAAATGAGAAAAATCACTCTTACTTTCTCCAATTCCCACCTGATAACCTTCCTGAAGGTCAGTCCATTCCCACATGAAGATCATTATTCAGCCTCTGCCACCAGAGTTGTCCTTAAAAGCAGGATCATATTTATCATGAGTTTCTCATTAGTTTCTTGATTTGTAACTTAATGCTTTGAAAGAAACGTTTGTAAGTATCATGTGCTAACCAAAAAGAGGTCTAGCAGACCAGTATCCAAAGAATGCTGCACTGATCAGCTGGGCTAATTGCTTCCACCAGCTTGCTGAAGTGCCTCAGCTGAACATAATATGGAAAATACATTTCTCTTTGCACCACTGCAAAAGGATTTCCAACACCTCTTCCTGAACAGCTGAAGCTGAAGCTATTACTGTTCTTATGCCACCATCCCTTGATACAAATGACAGAATGCTTCTCCATTTAGCAGCCACTTTCATTTGCTCTTCTCTGCTGTTTCCCCCACAAGTTCTATTTTGCTATAGTTTTTGTTTTAGTACCTTTCAGTTTCCCTTTCCAACTGTGGACCATCAAGACTCCTCTATTCTAGTTTGTTGAAAATTATAATTCTTTCTTCTATTACTTGGCTTCCTACCCTTTGATCCTTTCTTTGCTTTCCTAGTAAGCCACCTGACCCTTTCATACCTCTTCCACCCTTTTTTGCCACATTCACCTCCTCCTCTTCTTTCTCAACTGCTTTCATCTTTCTTCATCTATGTGCTCTGGCTTCCCAGTTCCTCTTCTCTTCAGATGAAAATGTAATTTTTTTCCCTAGAGACTGATAAAGCCCAGAAGTCAAAAACGTCATCTTTAATCTTATATTAGTATGGATTCTATTAAAATGGAGTTGGGCTTTCCACTTCACAGTACACTGGTGCAGTATTAACAGAGTTCCAGTTATGTGGTAAAGGACCAAGGAAATTAAAAGTCAAAGCAAAATTCAGATGCTTTAGATATTTTGCTAATATTATGTACAGATGTACACAGCACCTCCATCTTCCGTTATGTACTGCTCTTTGCAACTCTCTGGTCTCTTTACATTAGCAATTCCAAAAAAGACTCATTAAAACAGACCAAAACAGGAGATGTTTATCCAAACTGGCAGGTTTCTGGTGGTGGGCAGGGCACTGACCAAGATGCACAATGGGAGAACAAGAGTGGGGAATGTAACATTTGCCAGTGGCCTTTTTCACCCAGCATGAACATGGGTCTCTTCTGTTCCTGGAAACATCTGGACAGATGCAGTAGAACACTGCAGTCTCCTCCCTGATGCAGAGGGATACAGATGTGGGGAGTGAGAAATTCACAGATGGCAGAAGAAAGGAGAGATTGAAGGGCAGGGAGACGTTGCAAGTGTGAGGTGGATTCACAGAACTGGTGTGAATGTCATCTTTTACTCACAGCTTGTTCAATGAATCTCCTTCTTCCATCTCCCTGTGACCCTCTATTCTTTGATTGCAAACTTTCAAAGCCAAGGCCAGAAAGCAAACATGTTTACACACCAGCATTTCAGAGGTGCTGTGCCTTCACCTGCTGATTGCCTGTAGTTCTCATTGTGCCAATTTGACTTAAGAAAATTATGTATTTGATGAAGAGTTGGACACATGGAGGCTTTTGATGGGATCAGTTGTTATTTGTGTAGCTGGCAACCCATCACACAAAACCTTTTCTGCCTCTTGTCCAGCAAGCATGGAAGGAGCTGCCTGGTGAATCCAAGGCTGGGTGAGCCAGTGTTGCTCCCCTGCTGCAGCTGTACAGCAACCTCTCTGCTGGATGCTGGCGGGGTCATGGAGAGAAGAGAGAGAAAACTGCCCTGGCTGCTTTATTTTCTGATTCTCTTCGAAGCATGGAGTTTACAGGAGAATGGGAGTGGAGGAATGACTGATGGGATCCAAACGAACTGTGATGAACAGGCTTCCTCCTGCCTCTCTTGTAAGCCTGGGGGTCATGAAGTAAGAAAATCCAGCAACCAGGTCATGATTGTCCTTTTCCTTTTCCTGCCAAGTGTCAGAGCAGCAGGTGGTTGGAAAGGCTCAGGGGTCACTTAGGATGAGTGACAGCACTCTTTGCTTCAGCCATGACCACATGCCATTCCTGTGTCATCCCACCTGCACCAGAGAATTAGGGAATGAAAAATTTGCTACCTGAAAGAGACACCCTACTTAATTTTGCTGCCCTTGGATTGCCAGATTGGATGTCAAAAAACCAAGATCAAACAAGGAATGTACATTAAATAATTGATTTTGACCTCCCAGGCTTGATGAAAGATGTATCTTTGACATGAGAAAGTGAATATCTGAGTTTCAAAATGTATTCAGCATTCAAGCCCCTCCACCTACATATGTGCTGTGCCCTGCTGAGGTCCAAGAGCAGACAATATATGCAAGGCTGGGTGTCCAAGACTATTGTTTCCCTTGGCTTTCCCTACAAACAGGAAAATTATAAACATTCAAGTCTCCCTATTTAAGGATATGGTGATATAAAACCAGCAAGCTCCTCTTCATTGTCGTTCTTCCATATCTCTCACAGACTCCATTCTTTCCAAAATCCCAGATGCAAACACTGCCTGCCTCCACTGACTGGGCTGTTGGCTTTTATTTCTGTGTTTGTCAAATGATCCTGGTGCTCCAACCCATGAAGGACAGATCAGCCTCTCTTTTTTGCTCCCCTTCTTATCTAAACATGGATTAAAGAAGGATGGAGCACCAGGAGCAAACTGGGGGAGGAAGGAGTGCAGGCAGAGTTTTGCTAGCACTGGCAGTGTGCACATCCACAGCCACCTCCTGTGACTCGCTTCGTGGTCACAGCTCTCTCTGGGACTCTGCACATCTGGATCCACCCATTAAGTTTCAGGATAAGATTATTATGCTGTTGTTTTTATCATGAAATTCCCCAGGCTATGCTAAACCAAGAAAGTATCTTTCTTTTGAGATTAATTAACTGCATTCCTGTTAAACAAGGTTAATGAACTACTCTACATAGTAAGAAATTATGGCAAAGGATACTAGAATATAAATATGAATCACAACAAAAACCATCTGTTAATCAAAACCCAGTAAAAATTGTTTAATTTAATTTTCTCAGGGACTAAGTGTCTATATTTGCAGTTCCTCAGATTGATTTAATTCATTCTCCACAAGCTTTACCTCTGCTCTTAGCAATCCACAGGAAAAAGTTATTGCGCCCATGTTCTATTGGATTTGCACAAAATATCTTAAAGGAGAAACAGAATTAAACATGATGGTTTTGTCATTATGTTTTGACCTAGTACAACACACAAAACATGATTTAAAGTTGCCTGCCTGTTAAAGCCAGTTTAGATAGCAGTAAGTTTAGAAACAAATATGTATATCTAGATTAAAATCATCAAGTATGTGCAGTCAGGGTGAATATTTTCGGAAGATTCTCAAATGGTTTCTGTGAATCCTGAAGGTAAGGAAGCCCAGAGATAGCTGTTCATTTCCCAGGTGCTATGGGCAGTCAATAAAAGAGAAAAAAGCAGTCTTCTTGTTTAATTCATACCAAGCTCCTGTTCCCTTTTCTTTAAGCAGTGTTTTGCCAACCTGAAGAGCATGAAGCCCAGCTGCTGCTGAGGCCAGTGTCTCTTGCAGATTGCTAACAAGTGTTAGAGGCAGTGTTCCCCATGCCTGCTGTGCAGGGAGAAGGAGAAGCTGGCCTTCTACTACTTCTTTTTTGATGGAGGAATCTTGCTTTCCTTTGTATTCCTCCCACAGACTTTCCTACAAGGCAGCATGATCCAGCCCTCAGTAATTAAGATGCCCATCCTCTTCCCACAATTTTCAAGTACAAAGCCAGCTCTGACATCAGCAAGAAAGAGAAAGTAATATTATTAGTGCTAATTGGTTAGTAACAAATCTCTCTGGGACATATAATACCAATTCACCACTTGAAACAGTTACATAGGGGAACACATATCTGGGCATGACAACTTCATCAAGAATCCCCAGCAAGCCTGCAACCAGCTCAGCACTGACTTCAGCTGGCTCACCCCAACACCCAGTTCACACTTTGGTGAGGGATGATTTAGCAACAGTATTTAGTTTCTTGTATCTGTGACAAAAAAAGAGAACTGCTTGAAGGAAGGGAGTTCCACTTCCACAAGCATTAGGCTAACTCCACAGCATTTTCTGACTTTCAAAGATACCCCTAAATGCAATTTTAGACAAAATCATCAGGAAAGTGGAAAGACTTTTTATGTAGAAATAAGTCAACCATTTCTGTTTCATTTGTAGACTAAAGTCACATAAAGGAGTATTGCAAACTTTTGCTGGAAGCTGTATAGGATTCACCTCCAGAAGTGGTTTTTATTTTTGTTTGTTTTATTGTTTTTGAGTTAATACTTTCCAAATCCTATTTTGTCTATTAGTAGTCACTTGGGGGATTATTATAATTTTTTTTTGCCCATTCATTTCACTCTTAATCACATTGAACAGCAAAAGTCAATGAATAAATTTCAAGACTGTAAATAGCTTCATCGGTTTCATCCTCTGGTTCATGTGCAGAAACACAATCCAAACACTAAATCAAATCTTGCACTTTTGGTGCAAGAAAAAGGCAAAAGAAATAGGAAATAAACTAAGGGAGATGACAACTACAGGACTCAGACTGAGGATCAGAGTTATGAGTGAAAGTGAGGAATCCGGTGGGAGACACAGCACAGAAACAACTTACTGCAAGTCAGCAAGCTTCTGTATGTGTTCTGACACAGACACCAACACCAAGGGCATCAGTTTCATCTCTGAGAGTGAAGCTGAAAATGAAGCTGTGAATAAGTTATAAGCCCCGGAAAACAAATCAAAGAGAAGGAAAGGATGAGAATCCAACATCTTGATAGAAGCCAAACAAGGGGGGAGGGGGGGAAATCCCACTTTTTCTCAAAATCCAGGACAGTCTCTGGAGGTCAGGTCATCCTCTGTATGACCAACATATTGGGTCACCTTAGCCTAATCCCCACCTTAGCCCTGAGCAGACTCCGGTTCACCTGAGGCAAGGCTGACAGAGCTCACAAGGCTGCCAGACCCATGATACAGCAACCATTGCAAAACATCTGAGTTTAAAGTCAATATTGGCAATTTAGGCTGTTGGAGGAGGACAGAGAATGTAGCCTTAGAGAAGTTCTCGTGTATGGCTCCTCTCACTGTGTGGAGAAGCACAGACACAGCAGTTCAAGCTTCCCTGGCCCAAGCCAGGCAGTGTCCCTCAGGGATAATCCACAATAACTTATATTAGAAAATGAAAAACTGTTTCTAAGTCTTTATATTTTCAGCCTTCTCTGCTGTGGGAGTCACAAATTATGCTAAGATATTCACTAGCAACCAGAGTGAGACCACTGAATTAATTTCTCATAAGACAACAAAGAGTCACAAGATATGAAAAGATCTCCAGTCACTTTCATTATCAGGCTGGGCCAAAGAGAAGGCAGTGATTTTTATTTTTTAATTTTGGTTTTTTATATAAAAGAGATGTGACACAGATCCTGAGAAAGATTTTCTGATTATTTGCCCAAATATTTCAGGAAATATGAGCAGGATATCACTGAAGGATTTGCATGGCCATTCCACAACTGGAAGTAAAAATGATTGCTTGAGAACTTTAGCTGAGAAGTATTGAAATATTGAAGATCAAAACCAGACTTCTGAGGTAAAGACTATGGTGGAGCTGGATGAGAAAATGTGAAGGATAGTCCCTATCCCATAAAATAGGTTAGGAGAACCTGTGCTTAGAAGATAAATGCTTTCCTGTGACTAAGGTCTATTTTACTTCAATAATTGCTTTTCTCAGAGAAGATAATTAAGGTGAAGATGATGACGATATCTACGATTTAATGCTCTTTAATTCTACTGAATAATTTAAGGTGAAGACAACATTTTGCCTTCAAGCCATTACTTGCATCCTTTGATGCAGTCCCAGTGCTCAGGAGATATATCTAACACATGCTTTGTTTCAGTTGTTTCCTTATTGTTTCAAGGAGCAGATAATGACACATTTTCAGCACTATTGTGTGTTTTATAAAGGAAATAATCACAACCCTACTATTAAATAAATAGTAAGTTCCCCAATCATTTCAAATGCTTTAGGTTAAGGTCCAAAAGGAGTAAAAAATATTTGGAGCTCTGATAAGCTCAGATTCAGAAATCTCCCAGTGGCTAAACCAAGAACACAGGTCAGCTTCCTAGCTCAGGTAAATTTATTGATTAATAGGGACTTGTATGGATTTACATCAATTGTATCGGGCCCAGCTGAGACTCCATTTTAAATGGATGGTGGTATCTGGCCCAGGTCTTACCTAATTCTCTAGAAAGATAATCAAAACTCATCATTTTCACAGGCAGAGAAGTGGTATGTACATTTAATGACAAGGTTTGCAGTGAATCTGTTTCCTCCTCATCCCCCTGCCGTGTTTTGAAGCCAATCCACTGCAGCAGCAAGCCTAACCTGGAATAACCAAGCAGTATAGAAGATGTAATATATTGAATTTTTCTCACAACATCTTCTGACAAAACTGATTCATCATACTGTGATGTTAACTTTGATCCAAAATGGTAATTGAAATGTTTGCGTTATTAATTACTTTGCTGATAGGAAGGGGAAGTATTTGATATATGAATTGTGTAGAGGTTGCTATGTGTAGGTAGATTAAAGGAAGCAGATTCTAATCCCAAGGACCTAGAGGATGAAATCTAGACTAAAAATTCCTTTAACATATTTTAACAAATTAGAAAAGTCTTTGGGAAAAAAGGTAGCTATTCAATACAGGAATGTGCAACATTCTACAGTGAGTCAGAATTCAGCAGCACTATACACAACGTAAAGAGTAACTGGATTTCTCACGCTGTTGCAGGAAGTTTTGAGGATTATCATGAAATTCCAGTTCAGCATCAGTTGACAACACTGTGCTGTTGCAAAAGAGAAAAACATTGTACTGGGAAATATAAACGGGGTAACATTTATAGACAGATGATGTAATCCTCCTGTTATTCTTAGCATTGGTAAGGTCTCAGCTGAAGTGTTTCGTCCCATTTAGGGCATTATATTTCAAGAACGATGTGTATCAGCTGCAGTTTTCAGAGGAGAGTAACTAAAGTTTTATGAAACACAACACACAGGCAGGATTGAGCAATTTCAGGTTGTTTACCACAGAACATGGAGTACCAACGATGACACAGCAATTGCCTTCAAATCTTTGAAACATTACTGCAAAGAAGAAAGGGAAGGGATGTTCTCCAAGTTCACGAAGAATAGAAAATAAAACAGTAGGTTCAAATCCATCAGGGAACATTTAAGACGGGAGCAGGACAAACTTTTTCCCAGTGAAGCATTGCAGCAGATTGCTCAGGAGGATGGTAATCCAGAGTGCACAAGGGCTCCCTCAGTGGTGGGAGGCCCAGAGCCACACCCAGTGCCACAGCTGGCAGGGCAGAGACCCCACCCAGGGCCCATCCTGCTGTGCCTGGCAAGGAATCAGGGCAGGCCAGGGAAGGCAGCTCAAGCCAGTGTTATCTGGCAAGTTCTGGGGATGCAGCAGGTCTGAGGTCGAGCCAAGCACCAGTCAGCAGACTGGATCAGGAAGGGACACGGCCGAAGAGAGGCTGTGGCTTGAGCCTGGCATCCCACGGCATTGCTGCGACAGGGACTGACAGCCTGGGCGGGGCTGAAATAGATGTCCCCGGCTCAAGGGCAGGCATTAGGGCTGCTGCCAGAGAGGATGGGCAGGACCAGTAAGGCCAGTGATGCCCTCAGGGCTGCGGGACATGGAATGCCACAGGGAAAGGCTGGAGGTCTTCAAGAGCAGGCACCTGGCAGGATGGGCACAGACATCTCTGATCCAGCCGTGGGGCAGAAGAAGAAACCAGGTGACCTCTGGGCTTCCCTTCTTTGTTTTGGCATCTCAAGTTTGATGCCAGAGATCTGAATCTCTACACTGAACATCTGTTGTGGCCCAAGGTAATGTTCCCCAGACATCGGGAAGGATGCCTTGGACAGAACGGACATCACACCAGAGCTCTTAAAGGTCCTGAATCAAAGAGCAAGAGATATCTTCCCCACTTCTGGGGCAAATATATTAAACATTGATAATTTACATCCATAGCTTTCTTATTCTATTATTCCAGTAACAGTGTTAACATTGACTACATTTTTAGTTTGGATAATTTTCCACCCATATGTCTGTCAATATTCTATATGGATAACATAAATACAAGAGATGGTGCACACTGATCTGTTGGCTGTTTCTATATAGTGGAAAGTAGATTATTTCTTCAGTTGTGCTTCCTCTGGCCCTGAAGATTTCTGGTTTTCATACTCAGATCACTTGCTCACCCAAGTCATACCCCATTGCCAAAGAATATGCATGAATAAATGTCCATTAAAAAATATAAAATTATAGCCAGGCCACTCTTCTGTAAAATTAACATCCTCCCAGATGTTACAGAAGTAGTAATTTTCTGTACTCACACTGGTAATTTTACCTGTATTTTTATGACTTGTAATCATTTATGTGCTTCCACTTTATCCTCCCACTTTATTTCTGGAGTATTTTTGCTATAATCTTTCTTAAATGCACCCAACAAATATGTGCTTTGGGCATCCAGTCCGTCTCTGATATCACTGATGCTCCCCACATATCACAGCACACCTCAAAAAGAAAAACCTAGGTCAAGCCCAATTCAAGTATTTTGGGGGTGATATTGGATTACAGAAAACTTTGTCATCCTCTGAATGGAAGCAATAGGGTGTATTTTTCTTGTGATGCATTTTTAATTTGTGCTTATCCCCAGGTGGAAGGGAGAACTATATTGCCTGTAGCTGGACTGGCTCACATGTAGGAGGCACTCAATCTCCCAAAAGACTTATTTGAGAGTGTAAGGAATATTGGATACTTTATTGAAAAAATTGAGTGGCTGAGGTTTTTAACTCTGGCATGTAACCTGCTCAGAGTTGGAAGTTTATTCAAACTTCCATGGTGTCCTGAATCAATATGCTGCATATTGTGATTCTGAGTTGATGTTTATGTTGAAAAAGGAGGCCAAGTGATCATGTTTTAACCAGACAACCACTAAAAGTCAGGAAGACATCTTTTTTTTTTAGGAATGTGGGAATTACTTCAGCTATCTTCTTTCAGGGATCAATGAGGCAAGAGTATTTGTAATAGCTTTTTCCTTTCCAGACAATTGACAACAAATTAAGCATTGGGGAAGACAGCTGGAGACACAGGGACAAAAGCTGTGGGCTTCATGCAACAGTGTGCTGCAGCTATTTCTGCAGGGCTGTGACTTTGCTGTGAGTGTGATTGCAAAAATTTCCTTTGTGTGCAGCATCACTCAGCAGCCAGGACTGATTACTGAACCAGTATCCTGCTTCTGTCTTGCTGTTCCTCACTCACTCTGGTTCTGTACAGCTGATGTACAAGACTGGAGCAAGCTGCTTGTGTCAAAGGAAACATCAGCATCTTTCCTCACTGCCTCATATTCAGGCAGTCTCTGTCAGAGAAACCCAAGAAGATGAGGGGCAGTCAGAACCACAACATATGTTTCCAGTTTCTGAGAAAAGCAAAGGGCAGGGTTTGGATCTACTGGCAATTGATAGTCAATATGTATGGAAAGCAAACTCAGCCTTCTCACATATCCTCAAGAAACCAGAATTCAAAAGCTGATCAGCTAATGCTGACAACACAGGAAATACAGTCATGGCTTTCACTGTGGATTCAGAAAAGTACCTGCGTCCTTCTCACAGCACTTAAACGTGCTGCCTCTTCAGTTCTTTTAACTGTTCAATAGAGAGAGGAAATGGATTTGTAATTTCTGTTTTCAGTGGAAGACAACCAGGTTACTGTGCTGATGTGATTAGTTAGAGGTATTGTTGTGACTGATTCACTGCAGATCTTTGGAAAGGACCTCTCACTCATCCAATTTAGCACAGTTGGGCAAACATTTACAAACTGAAGGCTGCATAGTCCCATAATTTCTATGTGGGGTCATGAGGAGGATTAACAGAGCACTGCCTATAGCACTGTTTTTATATCAGTATAGCCAGCTTTATTTCCCAGCCCAAAACTTTAAATCAAATGAGGTTAAGGTATGGATGTGAACAAGGCAACAGATTACACTGAGGTAATCAAAAGTGGATGTGAAGAAAAAAGAAAAGTAGAAGAAAGAAGTTTTGAATCAGAATCACAGAATCATTTAGTTTGGAAGGGACCCCTTGGGATCATCCAAATGATCTGGTACAGCTCAAATGAAAGTTAAAGCTTCAAGCAGAAATTTGTGGTTAAAGCTTTGTTGGCTGTTTGCAACACAAGAATATTAATTTTAAGTCTCTTAGATATTATAACTTTCTTATCTATGAATTTTCTCCTAAAACAATAAAAGTTACAGGATTTAACCTTGGTGGGATCAATTTCACTGATCTTTGACCTCAGTACCCTCACTGCTAGCACTAGTTCCAAAACCTGCCTTATGGGAAATTTGAACAAACACTCTAATTAGAGACAATTCTGTTCAGATATTTTATTTGCTGCTCTTCTATTGCTTCACTTCTTTTCATAACTCAGAATGAAAATGAATATTTGAGAAATTAATCTGTTGTTAGAGTTTGTTTTTCCCCTAAACCCATTAGATTCTAGATCTGCTATTAAACTTACATACTGTGAAAGTTATCTGTGTGGTTTGAAACCAGTTTGATGTCACAGTAGATTTTATATTTAGTAGAGCAATAAATAAATAGTACTTTAGGTAAAAATTACTATTTTCCTACACTTTCACTGATAAAACATTAATCTTGTCACTAAGACAGCTTGAAAAGACAAGTTGTGACAAAGATTCTATGAAATATCAGTGGAATTCTCCCAGCATTCCTTAACCCAAGATGTGCCTGCATTTATCGCATGGAAATCACAAGTCCCTTTTAGGTTCGGCGCAGAGCGAATTATTTCGTGTACCCTGCCGCCATCTCGTGGGAGCCGAGCCTCCTGCACAGCCCTGTGTCAGCACCGTGTCACCTGCGGCCACCACAGTGTCACCTGATGCCAGTCTGAGCGCTCTGGGTGTGACACCGTCATCAGCTCAGAGAGGCCACAACAGCTCGACTCTGACCGATGTCCCCCACAAGTCAGAACTCAACACCCCTCTGATCTCATCCTGCTGAGAACTCCTCATGGCGAGGAGCATTTCATGTGCTTTACAGAAGATGCTTCACTTAAATGTGGGCACACAGACCAAAGCCAAGTTATTTTTCTCCCTCTATATTTTCATGACATGAAGAAGAAATTCATTACTTGTAGACATTAACTCCAAAGACATCAGAAAATCAAATTTTTCTGATGACAGGCTTTGTGAACCACTGAGAGCACAGGTGTCCCATGCAGCAAGTCCTGCTGCAGCTTTCATTATTTATGATTGATATTGGGTTGAGACATTGAAAATCTAATGTAGATTATTTTAAAACCTCTTTTACAATTGCACCACAATTCTGGGGTCCTTAATGCATCCACCTTAACCTCCTCATTATATCTCAACCTATCCAACTGAAATGTTCTCTACTAAATTTCTGCTTCCTCTAATAATATTTTACTGTGGTCAAGACATCCCTGAAGCCTGACTTTGACAAAGAAAGTTTCTGTTTTCTATAAGTTGCTTTCTTAGCTACATATTCATTGCTATTCCCCTCCCCTTTTCTGTTGCCTCTATGTAGATTGGAGGATAGGTGGATAGACAAAAATCTGTTAATTTGCTTTCCATTAGCCGAGTTGTAGCTTTAAAATTCCCTAATTCTACACTTAGAGGGATTTGGGGAGCTACCAAAATAGTCTCAAACAATAACCACTGATATTCTTGGCCTGCTTGTCTTATTAAAAGCTCCTTATTTTGTGAAATGCTCCTTTCTTAAGTCCACACAACTTTTTGGTTGTAACCTGCTCAGAGGAAAGCTTAATATTATTTTGTGCTGGTACTCAATCATGCTTAGGTTAACATTTAATTAGATCACTAGAACTTGTTAGTACTGGTAGCAAGAGACTTTCAGACTTACACTGAATGTGAACATGCCTTGGTTTTCCTAGGTAGGTACTGAAAAAGACCCATTTTCTGATGACACTGGATTGATTGATTGATAAGTGTCTTCTCTCACCTTTATTAACTTCATTTTCTTTGCTTTCTCTCCTTCCTGCAACAAAAGAGCATTGTTTTACTTTGTTTGAGAATTGTTCCCTCAAAAATCTCTGCTCAGGTTCTGTGTATATTTATTTCTTCATCATTATTAAGCACATCAGTCTTGTACACAGTTTTCTGTAAGACCCTGGTGTTTCAACTCACTCTGTAAATAATTTAGGGCAAGAACAAGCTTTCTGTTATTTTCAGTGATGCTTCATGCAATATGGACAGCACCTCAAGCATTAAGGTTGCAAATACAACCACATGTATGTTTTAATTATTCATCATTCAGGCAGCTCTTCCTTGGCTAATGATTTGAGTCCTTTCTACTGTGCTTTCATTTATGTCACATTTGTCAGCTTTTTTATTCTTTTCCGATTGACATTAGCATTATTTCTATACCAAACAGGGGTGAAACAAGGAAGATTGTCAGTTTTCTTTCACAGAGGCCTCAGCCATATCCAAAATCATGTCCTGGAATTATTTGAGGAATTTTAGTTATGTGTCAAACATGATAGTTATCTGTCAAACAGGAGGAAAAGATAAAAATGGGTTCACTAAATGGAATTAAATTTTCTCTCTGGAAGATATCTTGATGATAAATATGAGTAACAATATAATATCATGTATGAGTGCAGCTCATGACTTAGAAGCATGTAAGTAAGACAAAGAAGAACCTTTTTTTTTTAATCACAGTTTTAGCATAACAGCCAGACAGGTCCAGAGATATTCAGCAATTCCCCGCACTGTTTCAAGAAAAAAAGCCAGTGTCAGTCAGAAAAAGTATCCATCTGCTGATGGCTGACTCTGTGTTCAGCACACACTGCTGCAAACCCTTGCAGTTCTGCCATGAGTCTCATGACAGCTTGTTCTTGTCTTTAAAGAGTGACTACTTGGAGCTCTGTGACCACAAGAATTTTAATTATTTATGCATTTTTAAAATCATTGCAGTTGCATTTTTAAAAATTATTTATAAGACAATCTTGTTGCTTCATCTGTATTTTAAAAATGGTTCAGTTGGCAAGAATGGAACCTGATAGTTTTCTGTATTCATTTTCCTTCTCATGTAAAAACATGAAGGACTGGCTGATCTGTGTGTCTTCAAATCAAAGGATGGGATTGAGGAGAGATTGGGGTTTTTATGTTACCTGTTGCTAAACACCTTGGAATAATTCTTCCTTATTTAAATACTGCACCCACACCTATCAGTTGAATGAGAATTTATCTATAAACTTCCAGAAACTACTGTAAGAAGAAAGCATACCAATGGTTCTGGCTCTAATTTGGTAGTCGCCACACATCTTTTTGAGCTTTTTTCATCTTTCTTTTTTATTTCTCTACTTTGTATTCCTTCCTTCAGCTGTTCTATTACAGTGATCTTATAATTTTTAATTTCCCAAAGAGAAGAATTGAGCTAGTCTCCAAATTCCTGACAGAAAACCCTTCTTGGTTACTGTTTTGTTTTGGGATTTCTAGACAAGTTGATGAATATCTTCACAATATATTTTTAATTCAGGTTTGTCATAGTTTCAGCGTAAATGTTAACATGGTAATAACAACACAATTTACACATTGGGAGAGCAGAGATGCTGAGTATTTATATACACTTCTGCTATAGCAGTCTTAATAGCATAGTAATGCAACCACATTTTCAGCCTGAGTAAGTGTAATTGCTTCCAATTCTGTGTGTTCACAAGGTCTATTTATTCTGCTAATAAAAGCGAGGATATGCAGAATACTGATATGCCAGTGATAAGCAGTGTGTGTGTTTGTGAGTGTGGAGCCTGAGACACACCCCTGATGATCCGTGCACACGGGTGTTTTCTGGGCGTGCCACAGAAGGTTTTAACAAGCTGGAAGCCAGCGTGCAGAACCAAGAACCGATGGATTCAGCCCGCACACTACGATCCAGCAGCTCCTTTCCCTTGCCAGCCTGCTTTACCTTTGTGTCCCTGCCGCGGCACGGGCAGGCCCGGCGGGGCCAGGCAGGACAAGAGGACGTAAGAGCCAAGCTGTGCCAGGGGAGATTCAGGCTGGACACGAGGAGGAATTTCTTCACTGAAAGGGTGATTAGACGTTGGAATGGACTACCCAGGGATGTGGCAGAGTAGAGGACCCTGGTGGTGTTTAAGGAAAGACTGAAGTGCCACGGTCTGGCTGGCACGGTGGTGTTCGCTCACAGGCTGGACTCGATCATCGGGGAGATCTTTTCCAACCTGACTGATTCTGTGACTCTGTGACCACTCACCTGCAGGGCTCGGTTTTCAATTTATTTTACGAGTGTACGGAGCCCCTGTCCCACACGGACTGCTCTTCCCAAAGGTTCCCTAGGGAACCGAACACGTCCGGGCTGCAGGACGGCAAAGGGCCGGGAACTCCCGGCTCCGGAGGGGGCGTTCCCTGAGGGAGCGGCGGGGGCGGGGCCGGGAACCGAACACCCCCGGGCTGCGGGACCGCAAAGGGCCGGGAACTCCCGGCTCCGGAGGGGGCATTCCCTGAGGGAGCGGCGGGGGCGGGGCCGGGAACCGAACACCCCCGGGCTGCAGGACGGCGAAGGGGCGGGAACTCCCGGCTCCGGAGGGGGCGTTCCCTGAGGGAGCGGCGGGGCGG